>JALIZH010010787.1:405000-785000 GCA_030522465.1 Rhipicephalus appendiculatus | reverse complement strand
TGCCAGCTCGTAATAAGATCACGTGCTACGTGACGCCAACAGGCAAAAAGAGTGTTCCACACTCGCCGTAATGGCAACAGGTGACGCTGACTGAGGCTCCCTCGTTTCAATGCACATATATACCTTATAAAGTGGACGAAGGGATGACCGCCACCGTAGCTCAGTGGTAGAGCATCGGACGCGTTATTCGAAGTTCGCACGTTCGGATCCCTGCCGGTGGCAATTATATTATCGTCCACTTTTCTTTCTTCACATTTACATTACAATCACTTGTAATAACATCCCCTGTACTTTCCTTGGCATCATTGTCTGTTAGTTCCCATTAATATTGTGTTTAACAAAGCAAACGAGCCCTTACATTCACACTTCTTTCCTTCGTACAAAACTGCATGTGAGACATACAGGCTATAAGGAGGAATACTACTTGTTGGTCCATTGACGGACTGGTCACAATGTGCGACGCTCGGCTGCCGCCGGCCTCAGCGCTTCTCATGTGGTTGGCCGCCCTCTCTGGCGACGTTTATGTGACGACGCCGAAAGACGCAACGGCAGAAAACGCCGACACAAACGCTGCATGTGGCTCGGCCTTAATGCGGTCAGCTTCGCTAAGTACGCTCATTCGCCGATACGCTCATTCGCCCTCAGCTTTCGTGCGGCAGGTGTCCCGCCACGTGGAGTGCGGCTGTGCGGAAAGCGCGTGTACAGTCCCTAAAGTGCTACGCCCTGAAAATCATGGTAAATAACTCTAATTTCACTTCTGAAAGTGTGAGTTAGTCCTTCAATGACGAAAAACTGCGGGATAGACTCACCATTTTGCTGGTCTCGGAGATACCCGCGGCTATCCAAAACTGCTCCTCGTCGGCAGGGCCGCTAAGCTCGAAGTGGTAACCGTCTTCTTCGGCTACGAAGGTCACCAGCATCTTACAGTCTCCCTCCCCGATGCAGCCGTCGGGAAAGCCGAAGCACCCTTTGGTCTCCCCGCATCCCTGATCTTCTGCCTCGCCTCCATTCTAAAGGAAGCGACGCGGCAAGACCGTCAGTAGGCATGCACTCGTCTCAGGTGAGGATCGCATATCGCGATAAGCGGATAGACAAGAGCGATAGAGACGGTGAAGCGTAAACGTGTTTCGTGCCAGAAACAAGTATGCGTAGCAAACTAAATCATGAACTTGCACCAAGTTTTGTAGCGCCCGCGTCTGCCGCGATGCCAGGGGGGCGCACACAATAATAAAGAAATAAAGGTCACACGATTCCTTATGCATTCGCCTAAGACGACACGAAGTCTAGAGCCTCCTCTGGTCCATTTCCCTGTCATGAAAGCTTTGTGAACCCTACGTGGTTTTGCCCGGCCTCCGTGATCCGAGGCATGGCAGCTTTCTGCACATCACGGGTTTTTGAAGCACTCTCTCCCAGATCGGCCTAGATTTGGTTAAGCGACTGTCGTGCAATGACGTCATCATATGACGTCATGGAAGGTGACATCCTGATGACGTCGTAGTGACGTCATCCCCCGACGATGATCTTTTTTCATCGCTTCGATCGTGCTGACGCCGACACCGCCGACGGTTATTTTTTGCGATTGACGAGGCATCTTATGGGATTCGAGAGCGCCTGCCCTTTTTCGCACTCGTAGGGTAGGCCTCGTGCAAACCTGTCTCCACAACGCGAGGCTTTCGTCTTAATAGCTATATGTAGCAGTGTCCTTGCAAAGACTCACCTCATCGTCCTCCCCACCGTCCCCACCATCCCCACCGTCCTCCCCATCGTCCTTCTCGTGTCCATCGTCCTTCCGCAATGACTTGTGCTTGGCCACACCGTGCTTGCGCTTGGCCACACCGGGCGATACTACCGGAGAGTCCGTCGTTCTCGGCGTCTGGTCAGCTTGCGAGGGCGCCGCGTTGCGAATACTCGCAGCCGACTGCAACGTATTTGGCGCTGTTCCCAGAACGACGCGATCGGAGACGACGTAGCGCGGCGGTCCCTCGCGCTTTCCTAGAACCAGCGCCCTGGATAGAAGTCGAGAGAGCAAATAGGACGTGTTATAGTGAAATGCGCTGGACAATTAAAACACTTCTTGACATAGCTCACTTCGCTGTGAAAGTTGCCGGCAATAAAGTTGTCAACAGCCGTTGCATAAGGAATCCTTCGTTGTAAATTTGGTTTCGGTGCAGAGGCGTTCCACCATAGGGGAGATTTCTAGGTTTGAGTTGGTAAATAAATTTTTGTTTCGCTTTAACGTCCCTCGCGCCTGCCCGTCCTTGTGAGCCCAAATGGAGAACCCACCCAAGAAGCCCATTCGCTTCAGACTGCATCACAAAAACTTGCGCAGTATAACTCGTGAAATTTGTCCCGTATATATGCTGCGCTATCGCTGTAGGCCTGCACAAAAAAGAGCGAGAAACTCGGGCAACGTACCGGAAGATAACGGCACCCGTCCAGTTGAATGGCGCCTGCCAAGTCACTGTCGCTTTCTTCGAATCGCCCCTGCCGGAAATCACAACCTGCAAACGTAGTCCCAAGAAAACATGTTAAGCCACGCCACTGCTAATGAATGAGAAACTTAGAGATGGGCCTATCCATTCATGCTTAAGCTTTTACAGCACTATAGGAGGGGAACAATCAGCGCTAGACATGGGACGGTGATAGGACGACAGACAGGGAGCTGAACTAACCACTGGTTTATTGCTAGGAAATGCAGTACAGCTACGCGAAGAAGGAAAAAAAGTCAGCATATCCACGGAGTGAATGATGATGAGTGGGCGAAGCTGCGGAGGTTCATCGGTAAACCGTGAATCTTCCGTGAATTCTGCCCGGTACATCATCACCGACGTGAGATCGGGCGCGTTTATACTAAAGGGTCGATGAGAGTTATGGTGACTGAAGCAATCATGGTTACACCGTGAAATCTTCAGTGGTTTCGCCCAGCAGTAATCAAAGCGATAGTGTGTGTGAAATTTTATTCAAACTTCAACGACCGGTCGTCGTCCACGGTCCGCCAAGCAGCACGATCCGGCAAGCGCACTCGTACGGCGGTCCGCGCAATCGGAGAGCAGCTGCACCGCCAACGCCATCTAGCGTACCTTCACCCAACCGCCATATTGTACGCATGTCTATAGGACAGCGCCCTCTCGGAAATGAGACGAGAACTGGAGATGACGACACCATATCCACGGAGTGAATGATGATGAGTGGGCGAAGCTTCAGAGGTGCGTCGGTAAACCGGTAATCTTCCGCGAATTCTGCGCAGTACATCATCAACGACATGAGATCGGGCGCATTTATACTAAAGGGTCGATGAGAGTCATGGCGACTCGCAGCTCACTTTAATTTTACATGTACGTTTTGAATTTTTTATTGTTTAATCACGCACAGGAGACATCTCACACAGGCACTACCTTGGAGGTCGAAATCCAGTGCCTACTGGCTACTCAGAATGCATGGACAACCGAGGACCGCCAAGGTGATGCCATAGGGAGCTTCGCCCATAAATACATTCATGATATATAAGAACCGCCATCTAGCGGACATTCCAAGAACTAAACGAGAGGTGGCTACCTACAACTACATACATCGAGGACGCACGACCCACGGCTTAAGGAGCTTCGCCCCTAAAAAGGCAGTATAAGTGTAGAGATACCAGTTAGGTGCACTCCTAAGGTTCATTACAGAAGCGCATGTGAAAAAACCGCCGAGGCCTGCGCGGAACGCGCAGCACAGCTACAGCGAAAGCTGGAGAGTGGGTTTTTAGAGCATTTTAAGACACTCTTGGGGCGACTACTACAAGCGCACTTGCATGGTAACCACTACGCCATAAATCATCATAATTTTTGTGTAGTGGGGAAGCGTCTACTAAGCCATTATTCGTCATTCTTCAGAAAAGCGCGGTACCCGCTATACACTCTTGTAACGCATTATGTGCGCTTAGTTGATGCTGTGGCTGACGACGATGAAGAATTTTGCCTGGGGCTTTTGTAATGGGTTGGAGCATTGAACGCCCCACTCGTTACGCAATTCGCATTGTGTGACGCCTGGTTCTTACTTTACTGTTCTAAAACGCTTTACAACACACGTTAAAGGTATTCCGTACCCGACATGAAGCCTGCATAGGGTCAGTTTGCGCCGCAGTGTCAAGCAGCGGCGTAGCTCAGTGGTACAATGCTGGGCTGCCACGCAGAAGACCCGGGTTCGATTCCCGTTCTGTCGTAAGTGTTTTTTTATTTATTTAGTTTTTTTTTTCTTATTTCGTGCGATATTGGTTCCGGACACCGGCGGCGGCGGACAACTACGGCGCAGGAACGAGCCTAGTTGTGATCTCATAACAGCTTTCGCTGTAAAACAAACGCACGCGACATTCCAACATTTCTGCCGTGCCTCCTTATTTTTTTTAGCCGCGTTCTAAACATATTCACATCGTTGTTGCATTAGTTGCACATAATTACTTATAAATAAAGACTTTCTTTCCTAAAGAGCTGGATGAATGCAATGAAGTTTGCAATGTAGTTAGGCGACGAGCAGTGGCGTAAATCCATAAAGACCACAAGCGGGGACACACATCTTCCAACGGCGGCTATATTGTTTATCAAATATGCTTCATTTTTAATTATACAAAATTAAAATTATGCATTGACACATAATACTAATACTACTACTACTAATGATAACAATATTAATAATAATAATCATCATAGTATAATAGAACGAGCATGAGTGTCGGGGCCCGGTGACAAAAGATAGCACTGGGCATCTAAGCGCCAGTGGCGTAGCCAGAAACTTTTTTTCGGGGGGGGGGGGGGGGGGGGTTCAACCATACTTTATGTATGTTCGTGCGTGCGTTTGTATGTGTGCGTGTATATATACGCAAGCAAAATTGAAAAATTTCGGGGGGGAGGTTTGAACCCTCCAACCCCCCCCCCCCCCCCCCCTTGGCTACGCCACTGCCAAGCGGCATCGCATGGCGAAGTTAGTTTCTAATACCAACTCGTGGGCAGGCGCGCTTACATCCTGCAGCTGCATAATTCGGGTTAAAGTATGCAACAAAAATGGTAGCACTTTTTGTGTTAACGCATAAAGGTATCTTCTCATTGTGCCTACCGGCTAGAAGTACTTCGTTTCTGTTCATTGAAGGTGCTTCGGATTTCAGAGTTGGTGTTACGGACACTTCGTTGTCCTTGACTGAAATTCAAATGTGACGTTTGGAAGATAAATCTCAAGGGGGACACTTGCAAAGGGTGTCCCCCCCCCAGCGTGAGCACAGGGGGGTCAGGACCCCCCTGACCCCCCCCCCCCCCCCCCATGATTTACGCCACTGGCGACGAGGGAGGTTTTAACTAGTATTCATTACAAGCGTACATTAATTACGGAAAAAGTGACCATGCGTAATCACATGTATACTATTAGACTGAATTGAGAATAACCATTGAAACCAGGCACTAGTTTTTCTTCGCAGAGTCCTCTCAGGGGCCGCTTCGTTGAAGTAGCCTTCAGTTTTTTGTTGAGCTGTGTAACTAATCACAAATTAGCGTTAACATTAGCGATAAGTTCATTCGTCAGTGATAACTTCCGCTGACCCGCCGCCTTCTGTAACGGTATCAGAGCCAGGTATTCGCTGGAATTGCGCTCGTGCGAACAATTCTATAACAAGAACATCGTGCGACTACGGGGCCCTCTTCATTTTAAAGAAGGAGATAAATGAAAGAGAACGGAAAGGCGATTTGCCTTTCTCTGGTCTTCCGTGTATCCAATGTCCTTCGATACGTTGGCTTCTACCGGCCCATTGTACGTAGTGAGCGTGAAGAATTGCCAAGATGTGGATTCATGAATACACCCGTGCGAACTCTCAAGAGAAAAAAGACTTCTTTTAACGTCACAGTCATTCCTGAGTGAATACGTCCACGAATCTGGATGGGGGGCACAGGGAAGACGGGCTCAATACAAGTGATTAAGAAGAAGAAGAAGAAGATGATGATGATGATGATGATGAAATGGTTGCAGATCCACCAAGTGAATGCTGATGATGAGGGGCGAAGCCGTGTGCATCGGATCATGAATCGTGGCCTTTTACTTTGTTCTGGTTAACAGCCTTTTATTTTGTTCTTGTTAACCCTTTTGTTCTATCATATGCTTTGATTGATGGGTGGTTAAATGCTGGCGTTTTTACGTTGTTGTGGCTTTTATTTTGTTTGTTTTTTAAAACCATATGCGTGCTATGTACGCCCTGTAGACGGTATTGCGCACAGATGTTTCGCACCTGCGCTTCGACTAGGGACAACGGCGAGCCTCGACGACAACGGTCATTCGTGAGGGCCTAAGGAGCTTCGCCCCTAAAGTTAGAAGCTTTATTCTGCTAGTCGTCTTTAGTAAAACGCATAAGGGACCCGTGTGAGGCTTTTCGCTGCTTGGCAATTGAGCATCAGGATTCACAATGATACCTGACCCTCAAAAAAGCGTCGCAGTCATGATATTATAAATCATACAATGTCTATTCTATTTTTACAAGTATCATCCGTACATAATAAGACCACCACTGGTGAATATACAATGTTATTTGCAATGCGCGTGCCGTCTGAAGGCTTGTTCACACTTGCGACTTGCACTGGTCGCGCGACGGTGACTGGAGAACGAAGAGCGACACAAGGTGTGCGATGTTCACACCTGCGTGCGACTTATACCAGTCGCCACACAGAATTCACGTATGCTCGCATTTGTATTGCCCCGCAAAATAAGTTGACATCCTGTTCCTGCCCATCTGACTGGTGCAGACATTCGCGACTGTAGTCGCGTGACTGAAAAATTGAGCAGTGAGCGACTTAGCCAAAGCCGTCGCTTTTCAACCAACGCGGCCATATGCGACCAGCCGCTTTGCGACTAACTTGGTCGCACGACCGGTGATAGACGCAAGTGTGAACGAGCCTTAAAGGAGTACTGACACAAAATTTCGCAGTCGAGACAGCCTGCGGGTTCGCTTCCTGTGAACATGTGTATATCATCTGCAAAATATCAACAGCGAATATAGCGTGGAAGGTATTTTAAATTAACTTTGAAGTTTGCGTGAGTGATCGACTCCCTCGCGCTACTGACACTCGCAAAGGGGACCTAGGTGACCCCCCTACTTCCCTCACGTGACCACGCTGCAACAAGTTATGATGACGTCATAGCCGCCATTTTTCTTTTGCCGCGTTTGTTTCCAGCAGTCTATGCTTCTCGGCGGCTGGTCGCGAGTCCGTGGCCGCGGCGCACGCGTTGAAAGTTCTGTGTTTGGCGACACTGCTGTCCCGTTTCCTATTCGAAAGGACTTATTGATGCGGACCGTGTGGAAGTGCGTCACAGTTATGTGTGCTGATGTGGTCGAGAGCTGCGCACGCTAGGTGGTGATAGTTGCACCCGGCGACTTGTCGTTTTTCGAGCTCTCTCAAACCGAAACTGAAACTGGTCGGTAATGAGGAGCCTGTAATTAATTATCTGTCGCGCGCTGAAGCAAACGAGGTGCCGTGTTAGGAGTAACAGGCCCCCCAGCAACACATTGCAGCAAAAAAAAAAAAAAACGCAAGGCCAAAGTTTTTGTGTCCGTACCCCTTTAAGATTTTGCTTGCGACGCGTGTCGCACGAAAAGCTAACAGTGAAGAAGTAACAATACGGTGTTAAACACTGCATGCGTGTCGAGATATGGTCGTTAATATAAGCTCACGACTCACGTTCTCGCGATCACCGCAGGGGTGGGTCAGGGTCCGGGCGCTGTCGTCGGATCCGGCCGCGAACTCTCCGAGCACCAGAGAACCGTGTTCATTACTTTTCCTCGCCTGAATTACGTAGCCTCCGAACGAACCTTCCAGGGCCACTGTTGCCAATGAAAACACGAATACGCACAGAATCACTGCTGATGCTACTTCAAAATATACACGCTACCTGTGAGCGAATGTTCCAAAACTTCTAGTATAGGAATCAAATGCTTGGCGAAAGTTGTAGCGCTCTGTGAAGCACGCGGACGAAGAAGTCTTCAATCACTTTCTTCGTACGATTCCTTCATAGCGCGCTACAAGTTTCGACATGTGTCATCAGTATCACTAACAACCCATTTTTACATCCTATCAAATACTTTTTTTTTTATAGTGAAAACGATTTTCGTTAAGGATTGGCGTTCACTTCTTAGGAATCTTATTCACATCTTTTTGCAGTGCTTCTTTTTCTTTTTTTTCTGCAGTGGAGTATCGATTATCTTGCACCGAAAGACGAGTAAACTGGAACAATTTTAGACCGTTTTATCAATGATTCGCGCCAGGAGCTGATAGGGACCACTAAGCGCAAGAAACTACCACCTAAAGTTAGCAATAACTCGGTGACAATTTCAATACAATGTTTTCCTTAGCGTCATCGAACCCATCTATCTGTGACGTAGTGCGGCGATGTCCGATCTCTGACCGAAAACGTGAGCCTACCTCGGAGGTAATGCATTTTAACAGAGGGTGTCATTTAGCCACGTGTCATAAATTACCGTATATACTTAGATACAACCAGCGCCCGTTAGCGCTAATTCTGGCTAGCGTTGGCTAAATGAGGGCCAATATTGGCCAGTGTTGGCTTATGTTTATTTATTTATTTATTTATTTATTTATTTATTTATTTATTTATTTACATACCTACAGCGCCCTATGGGCATTATTGTAGGGGGATTGTTGTTGGCTCTTTTTAGGCTATGACACCAACATCGTCTTGACTCAATATCAAATCCAAAACTCACGGCGTCCGTTATGCATTCGCCTATGACTACTCGAAGGTGAAAGCCAGCTTTTTCTTCTCATTCCATGTATTTATCCTTCCCTTATAAGTGTACTGTCCGCAGAATGTTAGACATTTCTTATTTCTCACCTTCGGCACTGCGGTTGTCCGGGAGCAGCGTCACCGAGAGCTTCGCTTGGTCACCGTCGTCCTCCACTGAGGCGCTGTCGTCGCTCCCCAGACCGCGTCAGTGACGCGGTCGACTTCTCAAACGCCTCGCAAGGGTCGGCGGGCGTCCATTCACTACTGCTGTCCGCACGGGCGTAGTGAGTCAGCAGAAAAAGGAAAACCAGGCAGGCGACAGTCTTCATTCTGCGCTGCTTCCGGATGCTTGTTGCGTACGGAAAAAAGCTTGTTGCGTGCGGGAAAGACGACAATGGAAGCTGATGATAAGCAACGATTCTTAATTGGCCAATATAATTTATTCTAGCTGTTCCATCAGGAAACATCAGTGACCACGATGTCCTACAAATGGGCTATCGGGATTGTCTCTGTTTTCTTTTTTTTTTTTATCTCTGTTCACGAAAACTGTTCAGACACCTCTAATCTTTCTACTCTTTCTTAGACGAAAATACATTTTCCGCGGCCACTTCTCGCTAGAGCACAAAGTGTGAAATTACAAATACCATCTCATAATTTGCTACATCTCTCAGGCATGTGAAAATCTTATACACAGTCCCATCCACTCGAGTATTCTTGTGAACAATGGGTAACTGTCCCAAACTTTTATTCAGTATAGGTGCTAAAGGCATTAAAAGGATCTAACACGATATAAGACTGCAGTTAGCGCATTTTGAGCGCATTTCCGCAATTGATGTGTAATTAAAACTTTCTCTTCTGTCTACGCCGGACATTTTGAGCGATCAAATGTGACAGACGAGTTGCCAACTTGTCGTGGAATGGTCATAAGCTTTGCTAAGTTTCTGTTGAAGACCTCCTTAAACATAAGCGACGCATTGGAGAGCCGAGCGCAAGTCATAAAACGTGGCTGATATATGGATATGCTATTAGGTGCAGTTTGCCATAATCGCAATAATATGCCACCGCCGCGTTCAAGACCCTCACAACTGGCGTAGCCAGAGAGGGGGAGTTTGGGGGGGGTCCAACCCTCTCTCCCTCCGCGAACTTTTTCAACTTTGCTCGCGTATATGTACAGGCACACATACAAACGCACGCATGAACATACACAAAGTATGGTTACCCTGCAACCTCACCCCCGAAAAAAATTTCTGCTACACTACTGACCCTCACGATCTTTCTAGCCTGGAGTTCTTGGTTTCCGGCGTCAACGGTGGAGTACAACGGGCAGTCAAACACTAATTATGCGAGCAAAACGCAGTAAAGCAAAATGAAGTACGTAATTGATCCGGTTATTAATCCTTGGTCGCCGCTTACCTGGATGCGAACGGGGCGGGCCGTCAACGACTTCAACTACCTCTTTCTTCGTTAACCTCAGCAGCGGTTTCCAATAGGAGAGGTGACGATGATGATGATTATGATGGTGTATCACTAAATGACTGGCACCTACCCTCACAGGGGAATCGGCGAAGAGTTGGGCGGATTATATGGCCTTAATTTTTTAGGAGCTTGTTCGGCAAGCTTCTTAAGCTCGCGCCTTGTCCGGCGGCGATGGCGGCAATGGCGGTGGCGTGTACACTTCTCCGCTCGAGGCCTCAAGGCGCCGGCTTTCCGGTGATTTCAGGAATGTTCACTAGATGGCGGCGCCGCTCAAGGCGACGCACACCACTCTCAGCTCGTGCGCTTCCTTTCTCTTCGCCGGGAGCTCAGGCAGTGAAAACTTCGTTGCCGCTCGGCCGCATGAACACCGCACAGCAGCGCGGCGGGCTCGCAACGAGCAGCAGCTGGGGCTCGCCGCCCGAGCGCCGAATGTAATGTGTATATAACAACGTTGTCACGTCTATATATGATGGTAGGAGATGTGTACGGAGGATTCGCGGGTTACCCGATCACCTCCGAGCAAGCTCCTCCAACATCATTCACTTTGTGGATATGGCGTGATTTTTTTTCAATCCTACTTCAGGTTATCGCGTCGATTACATCAGTTTTCCGGCACATGTTTCCAAGCAGGTTTTTGAACCTTCTTGCGTGTTTTCCGCAACAGTGAAGTCCATTTTCTGCAACATTAATTTCATCATGAGACTCATATCTATATTTCAAAAGGGCCTTGACACGGAATTCGCCCGGCGTCTACGCTGTCTTGCGCGAGCCAGCGCTCGCAGATGCTCGATGCGCTCTTGATCAGTTGGATCCATGTGGAGAGTTTAGGTGAATGAGCGAGGAGCAATTTCTAAAGGTTCCACACAGGTGCATTTGCCACACAGCTCGCGCTGATTGGCCTCCGAGGAAATCCCTGTAGGAGGAGCCATCACGCACTTAGCGAGGCGGTGGCGTCCTCTTTTGTTCGACGCGGTTATCAGCCGCATGTTTCCGAAGCGTTTTTAGCGATTTTAAGTTCATCATTGCGATTACTTCTTGGTTATTTTTTATTTCTATAACTTTACACCTTGAAAGTTTATTTTAACGCAGTTTTGAGCCTTGCTAGCGTTGTCTTAGCCCTGCTTTATTAGCGCCCAAAACAACACCGCCAGACAAAAGACAGGACAAAGCGGTTTTTTTTTTTGCGCTATTTCCTCTCTTCTGTCTTGTAGTGTCGTTCTTGCGCAAAAAAAAAAAAAAGCGCTATCTATTCACGCCAACTCGCCCGCCAAAACATTGCATTAGGCCTGCATCGACCACTAGATTTTGAGCGTGATCACATCACATGAGATGGATGGATGACAAGGCGTACCCCTTAAGTCAGGGGTCTCAATCTCACATCGGCCAGCGGGCCGCAGTCACGAAATTTAGTCCCCGCGGGGGGCCGGAACAGTGAAGGTTGAAGCTTATGGCGGAAGGGGGGAGGGGGGGAGGGGTAGAGCGGAATTTGAACAAAATAGCAGCGGTCGTAGCAATTGGGAAGTAGGCATTTCCAATATGTCATAAATGGGCATAGAGATGGCAAACGCGTGAGGGGGGAGACAGAAAATTAGGTGGGTAGATGAGATTAAGAAGTTTGCAGGTATAACGTGGCAGCAGAAAGCACAGGACCGGGTTGATTGGCGGAACATGGGAGAGGCCTTTTCCCTGCAGTGGGCGTAGTCAGGCTGATGATGATGATGATAAATGGGTCATTTAAAAACTTATGAAGGAGATTTGATGCAAGGTTTCGAGAATTTCGAGAAACATACAAATACATCTCCAGAATGACGACAATCTGTACCCCGATTCTGAAATATAAAGCTTTTCTTCCACGGTTATGCTTCAGAACAAGGTGACTGCATGGGGTGCCTCAAAAAAAGAATGACTGAGACCAATCACGTCCATGTAAATTATGAACAAGCTTAGAAAAAGAAGTATGGGACGACGACCGTCGCATGCGCGGCGGGCAGCTAAAAAAAATTACACCATCTCCCGCTAAAGGGAACCATGTGTAGATGTGAATCAGCGGGCGCTAACGCTTACACTGGCGGCGGCGTTGACGCTGGCTCTCATCGCAGCGTTGCGCAGGAGAGAAAACTGGGGAGGCGCAAAGCAGGCAGTGATGGAGCAATGTTTCCTACTGGAACATGCCAATCGCTGCTAATGGGCAATGAGAGACAGAAGACTCCGACTGGACACAGAGACCCGCACTCCGCTTTTAGTTAACGCGCACGCTGCGAATTTTTATTGTTCAACAACGCACAGGAGAAATCTCCCCCCCGGCACCACCTTGGAGGTCAAGATCCATTGCCATATATACGGGGTGGCCAGTGAACGGTTGTGCAGCGCGAGCACTCGGTTTTTTCAACCAAGAAACTCGCTAGCAGACGCTGCCTGCGTCGGCGTCGCGAGGCGAGAGAGGGGGGAGCGTAGGAGAGGAGAGGGAGGGGGGGGGACGCGCATGCGCAGTGGGAGTGTGGACGCCGTGGGCAGGGATGCCTAGAGGAGAGAGGGGGGGGAGTGTAAGAGGGGAGAGAGGAGGGGAGGCGCATGCGCAGTGAGGTTGTGGTTGCCGCGGGCAGGGATGCCTAGAGAAGAGAGAAGGGAGAGAGGCGCATGCGCAGTGAGGGTGTGGTTGCCGCGGGGAGGGATGCCTAGAGGAGAGAGAGGGGGGATAGGAGGTTTTTTATTTTTATTTTTTTAAAGGGTTTGCGCATGCGCAGTAAGGGTGGGCACGCGGCACACCACCACCACCACCGGATTAAGCTTCGCCATAAGATGCTTCACATCTAAAAGATCTCCTTAACAGCACGCAGAAACAGGAAGTCACAGTTACTAAGTAACTTATGCGGGCTAAGTTTTTTTCAAGACCGTCATAGCTAGTCAAGCTGGTACCAAGAGCATTTTCTCCAGATACCACGCCACACACCCTTCAGATATGTGATAGTTACATTACTAGACTTCGTTAAGATTATAGGTCTAGTTACTATTCGATAAAACTTTCATCAAGGTACTTCTAAAACGTTCTGACCCCTGCGCATGACTTTTATCAAACACTGGGGTTCAAGACAAATTTTTTTAAAAATCCTGCGATAATATCGTTATGGTGTAGGCCCTGGTGTCCCGCGCTTAATCCTGCGTTAATTGCGTTCTCGTGTATGTCTTGGCATAGTTCTATATCCTGCGCTTGATGCAGCTCTGCTACAGTGACACCTGAGGCATAGAGTTTCCTAAAATTAACTAGAGGGGACTCTGGCGCTGCGATCGTTCAGCCACCATGGGAATGATGGGTAGTACACAAATTTGCCTAGTCTTCGTGCTTCCGGCTTTGAACGCACTTGTGGCTTTGTTTATTGTTGCGTTTTCGTCCTGTTTCGGATAAAAGAATGGACCGTTGTGAACTCCGTGAGCCGATTTGAATTCGTGAGCCTAAAAAGCTCAAGGCGGTGAAGCGTAACTGCTAAACCTTTGCTGAACTTCGTATTGCGGCAAAGCGGATTCAGGCCACACGGAGTCAAAAGAACGAAGACTATAGGCAAGACTAGGCAAATTTGTGTACTACCCATGATTCCCATGCTGGCTGAAGCGCCGTGTGTTGCAGCTCCCATACTAGCGCCAGAGTTCCCTCTAGTGTATTTATAGGAAACTCTATGACCTGAGGAACTGCGTCGCGCGAGCAACCCAGCAATTACCCTGGCAATCGCGCGGTTACTGCAATCAATCGCTGGCTATTTCTGTAGTTTATATGGTTTCAGACCTTGTTATTTTTTTCTACACTGGTTTTGAGCCGGTTCGCTAGCCTTGTTCGAGGCCTGTATGTTATAGGCCGTGACCATGAGACTGAGGTTGGACGACAAGCCAGGCCCTTAATGTACAACGCACTTAAAAAAGTACAAATCTATCGTATGTTTATATATTCAGGCAACCTCCGCACTGAGAAACTCATCCTGTTCCGGTAATGGGCTGCGTCGGCCAAGGCCATCTACTTGTCATTGGAATAAATTTGGTGCCGATCCCTCTGTCTCTTCTACCGCCAGACTCAGCTCGCGCTGGAAAACCGCCCTGCTCAGCTCGGACCTGACAGCACAACTTTGGGCGAGGAAGCCGCTTCCGGACAAGCTCTCGGAACCGCGTCCGTGGCGGGTGTGCAGACCCACTAAAAAGGCACCGGACTCAAATTTTGATTATGTGACACCAGCGCAAAGAAGGACGAAGGACAAGGAGGTCCAGGTGTCCAGGTGGGCGGATAACACTGTGTATGTTCTTTTTTTTTTTGCAAATAGGGCTTTGCAATCTTTTTTGTTCACGTGTCGTTTTCTTTATATTCTGTCCCGTTTCGGAGATAAACTTCAGTTGTAAGTTCAGCGCTCGTCTGTGGTTCTTCCTTGTCCTTCGTCCTTTTTTGCGCTGGTGTCACATAATGGACCACCAACTTGCCCAAAAAGTTGCCCTCTCAAATTTTGAGCTGCTTGCTGTACTTCGCGTAACATTCCAATTTGTAGCTGTCGCATTCATTGCTTCAGCCTTGCGGCGAAACTGTCACTTTTTTATGTGTTTGTTGATGCCGTCTTCCCGCGGGGTTCACGATTTGCTGTGTCCAGGTATATGTTAACTGCAGCTACCACAACGGTTAAATTATGATCATGGGCGTTAGTCCTCGGGATGGAGATCTACCACTACAGGCGTCAACATGCGTGCATCCACGTCAAACGGTGCTATAGCTGCCCAACACCAATAGACATTGTACAAGCTCTCATATGCGAATGCACAAAAAACGCTCAACTACCTCTGCGAAGACACGTTTCACTTTCGTGTTATACCGATTCCTGTGACGAAGGGATCAGCCATGTTTTCTTTCTTACTTCTCACAATAACAAAATTTCCAGCACAAGGAACAATGGGGCAGAAAATTTCTCTGTTCTTCGGGAGAAGCAAGACGCGGCATGCATAGAATTTCACAATATTACACTACACGGAACTTTGGCTCTAGTGTCTATGGGAACTGCAAGGCATGGTGCTTCAGCCAGCGTGGGAGTTATTGGTTCCTAATACATGGATTTGCCTACGCTTCGTTCTCTCTGCTCCCCGTGGCCTGTAGCCGCTTTGACGCGAAACGAAGTTCAGCAGACCCACTTCGCTACCTTGACCCTTTAGGCTGACCCCTTCAAATCAGCTTCACGAGGAGCCATTCTTTTATCTAAAGGAAAAGCCAATAAACAAAGCCGCAAGCACGACGACTAGGCAAACACATGTACTATACCATCATTCCAACGGTGGCTGATCGATCGCAGCACCCCAGTTCTCTTTAGAAAATATTGCAGGAAGCTATGCCGGCATGCACTTGACAGATCTCGAGAAATGCATAGGGAGTTCGATGTGTCCCCATCTGGAGGCGCAGGTTGATGTTGGTGGGCGATAGTTGGTAATTATCCTTAATTAGCATTGTATTCGAAACCAAAGTGTGTATTCACGAAGCTGGTACACTCTAAACTGCGCTAAAACAGTGCTAAAAAAAACTAACGCAGCTTCGCACAAGGGGTGCCAAGCCTGAAGGAAGCGCGGAGCTGGGCAGCCTTCTTTGTTTCTCTTCGTTTTTTTTTTTCGCGCGCATGCAAGACTGGCACGTGCACTGCGGCTGGCTTCGCTTGTCGGCGGGGCGGTCGGTGTTTGCTCCAGTGACACCCCGTGCGCAAGAAATTTTCGCGAGTACGACATAGTAAGATTAGTATGAGCGAGACCTGCCGAGCAGAATGTTGGCAATATTTATGCCCGCACTCACAAACCGTACCTTAACCTTAGCTCGCGTTTGCCTCAAGTTTCAGTACGTGGCCACATGTCTTATAAGGGTACTTAAATGGTAACAGGTTAAAAATAATTACAAAATCGGTTTGTGAATACTGGTCTACTTCGTTTATAAAGCATGCCAAAGGCACAATACCAAGAAGGAAAACGCGAAGTAAGGATGAGGTTGGTTTTTTAATACGGGCCTTAGTATGTGTGAGCCCCACCGAGCAAGAGTTAAGTGATATTCAGTGCAGTTGAATAAAAGTTTCGTGTTCCTGAGTATGAGTTGAGCCCGACAGAGCAAAAGTTAAATGATGTTCCGTCCGCTTGTGTATAACATTGGTGAGTCTGAGTATGAGTGAGCCCAAAAGCAAAAATTATCCTTCCTGAAACCACAGACTGTCGTAAACAATGCAGTAATTACATAAATAATACAGTCGAACCACTTCAGTAACGAAATCGCTGGAGAGAAGCGATTTTTGTTCGTTCTCGTGAGAATTTCTTTGCAGCGAAAATAGAAAAATACGCACACCAATAACTTCGCACAGCCAACATTTGTTTAAAGAATTCGCTGATCTTGCTCTGTTTCACGTTGCTTTGAAGGAGTTTGACGGCTCGAGCCTCACAGCTTTATAAGAGCTTTGCATGGCTTCGTCGTCGTCGTGGGCACCGAGGAAAGTGCGAATTGATGTCGAAAAGCATAAAGAACTTCACGCGAACTTACTTGCTTTCCTTGCGTTTTGTTTCTTTCCTCACAGTCGTCGTCACTCTCACATTCTTTCCGCAGACTTTCGATGTTAGGGCCGTCGCTGTGCTCTTCGTGCACGATTTGGTCTGAGTCAGTACACAAAACGTCGTGCAGTTCAACAGCGTCTGGTATTGCTCCATCGGCACGGCGAAGCGCGTCCCATGCTTCAGCCAGTGGCTGCAGGTCACCGTTACTTGTAAAAGAAACACCCGCTTCCGTCTACAGTATTCTTGAACTCCTGGAGTTCGAACTAGCTCATGGGTTTAACAAAATGTTGCGGATCACTGCCTGAAATTTTTTTGTTGGGGGGAGTGCTTTTTAATCTCTTCGTTGTGGAGAGGGCGCAATGCATTGAACTTTATGGACGTTCCACGGGGTAGCCAGATTTCTTGGTTGCCGCGAGAATTTCGTTATTGAGGGCGTTCGTTATTCATGGGTTCAACTGTACTATAAGTCTCCGACTTAGGCAAGTTCAAGTAGTGAAAACAAAACCAGAATTGCCACAAAGTTTCAATTCACGTAATGGTGTAGCGTCTAAGAAAAGATGGCAGCGGCATCTCCTTGCATCATATCAATAAAAAGAAGAAGACATTATTAAAAAAAAGAAAACAACTATTTATTAACACAATATATTACTCGCTTATTTACATCATTATCTGCATTCACGTTGGTAGAAAAATTCGCTTCCCTATATACAATACTCTATGTGTGGCGCTATCTTGTAGCTACGAAGCAAAGCTCACTAATATAAAACTACAGCTGATATTATTGTTAGGCTAGCCAGGTCATATATAAACATTTCTTTAGATGAGGTAGAAGCGCTAAAAGTATTAGAAAATTAAACGCTACACACTTCTGCTTTCCAAGCAGGGCCGCGAAAACGGCAAATGTATTGTTATAGGCCAACAATAAAATGCAATAACGCAGCAAAATCATCGTGTAAGAATTACTCGACGCCACAGCGAAAAGCGTAAAAGCGTCAGCTTTTTTGAAAAAGCAAACGTATGTACTCGGGCGGCTTTGTTCACTCAAACAATGCGTACTAGGTTAACGTTATCAGAAAACACGACAACACGTACATCGGCACAAAATAAAGTAGACTAACAATACATAAGAAAATTGTTCGAAAAGTCTTGCAAAGAACAAATGCACACACGCACGAGAGAGCTTCCTTCGATACGAAGCATTGGCACTATTCATGTCCAAAGGCAGCAGGGTGCGCTGGGGTTTCTTGTGCGTATTATCGTGATGGAACGTTTTGTCGAGATGAATGAAGGACGTTTCGGCTTCGTTCTCCACCGCCTCCGGAAGCACTTGACCACTGCGAGATAAGGCACAAGTGGTGACGGGGATAAGTCGGTGGATGCGGACAATCCGCAAAACGGTTCGTAGACAGACAGACCACCAAACAGTCCTATAAGTCTGGATTCCTTCGTGACGTGAAGTCTGTGCCTAGGGCCAGTTAGGTATGGGGTGTTCTCACTGTGGTCCATTGGCGTGAAGACACAGCCTCATTTTTTTTCTTATCACTCCGTGACGCCACCGTGGTTCTTATGGTGCCGTAGCGAACCAGATGGTAGAGACCAGCGCCGCTACTACTAGTATGGCAACGACGAGGTAGATTCCAAGCATGAAGCGTCTGAAGCCACCTCCCTGAAATGGAAAAGCCTTATATTACAACACCACTTGTTGCTACGTTCAGGTAATTTGCCTCAATGGACATGGAGCGCTTTTCGAGCTGTCAAGAATTCCAAAAACTCGCGACGATTGATCGAAAGTCCAGGCACTTAACTAGTCTGTAACACTACAAAAATGGCAATCGTAGTTGACATCTATATCAGGGGCCCTTTCAAACAACTTCGAAATTAAAAGTATTACATTGTAGTTTGCTTTTAAGGGTATTCAGTAAAATTAACCATTCAGAAAGGAACATTAAGTAGTGACACTGAGTATTACATCAAACGCCCTGAATAGTAGGACATGGTCTCGCTGCAAAACTTGAAGAAAATCAAAGAGACGAGTGCCCAAAAAGTTTTTTTTTTCTCGCGAGGTAGAAGCTCGAAATGCAGGTCACCCACAACTAACTAGCACCAAAGTAAGTTTGCTATTTAGACGTAGAATTTTATAGCATCCTTAAATATGTCAGTACTTATAGGTGAAATGTGATGTTATTGCCACTCCTGCCATGTCTCATGATGGGCTGCAGTAGGTAAAAAACTAAATCAATCAATAAAATATTTCCTTACTTTCTACGCCATAACAAACCAGTGCATACGAATCTGATGATCTATTCACATACCGGGGCATCCGTTGCTGGCGGTTCCATATCGAGACCTGGCTCCACTGCGTGGACACCATTCGCAGCCGACCTGTCTTGCATCTTTATGTCATTGGAAGCCACTTTGAAGAAATGAAATTAAAAAAGGGTGGCAAGATAATTAGTCAGTATTTCGCAGCTACTAAACAGCTAAAACACTCATATTAAAAGCAATGATATTAATGCACAAGCAAGCAAAAAGGGAAGAATTTAGAAAATGGCACAAAACTTTACTAAAAGTGTTGCTCTCGACGATTGACATGAAGCACATTAATTGCACAGAACATTAAGTTAATTACATATCGTAGAACAACGCTCTCAACCATACCTCAAGAAAACAAACCGTCCACGCGGACAGTTCGAAGTGTTTGGCTATCGGGTTGCGATCTCTTGCAAAATTGTGGCTATCATTGTGCTGTAATAGCCTTTCTTTGAAGTTTTCCATTTTGCCGATGTAGCTCGGTCGCAGCCAGCGCAAGGAACTTTTGGGCTCACTCTTCATTGGCTTGTTTTTTGGAACAGGCAACGAACGCACTAATGTGTTCGTAGGCTTGTGAGCCACTCGGATGCCTTCTTTTCTTAGGACACGGGCAATGGTTTCACTGGCACCTCGGACATGGGAGGTAGCCATTTCTGCTGTGGTGTTGATTGGGGGGGGGGGCCTGATGCTGAATTTCTCGGCGTGCGTCGCTCTGCTTTAGAATTGCATTGCTTTCCGAATAAAGGTTCTTGGATAGCCGCTACTTGAAAATGGTGGAATGATGAACAATGACGTACTGCAGGTGCGCATAGTTTATATAATATATTATATTATATATTATATAATATATATAGAGTTCTTCACAAACACAGAGTAATTACGGAACATTTCAGCTAACAAGTCCGTAGGAACATTAAATGTGCAGCTGTTTTTCCTTGAAGCCGCAGACCGAAATTGTTCATTAGTGTTACCTTAATACCATTTGAGATTGAAGTAGTGAACTCTGGTTGAAGGTGAGCAGTCCAGCTTCATTTTTAGCGGATCTTTGCTTCTGTCATGTTTACGCAAGAACACGTACCGTGCGTCAGCATCACAAACTGGCGCATTGCGTCAGCATAGATGGAGGGCTGCGTGCTAGCCACGCGTTTGTCAATGCATTCGTGCAACTTTGACACTCTGTCTCTGCAGCAGCGCTGAGAATTGCTTTGAGGGGCCTTGGACGCGCACCATTATGTTGGCGGGAGGGGGGGAGGTGTTTTGCATGAATTTGTGTGGCCGTTTTTGTTCGCAACGTTCGTAATCTTCTGTTTTCTCTTATAACGAGATATATTCTGCGGAGATTTTGGTTCAATTGTTCAATTTATTGTTTGCAGTGGTCCAGGAAGAAAGGAACCTTCATGAGGTTAAAGGAGGAAAGGGGGGGTCACCAGCGAACTTTCCTGGAGGGGACGACGCCTCCCTCCCCTCCTCCCGGAAAATTCCAGTGGGGCAGTTGCCCCTTGGCCCCCTAGTACTTAACGCCTATGGTTCAGCCAGTAATTGAGTCGAATGCATGATGATTTGCAGATGTCTCGTTGTGGTTGTGGTTGTGGAGCGTGGCGTCGCGTTCTCAATTATTTGCACGTTTCGTGATGGCGGTGGAGTGTGGTGTCACGTTTGACATGCGTGCGATAGGAGGGCAATGTAGATGTGACGTGCGCGTGATATGCACGTGACGTTCGTGTGACATGCGTGTGTATGCGTGGTTTACCTTTCTTTGACATGAGCGCAGAGTGTAGCTGCATGATGATGTGCACGAGCACGTGGAATCCGACGAAGGCCGCAAGGATGTAGACGAACCAGTCGGCACCCTTGAGCTGCGCCTTCTCGAGACCCGCGGCGAAGAATATGGTAGCCACTGCAAAATGTGGAAAGAGCGAAAATCGTCATCAAAGTAATCTTCATCCTCAGCCTAATCTTCACTGTGATCCCTTTCACTAAATCAAGGTTCCTTGTCGTCCCTTCCCTACGTAGCTTTTAGCGCGCCTTCTGGTACGAGAGCAGAAAAAGCACTAGAAGCGCGTGACATATCACTGCAACTCCGATAGCACTTGACAGATTTCAAAAATTTTGGCGGTAGTTGATTCATGAAGCAACAAACACCTTTAATGAAGCCATCCGATGACTACTTGAAAAAGTGTTCCAGGGTCCTTTGAAATAAGGCTCTTTTGCGAAGTCTGAAATTACTTGAATTACGCGCTAATGCTGTTCGCTCAAACGCAAGGTCGTCAATAACACTCAAATTGTTAAACTGACATAATTGGCTATGTGACTGTTAGATTCAGGTGGCTCATAGCAGCAGGAAAATTGAATCAAGCTTTGAGTTCATTAGGAGGCAGACAGAGAGAGGGGATCGGCCTTTAGTTCTTGAATGTTGTAATTCCTTGATGTTGCAGCGTGATCAGTTGCAGCTACCTGCCTGCAAGACAGCCGTTAAATATATATACGAGAATGTGTGTTCCAACTCGCCATTGCTATGGGTCACTTAAGTCTTGTGATTACAGAGTCATTTAGGCAAGTTTAGTAAGTTAGCGCATTCATTACGGACTCTTCCACTTCCTCTGATCTGTGCAACCATTCAGGACTGCGCAAGACTGTTCCAGCAAAAACACTTACCCGCAACAATTTGGCCAGCGTTTCCATTGAACCAGTGAGCCCAGTTGAAGATGTATCTGTTGTCTTCGTGGGGATGACACCGGAAGAGCGCCATGATGGGCTGAAATTATTGAATTTGATTAGAGTTGTAATATTCAATGCGAGATCAAGAAGAATTCGAAGGATCTGCCCATTTCTCAGATTTGGCATCACGAAGTATTATGTGCATACATGCCCAACAAGTGCAGATAACGTTTAGAATAATTAATATCCAAATAGGTACGTCAGCGGGGCAGGTATTACGTCATTAGTATACTAATTTCCTTTAATCATACGAGCAGATATCTGTAATAACAGTTGCATAACGATAACATGATCATATTGACATCTATAAAAAATCATCATAGCATTATTTGTATTGCCTCTACAAATACAAATAAATCCATTTGCCTTAAGGTTCCTTAGACCTAGAGTTCCATAAATATGATAAGACGAAAAGTTCGGTTTAGAAGAAGGCTTAATTGCATCTATAAATTAAAGGTAGATTCTTTCTTGATGTCATTGTTGGTCGGAAAAAGTGGGGCAATTTAAATGAACGATTTGTATGATATTGAATTTCTTATTCACAGTTGAAAACCAGGAAAACGAAAAGAGAGATGGCAGGTAAGGTTTACTGGCGTAATATTTATAAGACTAAATTTCACACTATGTATACTGTGCACTTAAAACTAGTTGTAAGCGCGGCATAAGTCACTTTTTTGTGGAGTTCCCAGGAACGAGCAGGCTGAGACGCTAAAAAAATAAAAGGTGGTACATGAAAGTTCACTTACCTGGAGGAATCCTAAGACGGAGCAAACAATGCCCAAGATTGGATGAGGATTTTCGGTCTGCAAGAAAACACGGCCAATGATTAATCAAAGCACCATGCACCTCGTTCATATCGAAGATGCTTTTGAAATGTCTGCTTATCTTTTCAATTTTGCTATTCATACGATCGAATATGTCCATCATACCGTTATACATATCCTTAATCTCTTCAGTGTTCTGACATATACCAATCCCCTCTATAATGCCTTGTGGCTTTGATGGCATTACTAATTAAGTAAATAAATACTCAGCCTCGCTTGTACACAGCTTTCTGTGACAGCATGAGCAATTCCTTCAGAGATGTGCACAAAAAAAATTACAAATTCGTTATGCAATCACACATGATTCAATGCTGCTGAAATCAAACGGGCTCCTTGATGTGCAAGAGAATTCACATAAAATTCTTTTACTAATGCGCAATTAACAAAGAATTTAAAACTAACATGCAACACCTCTAGTTCACTACAGAAGACTGATACTTTTCATGCATAAAAGAGGCCAGTTTCAACTAAATGCAAGATAATTTAATTGAAACAAAAAAACATACCTATGGTGGCAATGAAACCAATGTTACAAACATTTCCAATCACTTCTTACAGCCTAAGCTGAGCCTCATCTAACAACTGCAATATCATTGGCTAAGTAGACTGTAACTAGTGGTAACAGATATAAATGTGTCGATGCATGTTTTGCACAATATATGACACAACATAATATCGACGCATATATAATTCAGTTTTTCAATTCAATAACTGCAATATTGTAATACCTATGTTGGCAGCCCCCCATTCAATCCCCCCCCCCCCCCCGCATTTTCACAAGAAAACGTACAAATTCTTTCAACGATTCTTATTCTGTGGTAGAAACCCCGACTAAACAGCCGCAACTTAATCAGCCACTGAAAATAGCAAAAAAGAAACGTAATGAAAATTGACAGGGAAATAATTAAGTACTTAGGTCGCACAACTGTGCATGATACCTCACGTACCCGAAGAAACACGTTTTTGCTACTTATTCATGATCTAGTAAGCAAATACAGCTAAGCATTTGCATGGAGGGCTTTTTTTTTGTAAAAGTACAACGCTAACTGAGCTGAGTAATTTCATCATTACGAAGTGGTGTAAGCGTGGCACTCATTTTTTATCTTGTCCAGATCACGTGTCGCAAAAAGACAAAGAAAATTGCAAGTGAATCTAGTAAATTACGTGCAAATTGTTGTTTCAGTACCAATGTATCAAGTACATCATTGATCAAACATTTCCGTGAGCTCCCATGAACGAAGATTTCTTTAGTACTATTAATAATCCTCAAACATGATTTCACAAGTCAACTGAAAAAAAATGAGTTTTTAATTAGCGTCGTGTCAACTCACCACGCTCCACTGGCCGACCCTGTAGAAGATCAACACGAGCGCTGCAATCATCATGGCCACTGCTATCATCATCAACACTCGGTGGAACTAGAAAATTGAAAAGAAGAATAAGAACAGAGCCGGATCATTAAGAGCAAAATTATAATGTGGCAAATATGAAGAATTTCTTGGTTAGGTCCAGACTAATTTCACTGATCCTTCACCGTTACCATTTGCAAGATAAGCAATGCTACGGATCAAAAATGTTCTGATGGCGTAATGAATCCACACTACAACTATCGAGCACCAACTAGTCAAAGACTTCTAGTGCGATGTTATTAATAGTAAAGTGCAAATCTCAGCCCAATAAGATGAACAAAATAAGCAATGTAAAAAGCATTATGGAGAGGCACAATGTGTAGGCTCTACTCTACAAGCTCTGGCTTTATGCAGCAAGCATGAATTGTTACCCTGCGAAAATCCACATCCACTCCACACGTGTGTCTAAGGAATTCTTTATTTATTGTCGGCAATTTATTTCCCGCGACATGTATGTAGTATGCACACCAGAAATATTTAAATGACGCCAACAGATGATGAACGTGAGCTAAGCATGGCAGGTATTATTCGTAGTTTTTGAATGAAGTGCAGGAGTTATAAGATGAAAAAAAAACGCCTGCAAGTTCCTTATTTTGTCCGCTTTTGCATTCATTGACCATAATCCCTAACTTCAATAAAAACAATAAATAAATTTGCCTAGCCTTTCCTTCGCTTCGTTATTTGTTGGTTTCGTGTGGCTATTATTAATAATCATCTGCACCTCCAATCAGTTTCCGTCCTTCTTACAAGCAATGCTAGCACTCAATATCTGACTCATATGGTGAAGAACAGTCTGTACAGAAGGCAAGCTTACAGCAAACCACGGCTTGACGCCGCATACTGTGGTGGCCTCCCAAACATTCTTGTAGTGCCTGGCAAGAAGAATGCCCACGCTCACAAGCAGCACCCAGGCAACAATCATCAAAGAGCCTGAAAAAGCATTAAAAAATCAAGAAAAAAAAAGCCCAGTTCTAAATATGATGAGGTAACAGAGAAGCTGTTTCCAGTAAAAACTGTAAAATTGCTAGAAACACTGAGGAATTCTTTTAAAGCTGATTTTGTTCAAAAGACGACACTTTGTAATTCAGTCCCAGTCACCCTATCTTTCTAGTGCCCGAAGAAACTATGAATTAATCATATAAGTCTCATAGTAAAATTATGTGCCTTTAGCAAGCGTAAGAAAACAACTAGGCATATCTGTAAGGAAACAAAGTTCAATACACAGTATGTTCACCGGCTAAAGAGGACCATGCATTTAAAGACCATGTGAGACTATTTAGTGCCAAAAGCAAGAGATCACCCAACACAAGCAATTCTGCATTATATTCCCTGATGAAGCATGGCCATGATCTGAACCAGCAAAGTCTGTATACAATAGCAGAATGTAACAAGCTTCAAGTCACTACATCAACCTTCACGCAGATCGAGGGCATCTGATTGAAATTGGAATGTGGGTGTAAGTATTCCGAAAGAATGAAGGGAGAATTGGATGTTGCTTTTTTAGTGGTTCATTTAAAAACGAATAAGCAAGGCAAAAGGCACATTCTTACCGTGAAGCTTGATGAAAATGTCAGAGCCAGCCCCACCCAGAGCAACCTGCATGGCCTTGAGGTTTACAGGAGCCTTGGTGTAATCCCGTTCATAATGTTCTTTCTTGACTGAAAAAAAGTAGAAAAGCAGCAAGTGTTCATTTATTCGCTCACGAACACGAACTCACTAATTCATTCACTTCCTCACTAAAAGAACCTCAAGGGCCCTGTACAGAGCGTTTCATAGGAGGGGTTGGCGAAGCAAAGTTGTAGTTGGCGTTAGAAAATAACTATTCAACGGCATCTCTGTCAATGGCTGTCTTGATAAAAAATGATTCAAGGTGTCTGGTGTTGCAAGTCAGGAGACGGTACACAGCTTAAACATTGCCCATGCGTTGCGAGAGGCGAAGAGCTGGATTTGTTGGAGAAATTGTGCAAGACATGAAGAAATGTTCAATAGACCGAAAGCAAAGTTCGCAAGAATGTGCTCTATTTGAAGACTTGGTGCGCATGTTTATTTCCCCTTTAGATTACACACTAGTGTGAGTGTAATGAGAATATATTGTGTTGATTCAATGATATCAGTCAAAATGTGTTCCGAGGGATTTGAAATGGAGTACGTTAAATTACCATATGGTCAGATGACGGTGTTGTATGGCAGGCAGCGTGAAATTATAATAACTCGGTGCTTTGTGCAAGACTGAAGTGATGTTATTGCCGTTAAAGTATTTTGGTGCATATTCACGCCCCCTATTAGAGGAAATGATACATGTCGGTGGGAAATGGTAAAAAATGTTTTCATTAATGTCCACAAAGAGCGTTTTATGGCTATTGTGTTTAGGTTAATGAACTCTTGTGGTTAGTTGCTAGCCTGCGCTGCAATGACATCTTTTAATTGCGCAGCCCTAGAATCAATGGAGGATCTATGCTCTCATATTTGATTCAACTTTCACATTTCATTCGCTTGAACCTTCGATTCACTGTTCACATTTTATTCAATTTAATGTCACTTTCATTCACCTAATGCACCTTTAATTGATCCATATTGTAATTCTTCCTTCTTAAGTTCTTCTGTTCTCGTGAATTCACATTTTATTCACCTTATGGACTCAACTTTGATTTCTAATCACTTCATATATCGTTACTACTTTAATTTTCATTTGAACCACATTCAATTAATCCCTATCCGCGACATGCGAGTATGAGCCCGTGACCTCCTTTGGTTACATTTGTGCTCACGGTGCCGACGCCGCATTTTTCGCTCGTGAACCATACAAGGCTTTTGCATTAATCTACTCACCATCAGTGTTTGCCTCAAACAGTCCGGCTGCCAGAAGCAAGTGGTAACTGTTGGTTGCAGTGTTGAAGGTGGTCTTCTGCACGCTGGTCACGTGAGCGCGGTGCCAGGAGCAACGAAGCATGCCATCGTTGTAGTCACGCTTGATGAATGTCAGACCGGGAGTTTGCTGAAAATGGATTAAAGGATTAAAGCGGAGTTGGGCGTGTTGTTACATAAGTGAAAAAAACTTTAGGGCAAAAAAAGACACATGGACAGATCGAGACAACAGGGACACCGCGCTAATCGTTCTACGGCTTGCACTTCACAATTTAAAACAACCGAAAAATCAACATAGACAAATACTTTGGGAACATTCACATCCGTAAGCAAGGCATGACCAAAATGATCGAAGTCAACAAGAATTAGGTCATTAAGAATTGGGGCGATGCAGGACCCAATACGTACACCCTGCATTCTGCAGGTTTGGTGTCACTATAACTGCAGGTCTAGGTTGAATGTAAATAACAGGCTAAAAGTTCTGAAAAACCACTAACTGGAGCCCCGGTTCCGTTTAGGAAAGCGACGGGACAACTTTTGTGTACATCGAGTGCCCGCCCTTGTCATTTGGATCCGTCCGCATTTTTTCATAGAGCTGCATACATTTTAGGGGCATAAACAAAGTTTGTCGCACCCCATGCAAGGCAACACAGCAGTGAGATGAATCGCCACCCTCGCATTCTTTTCATTTTATATCCTTTGAAGGCAAAATGATCATGCCCACAGTGAAGACGGAACCTTTGTAACTAGTTGAAGAAAAGAATAACACTCGAATCGCATACGTTCCACGTGCAAAAAAACGACCACTCTGAAGAAAAAACATTAAAAAGTTTCACAAGTGCTAGAGCTACGAAAAGCCACCAGACTCGTCAGCTCTTACACATTAATAGGACATACTCACATTGGCAATGAGGATGTTTTTCTTGCTATCACTGTTCCAAGATTCGCGCATCGACATCACTCCCTTGTTGCGTAGGCACTCCACCACGCTTGCCATATCCTGGAAAGTGAGAAGGAAAATAAAGCCCCATTGTAAACTTGATAAAATCTGGGCTTAAGTAAACCTGCATCGTACTCGTCCCACTCCAATTCTGCAGGATTTCAAAAAAAAATTGTGGGAAATCACCTCGTAATGACTCTCAACCTAACAAAACCAGCACTGAAGTATTATGTATAGATACATCATACTGCCACCCCCCAAAAAGCATCATGAATGATAAATGTACAAGCGATTTTCTATCGCATCGTAAACCAGCATTTAACACCTCTCCCCCCACTCCTCCTCCTCTCACGCTAACTTCACCAAAGATGATGTAATCTTAAGTTTTCTGTTATCTCGGTACTGTATATATGACACCATGTGTACTTATTCATCTTTATTAAATTCCATATATCGCAGCTTCAAATAATATCGCACAACTGTAGCGTATAGAACCCAAAGATTGCACAGATGAAAAAAAAAGAGATAGGGTGCAAAATCAATTGCCCACAGTAAACATGAAACAAATTTAGCAGATGACATCACTCATTGGTTTCACTTGCCTGGAATCCAATACATTGCATCCTATGAAGCCAAAGCAGTGAAACGCTATTATGGTATTTCCCGAACAACAACCATAATATGGTTATGAGGCACGCCATAGTGGGGATTTCAGATTATTTTCACCAACCGGGATTTCTTACATGTAAACACAAGGGTGTTCTTTGCATTTCTCTCACATTTAAATGCGGCTACAGTGGCCGGGGGTCGAACCCGAACCTATAAGGCTAAGCCACATGACATTTTACCTGCTAAGCCGCACACCAGGTAAAAAGATGATGTCGATGTACGATAATTGCTGTCAGAAATCATTGGCCACCGGCAAATTACACTGCATCTCGGTGGACGACCACCAAAAAAATATTGTCATAAAAAGAAATAAAAATTTCGGAGCCCTAGTTCAATCGGGAAAATAAAGGGGGGCCAGCAAAGCTTGGCGTGTTTGTGCCTGACCCACTACTTTTCTTTCTTTCATTCCGTCACTGTTTCTCTCCGTCGTTCTACAGTATTTATTCGATTTATTTCTCTACGTTCTGATGCCAGCACCAGAATATGAGGCCATGCGTTGCTATCCAGGCAAACATGAAATGTGGCAGCGTAAAATGACAACTGACCCCAACAAAAAATCAGATTGTCATATTAGAAACGGCTTGTCGCCAACAAACCCACGATCGAGAGGGTATCAATTATAAAAAGAAAACAGTGCATACAAATATGCTTGCGACTCGCGCACCTTTGAAGGCTTCTCAAAGAATCTGGCTTTCTGTATGGCTTTCGGTATAAGAGAACATATAATTGGGCAAGTTGGTATGACATCATTTGAAACA
Source organism: Rhipicephalus appendiculatus (assembly GCA_030522465.1). Classification (NCBI taxonomy): domain Eukaryota; kingdom Metazoa; phylum Arthropoda; class Arachnida; order Ixodida; family Ixodidae; genus Rhipicephalus; species Rhipicephalus appendiculatus. The sequence continues at coordinate 755,737 of JALIZH010010787.1, read as the reverse complement.
GCGCAGCAAGACGAGGACAGAAGAAACGAAAGAAACAGCGCCCGTCCCGTTGTTTCTTTGATTTCTGTCCTCGTCTTGCTGCGCTGTTTTAAATGAGGCTTCAATTCGTTACGCGGTAGGTCTTTTGCATATGACAATGCTTCCACTTAAATCAGTAACTCATAACGAGCTTCGATTATAAACTGCGCATGCACACCATGCTGGGTGTCTCGGAGATGCCGGCGGCGATCCACATGTTCTCGTGGCGCGCAGGCGCAGTGAGCTCGTAGTCAACGCCGTCGCCGCGGGCGACGTAGGTGAGCAGGAGGGAGCAGGTGCCTCGGGACAGGCAGCCCTTGGGCGTGCCGAAACAGCCCATGGTCTGGCCACAGCCTGAGTACGCCGCATTGGTCGCCGGTGTGGTTGCTGCGTCCTGCATTACAGTACACGGTGCGGAGGCAGAATTCCTTTTTAGTCAATAAAGACCGCTCAACCAATTATTGCCATGTTTTATTAAAGGAATCCTAAATAAAAATGAGAAAAGCTGATGCAAACATCGAAATCCTACCCGGAAGACGTGACTGTGCTGATAAACGGAGTTCATTTGACATATTTTTGTAAAGTTGGCTCTATTTTTGGACGATTTTCGTCATGAGGTCTCTGCACGACTGCACGAGCCGTGACGTCAAAGTCACCGAGGCGCATGCAGGGCGCCCGTTTCCCTGTCCTCTCCTTCCTTTTCTTAACATCTCCTTTACATCTCACTCTCCCCCCTTCCACGATGGCACTGAGGCATGCCCCCCTGCCCGATTTAGGATCTTTACCCCAGCCGGGAGCAATATTTGCTGCCGGTGACGTTTGTACAGTGGTTCTAGAAACGATAGTGGGACCTGGGTGGATTGAGAGAAATGGGTGAGGGCTGGCATTGCTGGAATGCCCGTTTCTGGTGCACAAAATTCCACCTCTAGTTGTCGGCGCAGCCGCTAGAAACAGTATTTTGTGGAAAACGCATTGAATTCATTATTTGTTTGTAGTTTCTGACTGAAATGAAGGTTGTGTCGATCGATTCCAGTACCCAATCTTTCAGCACCCAATCTTTCAATCTTGCTGAAAACCTTGGCGACAAAAATGTTCTTCAGAATCCCTTTAAGATGTTTTTGCTGCAAACTGCACAAGAATACCATCAAATGACAACGAATAGAGCACCTGTTTTCACTGTACTTAACTCAGTCAAACCAAAAAGAGAACTTTATTCCACATTATGAAAATTTTGTGTATAAATAGTTGGAAATTGTTAGTGACCGGTAAACACCTTTGTACAACTTGTTGCTTGTATACAGCTAATTGTTCTGCAAGAAGTCTAAGCAGTTATACATACAAGGGTTGCAGATAAATACAAACACAGGTAGTATACAGAAGTACTAAATTGAAAAGTACACCACTAAAATTCAAGTAAATGCTTGATTAGAGAGGAACTAGAGTTCACATGTCAAAGATTTCTTGCCAGTGTTATATTGTAAATCAAGTCATTCCATAACTTGGCACAGGAATATTCTATCAACCTTTCACTGTACACACCGAAACACACAGGATTTCCATAGCATATGTGTCGTGTGCTCAGCGATGGAAAAATGCAAATGTCAAAATGCCATGAGGCAGCAGTGTGTTAATTATTTTGTTCACTGCGCAGGCGATCTTGTGAACTGTGCAGGCGATCTTTGTATCGCAGTGAGCGGTAGCACACGTAGTTTCTGAAAGAGTGTTACAGGGATGCTTCATTGGAGAAGATATAATGATGCGCATGGTCCACTTTTGTAATCTGATTATTGGTTTACGAAAGTCACATTTGTGTGGAACCACGATTCGCCACAATAGGTAAGGACTGACAATGGAATGGGTTGCAGTAAAAAGGTCGCAGCAAAGCCAAATCAAAGTAGTATTGCCGTGCCCAAACGAGAGTGTAACAGCTGAAGCACAACATTTTATAAACAGCGTTAATTTGGTCATTTCACTGAGAGTTACCAAGAAATAAAATTCCTTGATAGTTAATGACATGAACTCTGCAATTTGTTTGCTTGTTTAGCATTATATTTCCCAATGTTATTGTGCCTGCGCTAGATGCTGAAATGAAATACCAATATAGGCCTCAAGTTACATTGTTCACCCCTTGTCAACTTTTTAGACTGACTATTTCACGTCGACAAATCATGGTTTCCGATAAAACACGCCCATCCTAAACTAGGCGTGTGCCTGTGGTGTGGTGCACTTCCATGCGTATGTGTCCCAGAGTTGCCAGTTTCGCTTATAATAAGCTGATTTCGGCTTCTTTTTTCGCCGGGTCGCTTGTAAAATTTTCCGGTCGCTTGTCGCGCTTTTTGGATCTTCTTTGCATTGTTCCAGCAAATGTAGTTATTTTAGTCTTCATCGCATTCTTCAATAGGGCGTTTATCGTTCACTAATAGCGCGTTGATCGATGACTTTGAGTATATGAGAGTTGGTGTCAATAATACGTTGGGAGAATCAAAAAGTAACGTTAATCATGCACTAACAAACGTGCATTCAACTGAACGGAGACTACCCTGAAGACAATGTTAGAAAGTGAATATGCGCTTTCGTTCACAGTAGCGCATATTTTCCCTGTGCGAAATAATTAAAAGGGACTTTTTGCACTCCCTTTCATATATACCTAAGCGTCATTTTTTATCATAATTAAAAATATTTTCAGGACTGGGATACATTCATTATATTTCCGCTCCTTCTGGGCTTTTTTTGTGACGATTATTCGCATGCTTGCTCGTGAGGATCTGGCAACTATGATCTGTCCATAAGTGTGACTGTGTAAATATTGAATACGGATATTTTGCCTTTTGCAACTAAAGCACGATAGTGAGACATGCCATACTGGAAGGACTTGCAGAGGAAAGACTTGCATTCACTATGTCTCGGTTTATTAATTGCATCTACAGATACACGGGCGTTGTGTAATTTGCTCGTAGAGCGCAGCGCTTAGGCGCCCGTTCCTGCGTTGAGCGTCGTCGTTGTCACCGTGACCGTCGGCGGCTTAACCGATAGACACGAAAAAGTGACCGATTGACATGAAAAAATAAAATGAGAAAAAAAAATGACCAAGATCGAATGGCATTTGAATCCGGGCCCTCTGCGTGGCAGTCGAGTATTCTACCAAAGAGCCACGCTGGTGCTCGAAACTCATTCGCAAAAGGACCCCATTCAGGCGTCATGTCGGGCAAGGAATTGCGTTAACCAATGTAATATAGCGTGGCAGAAGAGTACCATAACAACCAGTCATCGCACAATGCTACGAGTGGAAAACAGCGCTAAAAGACGGGACAAGAAAGAACACGGGACCACGGCGCTGACTAACAACCATATGTGTTTTATTTCTTCAGTCAGCATATATATACTTCACCACTATCACAATTTAAATGACAAAAAATTGAACACTCAGCCTGCGCAGAGGCTATGAGGCGATCAATCAGACATGAATTTTATCTCTTTCGGAACGAGGGAGTTCGAGGGGAGGCTAACACATGCTTCGCCGCTCTTGTGGGTACCACCCAACTTTTGAAGATACCACTTACCTGTCAAAATACCATGACGAACGAGCGCGTCTGATTTCAGAGGCTTATCACATCCACAACAGCGGCGAAGCATGTGTTAGCCTCCCCTCGATCTCCCTCCTTCCGAAAGAGATAAAATTCATGTCCGATTGATCGCCTCATAGCCTCTGCGCAGGCTGAGTATTCAATTTTTTGTCATTTAAATTGTGATAGTGGTGAAGTATATATATGCTGACTGAAGAAATAAAACACATATGGTTGTTAGTCAGCGCCGTGGTCCCGTGTTCTTTCTTGTCCCGTCTTTTAGCGCTGTTTTTCACTCGTAATCATGAACCAACCAGCCCAAATGCGTACCTTACTGCAGCACAATGCTAATTGCGCAACGTGTGTGTGGTTTAATGCTTCCCACCCACTGCAAAGTGCTCAGCCATAATTCTCAATCGTGATCAGCCACATGCACCATCAACAAAGTGCACGTAATACCTTACAGGTGTGTAGCGTGTCCTCGCTTACCCGCAGAAGACCAATAATGATTTAGCGGGTGCTGTCCCACTTCACAAAAATTAGGATTTATGGCGTAGTCGACCCATTGCGGAAAGCCAAAATTTCAGACACCGTTGACCTTGCACCAACATGAAGCTGCGCTCAGAATTCACATTATGCAGTATCATAAATGTAGGTGAATTTTTCATAATTTTTATTTTGTCGCCATCAACATACGCTTGTGTGTGTGTGAGCCTCATATAGGCTTAATTTGTATTCTTTAGTAACACAGCGGATGAACAAAGAGTGCGCACTGCTTCTCCTCGTCTCGCTCGTCCTCTACAAATATCATACATGACATTGACAGAAAGCCTTTACAGAAAGTCTCCTGAGGTCAACACAAACGCGACAGAATTCTTATAACGATTGTTGCAGAGGCTGGGAGCAAACTTCCTCTGTTAATGGAAGGATGAAAATATTTTATTTAAATACAAAGAAAACGGGGAGGGTCCCTATTCCGGGACACCTATGACAACCTCTGCGACAGCCCGGGCCCACTGAACGAGCGCACGACAGACGCAAGAAATGTTACTCCAGTTGAAAGCGAAGGTCTTGGGTCCATCGCGGGGGCTCCAAACCCGCGCTTTGCTTGCGCTAGACCTTAAGTCGGCCTTTGACAATGTGGAGGAGGAGGAACAGGAGAGAAAGGAAAGGCAGGGATGTTAACCAGTCTAGAGGGACCGGTATGCTACCCTACACTGAGGAAAGGGATTGGGGAGTTTTAAAGATAAAGAAAGAGAGAGGAAGGATGAGATGAGAGCACGCACACACAAAGTCACATATCTCAGTGTCTTGGTAACACGATTAGTCTATAACCGCCGGTCCAAGTCTGTTGTCTTCAGGAAGTTGAGAGCACGACCTCATTCTCAGCAACCTCGCCGAATCACGCTGCGGCGTTCGAGTTTACAACTATGTCCGAGCCTTTCTTCGTGATCGTACCGCAACAATTGGTATAGGCCCTCATCGCTCGAGTATCATCCACCCACCGGGCAGAGGCACGCCTCAAGGAGCTGTGATTTCACCCGTACTTTTTAACATCGCTATGTGAGGTCTCTCTTACTGGAAAATGTAAAATCTTACGTACCCCTTTTTTGCCCGTACCGAAGGTCGACCTCTGAATTGAAACGGGTGCCGAGAAGATGCGTTCCACGTAGTTCTCGTAATCAAGCACTGCTGTGGCACTGGGGCGGGAGAGGGAGAGAGAGAAAGGAAAGAAATATGACTAGCAGAAACAAACAAACAAACAAAACCAAAAATTTTACTCCAGGAAACACATCTCGTGTGTGGAAGTCAGAGGAGGCTGACCTGAAGAACCAACACGTGTAAGAAGGAAAACAAAGACATGGCATTCAAAACAACACAAAACCGCAAGCATATATTGTTCAGATGCACCCACATTTCTCAGAAATTAGCAAGAAGTGCAGCCAAAATTTGTCCAAATTATTGTGGGAGAAGCTTGGGTCACGTCGTGGCTTACATACAGTAAACCTCGATATAGCGAAGTTGGCAAAAATCGGCAATTAGCTTCGTTATATCGAAACGTCGGTAAACTGAAAAGTTACCTTTTTTGGCAACGTCGCGAAAGGCTTCCTCTTCTTTTTTTTTTTTTTTTTTTTTTTTTTTTTTTTTTTTTTTTTTTTTTTTGCACGAAAGGCGTCGTAAGAATGTTGGTATAATAGGGCACTACTAAAAAACTAACCTCAATAACGTGTAAAAATGATAAATTTTCTTGAATCTTAGATCCCGTGACCGGGGCTTGTGCTGCGGCGGTAAAGGAGCCCTCTTCATGGCGGCCGAACGACACCCGCGAATCCGAAAAAAACAGGCGATAAGCTGTCGCACCTGCTCGGTTTCCTCGGTTTCTCATCAAAACATCGGGCATTGTCTGGAGTGGTGCGACGCCGATGCCACCTTGTTAACTCGACAGCGTTAAAAAGCGTTGTGAGCAAAAAAGCAGCGTTGGCCATGGGCGAAAATTCGAGGCAGATGCAATAAAGACAGCGTGATGTGGGAAATACCTTAGCCAAAATGGCGTGCAACTCAACCATATGACCCGTGGCCCCAACAGATTTTTCAATTTATCTCCTCGCTCTTCCTCTGCGGCCGCAGTGAAACTTCGTTACTCTATTGAAATCACAGATAAACACGTGGTGTTATATGGGCATGAAATTGTGAAAAAAGAAATACTCCGCTAATCAATAATTTCGATCGTTAAGTTGAAGTTAGTTATATGGTTCACCCGTGAAACAGACCACATACTTCTGTGCATTTTAGCTCGCATTGAACGGAATATGTTACTGGCTCTACTACGTTTGCGTTCTCACAGAGTAGAGAAGCACACAGCGCTCTAAATCGTTCATTTTTTTTTCTGAACACAAATTATCATTATGGATACTTATATCCACATTATTTTCAAGTGCACCAAAATTTACTTGGCTTAGTTTCAAAATGTACACTTAAGTTCGCAGGATATCCAAGAAAAAAGAAAACGTTTCCCTAAGCTGGCACGCAGTAGCTTTTCTGTTTTGGTTGCAATTCTCATCGAAAGGTTACACTACGCTTTCTTAGCCAACCCCCCCCCCCCCCCCCCCCAGAGAGGGTATGCGCCACAGTATAGAGGATACAAACAAACAAACAAACAAAAACAAACAAAAACAAAACAAAAAACAACAACTTCGCGGTAAAATACCAGCCTCCTTCGATCACCCTTAAAGAGGGTATAATTGTCTTGCAGCACGGACACAAGCGAAGAGAACGAGGCACCATAAACGCTTCGCTCAAGGAGCGATCACTCACCGGAAAACAACTTGGCCTTCCCAGTTGGAGGGCGGTACCCACGTGGTCGTCACCTGGCTCTTCACCTCGCCGTCCTTGTGAGTCAGCGCCGTCTGAAAGCGAACCCCCTAATATAGCACGGATGCACGTCTCCGTGGCCGAGAGATTCTCGGTAAAGGCAACGTCTCGTGGTGAATCCATGCGTACGGTGTAAGCAAACGATCAACGAGCAAAGGTTTATTAAATTTTTCCGGGTTTTAAACCGACGTATCACGTCGTAGACACGTAGAACGTGTCTATGATATGCTGTCCAAGATGCTGCCGAAGATATAAGGAGGGCTAGTTGGTGTTGATTCATCTTCAAAAGTGTCACATTCAATAAACAAGTTCGTAGTTAGCGCTGGTTGCATCGTTTCCTGTATTTTTCTCGTACCGTGTCCGTGTTTACAAAGCGCGCTTTTGAAGATGATAAATTATACTCTTAAAGCTCCTTTGTCGGTAATTTTGCCACCACAGCTTTATTAATTGAACGGAAAATCAAGGACAAAGTTGCATTTTTTATCTTCGCGCCGACATCTCCGCACGTTGAAATATCTTGAAACTTGGTACGGTAAGCCTCTGGCTCCCTCAAAGGACAATGAACCTCATTGTTTTAACGCTCCAAAACCACGACATTATTATGAGGGACGCCATAGTGGAGGGATCCGGAAATTTTGACCACCTGGGGTTCCATAACGTGCACCTAAATCTCCAGCGTTTTCGCTTCCACCGAAAATTCAGCCGCCGCAGCCGGGATTCGATCACGCGACATTTGGGTCAACAGTCGTGTACCGTAACCACTAGACTGCCATGGCGGGAGACAATGTAGAGGCGCGCTCTATATGACTTGCAACACGTAAGCACGTGGCCTCACGGGTTCAAAGGTTGCGCATGGCTTCAACTTGTTTTTATTTCAACAACTAAACATTATTTTCTTATTTGGGATCCTACCCAAGGGAGAGAAACGCGTTTATTAATGGAAATAAGGGCTAGTGGAAGCCATATGCGCAATTTTTGAACTCGTGTTGCAAGTCATATTGAGCGCGACTGTACTTCATATTTACCGGTTAAGGAAATACGTAGGTCCTAGTCGCCGTCAACATCCATGACGTCACGGCGATTGGTGTGGGAAGTTCAAGGTGGCATCGCCACCCGCATTTTCTTTTCACGCTTTTTCTCGTCTACCAAACGCCTTCCCGCGACAAGCGTAGATATTTTGATATCGTCAAAGAGTAATTTTTCCAATGCGGGAAATATTGTTTTCTCTCTGGAGTCCCTTTAAAGGGGCCCTGCGACACTTCTCCAAGTGATCGTCTAATGACTTCATGAAAAGAGCTTATTGCCTCACAAACTAACTGCCGCAAAAATTTTTGGAATCCGTCGAGTATGAGCAGAGTTATTTACTTATTTATGTATCTATTTATTTATTTATCCTAGTACCCACAGCGCCCAAGGCCATTACAGTGGGGGGGCAGAAGAATACAACATTTCAATACAGAATACAGATTCCCACACTTCAACATCAGAATAATAATGCAATTCATTGTCATCTTACGCAGTGGTACATGGGAGTTACAGGGATTTGCAGCACACTCAAAGCGCGTTCTCTCTCTTTGCGTGCCAGCGAGCGCGCTGAAAGTTACGCAGGGAGGGCGATGACAAGGGGGGCAAGAAGATGCTCCCTTCGTCATGGCGCTTAATGAACTTAGCCACTTTCCATTTTCTCTTCGAACACACGGCTTACATTCAGCGAGATCGCGAGCGTGAGCGAGGACACGTGGCGGCATACAGTGGCGGCCCCGGTAACTATAGGTATATTCGATTCACCTGCACCTCCTGCACCGGTTCACGGTGCACGACACCACAGTCCTCGATTCTCTGGTGCGCTGCCCCGCGGTCCTCGATTGCAGCGTGGTGCCGGAGTGGTGCAGCCGCGGTGCAGAGAATCCCTGAACCTGCTCGTTAGGTGGTGCCGTCGCAGTGCAGCTTAGAAGCAGACGACACGTTTCGCCGACGCTTGGTTGAACATGGCGTTGATCGTGGATGCAAACGGTGTCCAATACCGATTATTTCCCGTTGTTGATGAGAACGGCGCGTGATAATGGCAGACGGCAGTGTGGATATTCACGCAGCAGCTGGTGAGTGAATTTATGCGTTTTCGGATCAATGCGGGCGCAGGAAAGACGACGTACACGCCGTGAGGGCGGGCAGAGCAGACGACAGGCGATGCACCAGCGCCCTCGATTGAAAAGAGAAAGACGCGATGGCGCTGCACCTGCACCATCTGCACTGCAGCGGCACCATCTGAACTCTTGCAGCATCGGTTCCGCGCACCACGCCGGAATCGAACACACCTTATGCAGCTCAGGATGCTCAAATCAGCCAATGGTCGTGGACTCGGGTATATGACGCAGTAATTTGGGTTTATGACATCATTCGTCCAGAAAAGAGGGAGCGATTTCTGGCTGACTTAAAAAATTAATTGTAAATTCCACGCCGCGTGCTGCTCTATAATGTTTGGCCCACGCGTTCTCAGGAGCCTCGAATACCGATCGGCACTTCTTACTAACAATGCTGAATAAGTGTTCCAGCGCTCCTTTAAGGTGTAACTACACTCAGCTAGGGGGGACGACAGCTATGACACATTCCTTTAGTGAGAATTCCCTGCATGATGACGACGCTGTCCGCATGTCTTTTGAATCGGGGGGTGGCGACCAGTAGTCACTTAGCCTGTCCGTTAGAAACCGGTATTGCTCCATACTGCAATCTAGAGTATCCTGGCTATCTTATATTCTACGCAAAAGTCTCTTTCTGTAACTCGGCGTTATCCATACGCAATTACCAACTTCTGCTCCATCACTCTCCCTCCCTGCATCACGTTTTCACCAATATTCAAACATCTCCTGCTTACGTCAACCACTGACCAGTTAATAATTTCATTCACTTTGACACCCAGATCCTCTGAAACATGCACGCATTCCGCGCGTCTTGTAAATTACCTTTGAATTCCATTACAATTTATTCAGTAGTTTTCGCATTTTTCTCGCAAGAGACACATGCCTTATCCTGTTGCGAGTATTTATTCCGGCATCTTGTAGACCTCAAGCGGCATGCTCGGTTCTCAAAGAAAAAAAAAATAGGTAGCCGTCCCTTGACTTATCATGTAGCCCCCAGAGATGGATAAATGTATAGATGGATGCTATAAAGCATTCCCCTTTCTAACGAGGTGTTTACCTGTGCATCACCGAAGTAAAAGCGATAAACAAATAGAAAATTACACCATCTCCCGCTAAAGGGGAGCATGTGTAGATGTGAAGCAGCGGGCACTAACGCTTACACTGGCGGCGGCGTTGACGCTGGCGCTCATCGCAGCGTTGCGCAGGAGAGAAAACTTGGGAGGCGCAAAGCACGCAGTGATGGAGTGGTGTTTCCTACTGGAACATGCCAATCGCTGCTAATGGGCAATGAGAGACAAAAGACTCCACTGGACACAGAGACCCGCAGTCCGCTTTTAGTTAACGCGCACGCTGCGAATTTTTATTGTTCAACAACGCACAGGAGAAATATCCCACCGGCACCACCTTGCAGGTCAAAATCCATTGCCATATATACGGAGTGGCCAGTGAACGGTTGTGCAGCGCGAGCAGTCGGTTTTTTCAACCAAGAAACTCGCTAGCAGACGCTGCCTGCGTCGGCGTCGCGAGGCGAGAGGGGGGGAACGTAAGAGAGGAGAGAGAGGAGGGGACGCGCGTGCGCAGTGGGAGTGTGGACGCCGCGGGCAGGGATGCCTAGAGAAGAGAGGGGGGAGCGTAGGAGAGGAGAGAGAGGGGGGACGCGCATGCGCAGTGGGAGTGTGGACGCCGCGGGCAGGAATGCCTAGAGGAGAGAGGGGGGGAGCATAGGAGGGGAGAGAGGAGGGGAGGCGCATGCGCAGTGAGGGTGTGGTTGCCGCGGGGAGGGTGCCTAGAGGAGAGGGAAAGGAGTTTTTTATTTTTTTTTAAAGGGTTTGCGCATGCGCAGTAAGGGAGGGCACGCGGCACACCACCACCACCACCACCGGATTAAGCTTCGCCATAAGATGCTTCACATCTAAAAAGCTTTCTAAAGGTCGGCCTAATGCCTCGCCTACTTCAATTAAGTCATTCTTCCTATAGAAAGCAAAAACAACCTTAAATTCGGAGCCCAACTTCACCTTAAGGCAGAGTGAATTTAGTTTTTCCACTATAGATATTTGTTCTTTCTCACTACTTTTCCACCACCAATGCTCTAACCGTCTCTTATTTCCTTTCCTAACCGTCTCCGTTTACCTTTCCATTGATGTGCCCTAAAACTCAAGGCTCAATGCAGGCTAGTGCCTAACCATACACCAGTGTGGATATCTTTACGTGCTACGCCGTTTCCTCAGCTTCCCCACAGCACGTACATTTTTCTTCTTTACTGAATCTCGCTTTAAAACCTCGCGTGCAAAGGAAGCCCAGCCTCGCTTCAAACAGCAAAGCGCTTCCCCTTGAATTATCATAGAATGCCTCCCCCTTATTTCGTCTTTGCCCTTTCGGTAGTTGCTCAGTGGCCAGGGTTGCCATTGGTGCCTACTTTGCGCCAAATTGGCTACTTTTGGACTTCGTTGGCGACGAAAATTTCCAGTTGGCGCCTTGGTTCTTTTTTAAGCTTGTGGTTTTACTTATTCAAAATGGTTTTATTTATTCGTCAACAGTAAATACTCTGTTGATAATACCGCTTGTGTTCTATTTGGCTAGAAATTCGGCGATAATATCAAATGACATGGCTATTTTGGCTACTTTTGGCGTGAGTTCTGGCGCCGTTTCATGTCCACCCACCCAACGGCAACCCTGCTCAGTGCCGTATTTTTTTCATAGCTGCTATCCAACAAATGGTCTCCGCCTCTCTGACTTTTCACTTGAATGGACACGAAACAGAAAAACGATTTTTCTTGCATTAGTAAATTAAACACTCACAATTTTAAAGTCGCGACGTTTGACGCCAGAAGGCGTTTGGTAAGCGAGAGAACGCGCAAACACAACAAAATGCGGGTTGAAGTTCCCGCATCAGTCGCCGTGACGTCAGAGATTTTGGCGGCGTCTACTAGGACCTACCTAGTTCCTAATCAGTATGAATTAAGGACACTGTCTTTTTGCGGAGCCAGAGACTTGACATACCAAGTTTCACGAAATTTCGTTGTAGCATGAAGCAATGTGGCCAAAATACGAGGGGAAAAAAATCGAAAATCCATGACGTCAGCATCCGAATATTCCGGCGGGAAATTTGAAAGTGAAAGTTTTGACACTGATTTTATACTCCATCAATAAAGCTATGGCGGTGTAATGAATGACACTAGAGCTTTCGGAGTATAATTTACCATTCTAAACTAATTCAATCTTTCACTACAGTGTTGCTTGAACGCTCTTTGTTGCCATATCGCATGCACCGCCAGCCGTATACTTGCTGGTGAGCCTCCTACTTCTTTTTCTCCACGGTGAGTCAACGCTCTTTCTGTGCAGATTCGGGAACCCTTTCTCAGTCAATCTGCTGTCCTTCATATAAAACAGACTGGCACCGCCATCTGTTGACGAAATATAAAACGATCGATCCGGAAGAGAGCCTCGAAGATAGTCCGCAAGCGGTCCTTCTCGGACACCATGTCCGCTCGTTCCATTTTTCGGCGCGGGATGGCGGCTCTAGTCTAGGTAATTTCAGTCGTTCAGCCAGCGCGAGACTAAAAAGCCACCTAAACAACGCCCAATGTTAGCGGCGTAGGCGTGGTTCATGTTGGCTACCCTGTGCTGCCGAGCAAAACTAGCTCCCTGGGTACCTAGGTGTGCCCAGTAATTCCCTAGTCAAGTTAACGAAGGGCAGGGGCACTGAAACTTGGAAGTTGGAGGCGCTCGACGGCGTGTCTTTTTCGAAGGTTTTGTGTGTGTCCTGCTTTCTTGTGCTACCTTGCGAGTGTATGCTACGAAGTTAGCGAGATTGTTGAGGCTACCAGCTGTCTGTGCACGCGGTTCTCAGTATTTTGCCGACGTCCGCAGTGTGCCGGAGTGACGGCAGGGTTCTGTTTGGTGTCGCAGAAGTCTGACGTTTCAACGCTATAGACGGACGTCGATGTTTCAACGCTATAGATGGACGTCGATGGTTTTCCGGAAGCGCCAAAAAGTGGTCAGGCAACATGGGCATGTTTTGGTGGCTGTTTAGTCGCTTCGGTTCGGCCAGGCTCTAGCTGATTTCCGGAAGCCCGCCTTTTACGAATATTTGAGGCAGTGCTACAATACATAAAATTATGAACCCCGACGTCAAACTACAGAAAAACGCAAGACGCAAACATTGAGGGCCCCCTGAACAACTCAAACAACTTTTCTGAATTTCCTGGGCCGCAACGCGAAACATTGCATTCATTCAATTTCACGTCTTTGAAGAAATAAGGAATCAGTTTGCTCTAGAAAACAAACAAATAAACGTTCCTTTCTTTTTGCAAGGAAAGTAGCATACGATGGACGCGATTACTAGAAAGGGCCACTACAGTGAAAAACTAAATTAGTTCGGACAAATAAATTATTCTTTCAGTATATTGTTAATTTCAGACGCAACAAAGTGAAGATCGATGTTTTTTTAAGCTTTCTTTAAATCACGCGCTGAAATTTCGGCCCCTGAATGTGTCAGTGATGTAACGGGGTTTATCGTCTTTACTATCTTGATTACATTGGCTCAATAAATTCTTCCGAAACTTGCTATGCTTTTCCCGCACGCACGCAAATACGAAAAAGGAAATCCCCCCCCCCCCCCCCCCCCGCCCCCCTCTTCTGAAATAAATTCCTGGCTGAGACCGAGCCCTCCGGTAAGAGGACACTCATAAGCGTGCGCAGGGTTTCCCTTCAGGGGGGGGGGGGGGGCGAAGGTTCGTTGCAGCGCCCCCCCCCCCCTTTCCTATTATGTCAATGTATGGGGCTGACTTTGCGCCCCCCCCCCCCCCCTGTCACCCCCTATCTACTATGTCAATGTATGGGGTTGGCTTTGCGCACCCCTACCCCCCCCCCCCCCCCCCGTGCTCACGCCTATGAGCACACTATCACGATGCGCAGTAAACAATGGCACATTACGCTGGTAAAGGATTATACTGATTGCATAAATGACCCAGTCTTCTTCCTAAGCGTCTCTGCTTTTTTTTGTTGTTTTTTTTTTTCCTTTATTAAAAGCCAGAGTCCGACGTGACGCGATTCGTGGGTATGCTACAGCAGCTCACCGCTTCTTCTCCTCCGCAGTCGGCCGTGTGGCTGGAGTTGCCCTCGACGACGAACTTTCCCGGCACCATGGTGTCGACGTCATCGGCCTTCCTCGCCTGAATCAAGAAGCCCTTGAAGGTGCCGGTGAGCGTGACTGGCGGAGAAGCCGTAACGGTACACGGCAGAGGTGAAGAGAGAGAGAGAGAAAAAAAAAGAAACACGCGAAGACACGTTAATGGGCATTTTGAAACATCGTAGTATAACAAAGAAAGAAAGAAAGAAAGAAAGAAAGAAAGAAAGAAAGAAAGAAAGAAAGAAAGAAAGAAAGAAAGAAAGAAAGAAAGAAAGAAAGAAAGAAAGAAAGAAAGAAAGAAAGAAAGAAAGAAAGAGAAGGCATGTGTGAAAAGCACGCCGGCTTAGCACGTCCCAGGCGTTGCAATTTTCGTACACGCCTTCAGTGGGCCTGGGCCTTCAAAGCGTGGCGTTGTTACACACCGCTCGGCGTGAGGGAGGTGGAGGAGTGGGACGCGCCGCGTTACGCCACAGTCACGTAAAATGCATGCACGAGCGAATAATTGTTCTTTTTATTTTATTTTATTTGTTTATTTTACATCATTTATTTTATTTATTTTTTTTTATGGGGAAGGAGGATGGGGGGAGTCAAGCGTTTGAAGCAGCGCGGTGTCGGAAGCAGCTGCTGGGGGGCCGTTACGGCGACGAAAAATTGCTTCGAGTGATGCTCACGCCATAAGGGGTAATGAAGTTAAAGTAATGATAATTAATAATAATAATACCAAATAACAATATCTGGGGTTTAACGTCCCAAAACCACGACATGATTACGAGAGACGCCGTTGTGGAGGGCTCCGGAAATTTCGACCATCTGGTGTTCTTTAAAAACACTGACATCGCAGAGTACACGGGCCTCTATCTACCATTTCGCCTCCATCGAAATGCGACCGCCGCGGCCGGGATCATACCATCAAGTTAAAATAATAATAATAATAATAATAATAATAATAATAATAATAATAATAATAATAATAATAATAATAATAATAATAATAATAATAATAAGAAGAAGAAGAAGAAGAATAAGAATAATAACTGTTTCTCTACAGCGAACAACTTATACTGACTGCGTCAAAAGTTAAAAAAACGAATGAACGAAAACAAAGTATAACATGGGTTGAAAATAAGTGGTAAATGGACAAACTTACTTATTCGAGATAACCAGAGACGTTTAAAAAAAAACGTTGCAATGGGATCGACAAATGTTATATATTTCGTATTGAAATAGACAGTTCGACAGAATCCCATATGTTATGGGAAGGATGTAACAACGAATAAAATACACAGCGCCGACCAATGCAAAAATATTTTCATTTCAAAGACGTTTCGGTTACCGTGAACTTGGCTCGCTTTCTTGAGTCAAGACGCCTTTTAAATTAAGATATTTTTACCTCGTGTTGTTGCTGCTTCGTGGACGAGTATAGGAGGGACCAGAGAAGTCTCGCTTCCTCTGTAACTGATAATAATGGAAAGGCAGTTCCTTAGCGCTGGTGTGGACGAGGACAAATAGGAACAGACACTAGACACATGGGCGCTATTTGTGTCTAGCGCCCATGTGTCTAGTGTCTCTTCCTATTTGTCCTCGTACACACCAGCGCTAAGAAACTGCCTCTCCATTATGCACCAACGAGCCTACATCGCTACGCTCGTGATAATAATAATTGCTGGAGTTTTGCGAGCCGAAATCACGATATGATCATGGGGCACGTAGGTAAGGGCTCCGGAAATTTCGAAAACTTGTGGTTCTTTAATCAGCTGCGAAGCGGCGACTTCATTTAGAGACGTACGTGACTTACTTCTGCAATTTCTGTGCACAATTGGCAAGGAAAAGACCACAAACACTGAGCTAGTGGTAAATTAAGCATTCTTGTTGCCCAAAGTTCTTTTATATGATGTCTTGTTTAAATATCTTGCCACACACGATCGCTTTGATAAAGGCAGTACGCTGTTCAAAGAGATGTTGGATGTGTGGTGCTCCGGAGGAAATTTTAAAAAAAAATTACCTATTAAGGAATGCATGCTGCCAGCAGATAGGTAATTAATGGAATTCGAGTAGGCCGTGCAATTGTGTTTATGAATAAATATAGCATGACTGGCTGTACAATCATAAGATAATTATTTATGTTCAATTAGAATCAGTCACTGTTTTAAAAAACGCTAATTTATTCTAACACTCCCACTTGTTTTAAATTTGGTCTGCAGTACCTTGGCATTAAATTTTGTAAATTTCACGCATTTAGACGGCCGATCATAATGCGTGTTGCAAGGGTTGTCTAAGCAGATGGGCCTCTATTACTTTCATCTTCATCGATAATGTGACCGCCGCGGCCGAGATCGAACCCGTGACCTTAGGGTCAGCAGCCGAGCACCGTAACCACTGCAACGCTGTGGCGGCACCTCCTCCGTAACTGACGCCTCCGCTCACCTTTGATAATAATTAATAATTGTTAGGGTTTAACGTTTCAAACCCACTATGCGATTATGAGGGACGCCGCAGTGGAAGGCTCCGAAAAGTTTCGACCACTTGCGGTTCTGTCACGTGGACCTAAATGTAAGTACATCGCACGCTCCTCAAGCATTTTCGCCCCCATCAAAAATGTGGCCGCCGCGGCCGGGATTCGATCCCACGACCTTCGGCTCAGCAGTCGAGCACTGTAACCACTAGACCACCGTGGCGGATGTGCTAATGTAACTAACGTATAGAGACTTTAGTGCGTCTCCTACCCCACACAGGACAGTGTGTGCAGTGACTCATTGTGCCATACCATAGCCACCTCTCATCATGCCTCCCTCTATCTCTTTCTTCCTCTTTTCCCCTTGCCCCCCGTGAGGAGTAGCAGGCCAGAAACCCGCTTTGCAGGCCGACCTCTCCTCCTTCTTCCCATTAAACATCTTCTTCCATCTATCTATCTATCTATCCGCTCACCTTTGACGCTCTGGTCAGGCTGCTTTTGTGCCATCAGGCTGAAGGAGTCGGCCGGTGTCTCCGAAACGCTACCGTGGCCCGGCACCATGTTGTTGCAGGCGCCCTGGGGAGCCCCCGTGTGGTAGGGCAATGCACCGCGAAGCAGCACCAGCAGGACCGCGACGAAGAAAGGCAACCGCGTAGCCATTGTGGGGGTGGTTCTCTGACCGCGGTCTGCCAAAGAGAAACCGTAATCTGTTAATGACGGCCAACGTCACATAAGGGCGACGTATCGAGTATGCAAAGACACACGACGCGCAGCATAGATTGCAATAGGAGGCCAGTGACCTCGCTAGAATTTAAATTAAGCAACCAGTCTGTTGTCGCACACCTGCGACATGTGCAGCCGAACACTTGTTGCGAGGGGCGCAGGTACCCACTTGCCTGAAGTGGGGTAAAAAAGAAGGGGCTTGGAAGCCGAACTAACTGTGCACTAATGCAGTGAGTGAGAAAAAACCTTTATTAATATAAAAACAGGCGATGCCTCAATGACCGGCTACGTAAACACCACAACAATGTAAAAAATGGCACCGGTGGTTTTTTGGCGATCCACTGTCGAAATTGTGGCTGTCTCCCTTCATTTGCTCCGTGTACGATCGTTTCACGCGGCAGAACGCAGATAATTCGCGAAGTGACAGAGACAGAGGCGATTATAAAATTAGGTGATATGTGCGTTAGCTCACCATCACTGGCGCTCACCGATAAAGAGCTTGTGTTCCTAAGATCTTCTAACGCGTAACTGTTTGTTTCACTCATTGAATGCGTGCGCGGTCTTTTTCGCGTCGCGTCCTTTTGCGCGCATGCGCGATGTATCCTGTGGCAATGTATATAAGCAGATCCAGTGGCACAATAAATTCAGTTGAAAGTTTGCGTTGTGTTTGTATTTGTCTTCTTTTGTCCGTGTTTTCGTCGCGCAATTACTTTGATGTCATGGATCACCAACTAGCCCAAAATGATGCTCTCATAAAGAGAGACTGCAGGAACGTTCGACTTGTTCTGGGCGTCAGTAGCGTCGCCAGAACTTTTTTTCGAGGGGGGGCGGTGGGTTTCAGCTATACTTTATGTATGTTTGTTTGTGCGTTTGTATGTGTGCGCGTATATGTACACATGCAAAATTGAAAAATAACGGGGGGGGGGGGGGGGGTAAAACTCAAACCACCCGCCTTGGCTACGCTAGTGCCGGGCGTGGGCGGAGTCCTCAGTCCAGGATCCCCATGTGCAGGCACAAATAATGAGTACGACACTAGTCATCACATTTTGAACACTTTTATGCAAGGACTTACTGCAGCGGTATGCGACATGTGTAGAAAAAAGGAGTGCGGGCGATTATTGGAGCTGCTGAGGTATGCGGCTGGTGGGGGACTATGCACTCCCGCTCCCGTCACACGTGGACAAGTTCGGGTTAAGAGGGGCCGGGGAAACTGGCTAGCGTATCACATGAAAACATATTATTGCTGTAACGCCTGTTATGTCTGGAACGCCATTGTTTAAAGAACATGGAATATAAGAAAAAAATAAAACGAAAAGAGACCCATGGCCATCATCAAAATTGCATCACCGCACATGCGTATATAAGATAAACTGAAGCATTTGAAAAACAAATGCCTCTCTGAGCGATGCTATCGGACCCACAAATGTGAAATATGCTCGTCGTGTACGCGTGGAAACTTCAACAGAAGGATGAGCACGAAACTATGCGGGTTATGCGCGGACATCTACGCAGCGTACGCCTATTTCGAAGTGGAACATCACAGATAATCCTTGCGCGACCGTGTCCGACGGTTATCCAGGGACGCGGCAAGCATTCCGTGACTTCAAGGTAAAAAAGACCCCGGCGCGGTTCGGGTCGAGCACTTGGGACCTCTCCGCACCGAGACAAATTCTCACCAGGGTCATTGCTCAAGCGTGCAAAGGCTTTGCCACAATCACGTTTCTCACGCGACCAGGTTCTTTGCTTTTTTTATTATTAAATGTGTTTAAGGAGAGATTCTTGACTAGATATGGCTCCGGCTACTCCTCTTTCTTTACATAATAATTTAATAATATAATAATTTATGGGGTCTAACGTCCCAAAACCAAGTTATGATTATGAGAGACGCCGTAGTGGAGGGCTCCGGAAATTTCGACCACCTGGGGTGCTTTAACGTGCACCTAAATCTAAGAAGACGGGCCTCGAGCATTTTTGCCTCCATCGAAATTGCGACCGCCGCAGCCGCGGCTGAGATTCATATAATAATTTGCGTCACGAAGTTGCCAATAACCATAAAACAATGCAAAATTTACGCACAAAAATGTCCGTTCACAGCAGCAATATTCAAACGTGAACAACAACATTCACACACAAGGAACGCGCGCTTCACAGAAGAGTTGATTAAAGTGATCGCGCAACAGGCACTCGACACTAGCCCGCACTTTAAACACAGGTGTCGTGAAACACGAGAAACATGTGACCAGAAGGCTCCGACAATAATTGATAATGCGAACAATAATTGATGTTCATTGAAGTAAAAATAAACGAAGGAGTCGTTATTCGCCATTCCTATGGCAACGGCTACCACATTTCATTGGTAAATAAGAATAAGATAAAATTAAATTAAGTTTCTAGGCGAAATCCTTATATACATGTCTCATCGAGTGAACGAAATTTCGAGATTTGGAGAGACATCTCGAGACGGCGGCATCAACACAAATGATGTAAAAAAAAAGCTAATAAAAGTTGGTCAAACATCATGTCACACTCAAGTGAGTCTATGCGGGCCGACGGCGTACCGAATGTTTCATGGATTCAGTGTAACATGACTTCATCGAGGCCGCCACCCTTTGACGTCATCGTGAAGTCATAGATCGCCAAAATTTGTGACCTCACAATGACGTCATATGATGACGTGATCACACGACATCGTTGATTGTCACTGGCGGCGGCCGATCACGGAACCAGTGCAAAACCATGTCTGGTGCAGAAAGCTTTTCTAGAGGGGGGAGATCAACCAAATCTACCGAGAAGAAAAAATTGCTGCAGATCCACGAAGGGAATGCTGATGATGGGGCCAAGCAGTGTGCATCGGATCACGAATCGTGGCCTTCTATTTTGTTCCGGTTAACTGCCTTTTATTTTGCTCTTGTTAACCTTTTGTACTGTCATATGCTTTGATTGATGGGTGGTTAAATGTCGGTGTTTTTACGGCATTGTGGCCTTTTATTTTGTTTGTTTTTAAAACCATATGCGAGCTACGTACGCTCTGTGGACGGTATTGCGCACAGATGTTTCGCGCCTGAGCTTAGACAATGGACTACGGCGAGCCTCGACGACAACTGTCATTCGTGAGGGCCTAAGGAGCTTCGCCCCTAAAAGAAGATAGCTTTCGCCTTCGAGTCGCCTTAGGTGAATGCATGACGGGCCCGTGAAGGTTTTCGTTCCAAGAGAGCCCGCTTATGTGTGGCACACACGTGTACAATGTAAACACACGATGTAGTTAAAGTCAGCATTTATCGCAAACAGCCGTGTCTTAAAAAAAACACTGAAGGACTTTCATTTCCTTATCGTGGACCTCTGATGTCCGTGGTCCTAGTATTTTGTCTAGTGAAGAGTTTTTTTGCTGTGTAGTAGACGTCAGTCAATTCCTCCCGTCTAAATCGTAACTCTTGCTGGTCAATGCGCATTTCAAGCGTTCCTCCGCGCTATGAAAATTGAAAACGAGTGCTCTCAACTTCAAAAACTGGTGCAGTCTATGATTCTTTAAAGTCTGCGTAATAGAGAGCTTTAGTTTAGTGGAACACGGCGAAGAAGTATTTAGCTTTGCGCATGCGCATTACATAAACGTAACTGACCTCTTACCAACGTACGCTATTTTCGGAATATAGCGGTCAACGTTAACGCACGCAAGGGGATCCGTACGCAGGGCAAGATGGCGGTGCCCGTCGAAGTGAGGGCCGCCAGCTTCGAATGTATCGAGTCGTCGGCATGCACTGCTGAGCCGATTCATTCAGAACTAATGCTCGCATTTACTTAAAATTTGAGCAATGATGCGTCGCCAATCGAAGTTGAACCAGTTAAACCACCCTCTTGGCTACGCCATTGACTCGTTGAAGCCTAAAACATTCACCGATTACTGGTTCCATTGCTGAACAAATCTCGTAAATTCTGTGACGCCTACCGTACACATACCTTTCAAGGTAACGTCCACTGTTTGTAATCACTGCCTCTTTTACGGCGGCCCGTCGCCGTATTAACTGACAGCCTTTCACTTTTTTCTTTTACACATTCAGGTTTTTCTCTTCGCCAGTTGTTCACGGCTGCGCTTCAGGATATTCAGACTTGTCCTTCGAGAGAATGATTGTTTTCAAGAGAGACGCACACCCATTTCCGCCGTTCTTCCTTCCTCCCAAGAACACAAAATGTGCGCACAGAAAAAGCACCAGCCGGCTTTCAGTTTGCGCCAAGAAAACAAAAGAAAGAAAAACCGAATGCGGTGGAGAGAAAAGAAAACAAGTACAGAAAACGCGCCAAGGTTACGAGAAGACGAACAGGAACGGAAGCGAGGCAAAAAAAGGACGAAAGACAAACATCCACAAAGCAAACGTGATGATAGCCAGAGAAGACGAAGAAATGAGAAAGGGGGGGGGGGGGGGAGAAAGCGGAAAGAACAGCCAAGCACCGTCGGCGGTTCACTGACTCCCACGTAATAGCACCGGCGGCGTACGAAGAAGCCAACGATGTTGCGTGTGCACATGGGAGCCAAGCCGGAAACAAAAGCCCACTGCGATGGCCGACGGAGCTGTAGCCGTGCCTCGCAGTATGCAACGAGACGCGCACGCAAAGCGAAGCTTGAGCACGCGCCAGACAGGACGCAAGGTCAACCCACTCAGTGTACGGCCATGACTGTTGTACCTGCATGGAGTCTGGCTGCAAGCTTCGCGAGCTTGTTCCTCGAGTCGGGAGGATTTGCGAGATCGGCGCACAAAATAAGGAAGACGCTGAGAGTGCCTGGGAAAATGAGGGGCTTACGCCATATCATTTTTTTTCTTTGTCCAAGCCATCCTTTACTGTTTTCACGATGTGGGCGTGGCCACCATCGCGCATGCGCCGAGAGCTGACCGTTCCGGTGTACCGGAACGGGACTTGACGTTCAGGAAAACTATCATGTAATAGTCGGTCGGTTTATGAGACAATATCAGAAGAGCGCGAAAAAAAATAAATAAACTGAAGACGAAGCGAGGAGACAGAGACAAGCGCTTACTTCCAACTTCGCGCTGTTAACCTCTTCACTACCGAAACTATTTGCAAGCAAAAATATGAGATTCATTTTACGAAATTTCGTTGCAGGTGGTTCCACAAGTGCAAAGAAAAAACATTGCGACAAAACTCATTTCGAAGGGTAAAAATGGGTTTCCACAAATGATGGCTGTTGCGAAAATGGTAAAAACTCCCCCTATAAATGCTCATTCTGGCTTTCAGCGCTTCAAATATTTTTAGATGATCCTGCTGCTCAGTGTAGGTGAAGGACATCTGGGCAACGACAGCCCGGTTTTCAATGATACCGAGGAGTTTGCTGTAGTGTAGTTTTCTTAAGAAATCATGTACACAAACGTGGACGCAGGTAGCGAACAGGTTAATGTCTTGTGGAATGGAGTACCAAATAGCCCAAACCCCGACGCTAATGAGCTACGGCTTTTGAGGTTTAGCGTGCCAAAGCGACTCGGGCTCCGAGATAGCTATAGTTGAGGGCTCCGAATAATTTCGACCGATCGGCGTTCTTTAACGTGCAACGAAAATCGCACAGTACACGGGCCTCTAGCATTACGCCTCCATCGAAGGGCGAGTGTGGCAGCCGGTATCGAACCCGCGTCTTTCGGTTCAGTAGCCGAGCACCGTAACCACTGGGCCACCGGGGCAGCATTACTGTATTAATAGTAAAAAACCCGCATGCGCCATAACCGCTAGACCACGCTGGTTTAGTTATGGCGCTCGTCTGCTCACCCGAAGGTCACGTGATCGAATCCCGGCTGCGACGGCCGCATTTTCAATGGAGACGAAAATGCTTGAGGCTCGTGTACTTAGGTGTACGTTAAAGAACCCCAGGTGGTCTAAACTTTTGGATTCCTCCACTACGGCGTGCCTCAAAATCATATCGCGGTTTTGGGCCGTTAAACCCCAAGAATTATATCATGTCTTGTAACGTTGTCATTTCAAAGGCCTTTCCCATATCTCATACACGGGAAGGAAGGAAAGAAAGAAGACAACAAAATGGTTAACCAGAGCAGAAAGGTTAACCAGACACCAGTTTGGTTGGCTACCCTTCGCCGGGGCAACGGGAAAGGGAAGCGTAAAGATGAGAGAGAGAGAGAGGAGGAGGAGGAAATGAAAGAAGGAAATGTTCAATAAATGCGTTGAAGCGTGCCACCGCCTCATACATTAGTTATTTCTAAAGGGGGTTTGACGTCCTATTTCGAGAAACATGTCGATACTGTTCTCAAGAATAATGTCTGAAATCTGTATGCAAATTCTAAGATAGTTTCTGTTACAGGGTTATGCTTTACCACATGGTCACCGGATTGGGTGCCTCTTAAAAAAAAAAAAAGAAGAAGAAGAAGCTTGAGGCCAGTCACATCTGCGTAGCTCATGAGCATACTCACTACAGAAATACAAAAAAAAAACAAAAAAAAAAACAATATGGGACCAAGACAGTCACGTACAGGCCGGACTGCTAGCAAAAAGTTCGTGGGCCGCACATGGGGCCGAGCTGCTTGTTTGAGACCCCTGGTCTAGATCGAAAATACTATACAGGCCATGCTATTGACCGCCCCATATCGAGGGGGCGTTGAGCAAATATATCAATAAATTCCACCACTTCGCCAATATTTCAAGCAATAAAGATCATCACCATCGGGAGCACAAAGAGATGACTAAAAAGTCCGTGACAGCGCCAGGCAGCGATGTTTACCTGCTTGCCAAACCATCTCCAGTCCAGCAGACAGGGTCGACAGAACCATGAAACAAGGCTAAGCGACGAGCCTCGTGCAAGACACGGTAATGACCCTCAAAATGACCAGTTCCGGCAACGACGCTGAAAGCGGAAGGACGTTCAGGACTAACAACAAACAGGAAAAAAAAGAGGAACTCTATTTTCTCTCTCACAATGCGTTGCGCGTGGTGTCCCTGTAGAAAAAAAACCCGACTCTCACGAGCACAATCTACCACAGTTGCGAGCGCTAGCCGCAGTTATGTTACCTTGAAATACGCACCTGTGCAAGTCAAGCGATCATGCTTTTCAGCGACAGCACACGTATACCGCACAGTCCCGCGTTCAAGGCGCGGCTAAATTGAGCTCCGTCCTCCTGCCATTTGTCACGGTGTACGCGGTCGAAGGTCGTACTCGATGTTAGCTTGCGAGCGGCCGACAGTCGGCGCCGCGCTCAGCGTCGACGGCGTTCCAGGTCTAAGGGTGAAGTTGGTTCAAGAGAACTAGGTAAAAACAGATGGCATTACATTACAAGGCCGACTATATAATAGTGCCAGGCGCGCTTGTTGTTTCAACTTCGCTTACACCCACAAAGACTGCCAGCAGTGCTCGGCGCAGACCGCGCCTTAGTGTTCCAGAAGCTTCTCGGTTGTAGTAGGTCGTTTTGTTAAGATTTCGCACAAGACGCAAACACTCGAGCTTATTCCAGAGCATGCGCGACGACCAGTGAAAGGCCTAGAATGTTCGACGCGTGATGTATAAAAGCCGGTGCGTTCCAACGATGATCGGTTTTTCGATGACCGACGCTCTGTGCGCCGATGTCAGTTTACAGTGCGCATTGCCTGCTGTAACTTTGAGTTTCAGTTTTGCGGCCACAAGTTCGGCCAAATAAAGAGGTTCACCTCGAAGAAGCCTCCCCTGTGACAAAGTGTGTTTTGCTGTGTATGTCAAGTATTACAGAATATTTGAGTTTGAACTTCTACATGTGAACTGACTTTTCTATCTGAACTTGTGATACAACACTTGTGCACATATGAACCTATTAGATTTATCTGAACTGTCATGTGATGTTCGGTTGTGCTGTATTTTCACATCGTGTGTTCTACTTTATTACATTTTGTGCCCTTTTTATTTTTCTTAGTACATATTTTGTCTGCTAAGCCAGAAGCAGTAGCCGGTGCCAACAAAATGGCACCAACCTCTCCTATTTCATCATTTTCAATAAAAAAAAAAAAAGGCCTACCCCTGTCTTCATCCACGTCACAACCACGTGACAATAGCATATATCGGCGCGCTGAGGGGGGAGAAGCCGGCTAAATGAGTCGGAAAACAGTCGGGGTTTACGTAGAAGTGTCCTGTTATGTTCTGCTATCACTTGATTGCCGTGGAGAGATTGAGGTGCAGTTGAACTACGTTATAACGAACACCGTAAAACAGCAGTGAATCACTACGTTATAGCGAACTAAATACGAACACTGGTCACTCACGCTTCGTTTTCTGTGAGATTTGTTCTTTTTATAACAACAAAACCACAAATGCGAGAGTCGTCCCGATATCGGCTGTAACGAAGAAATATTCAGTTTGTGCGAGGCTCTGTTCTGTTCTGTTATACCTGTCTTACTGTGGAGAGGTTGAGGTTCAAATTACTTCGGCTACTCCATATCTATGAGTTCTGCAGCAAAAAAAAAAAAAAAAAGAGAGAGAGAGAGAGAGAAGAAAGGTAACAGAAATGAAGGTGCTGAAAAAGTCTCACAGGCAGTGGTCCTATAAACATTTATATTATCAAAGGGCGCTTGTGCAAGTCTTGTTCCTCCGGCATTCTTATTTCACCTTCAAAGGTGCGCTTAGTTAACACAGACACCGTAGAGAACGAATAAAAAAAAAAAACAGCACACAAGGCGTCGAGCGCGAACTACCAACTCCAGTTGGTAGTTTGCGCTGGGCGTTCTGTGTTCTCTATTTTTTTTCGTTCTGTACGGTGTGAGTGTTAACTAAGCGCACCTTTGAAGATGAATGAAGACCAACTAGCCGACCTCATAGCTCTCCTCAATCCTTATTTCATTCGCACAAGTGTTCCGCAACAAGGTTACTACAACGAATTTTGGCGAGAGGCGACGGGACAAGACGACGCATAAAAATCTAATACGATGATGAATTACATTCGCTGTCAGGCTAATTTTCGATGCATTGTTCATACTTTAACAAAATAGGCATACCCACACCGAAAAAAGCAAGGGAGAAGAAAACAGAATATGATCCCAAAAAAGAATCTTCCGCTACGCCCCATCGACAACGTTTAGAAACATCAAAATGACGTCCCTTGTTAATCGGCACTCATGTTCTTTCGTCTGTTCTTTTTTGATAACAGAATGGACGATATGCAGTGAGGCGCGAGATACTAGCCTTGTCTATTTCGCGAGCTCCAATTATCTCAAGACGGTGTCTTATCTGGACATCACAGCTCTGCGGTGGTCGAATCAAAGTTTGGATTTCAGCCGCAGTCACGGCGGTGCAGCGCTGACGGACCCGATATATCAACCTCGTCACATTGTATTCGTGCTCTTCTTATACCTCCGGCTGTGACAGCCTCATCCTGATTGAAATGGAATGCGGAAACATTCGTCTAATGGATTTTGAGATAGTGTATACGCAAGTGGCTTGGTGCCCGAGAACTTTAAGTGCGCAGTAAACCACTTTACAACCTTAAGGGGGGTTTTACCGTGTCTAGAACTAACGCCCTTCCACTTTAGAAAATAAAAACACCCACATCACAGGGACTTGCCAATGGTCTGAACACCCTTATCATTGAAAAGCCGTGGTAATCTATCAGCCTGGGAACATCCAATTACAGATGACATCCGCACAAAAGGATGACATCAGCAAAGCTGCGCTAAACACCGTCATGAGCTAAGAATGCCTTTGGAAAGTGATCTACACGTACGCAGGATAGATGCAGAACTGTGCGGAGCGGGAAACGCGGCGCGTAAACTTGCGATCACAAACAGAACCGAAAGGCAAGCGAGTGTATGGAGCGGCATTTATTTTATTTATTTATTTATTTTTTGGTTCACTGCGTCGTGCGCTATGTATAGTCTGATGATACACACTTACCTAAACTGGGCAGTCAGCCGCTTCAGCCGCCATTTCTTTTTTTTTTTTTTTGCAAGAAGATGCCGAGAACGACGCCGTAATGACGCTTTCACGCGCATTTTTTTTTTTATTTTCATGTAACCGCCACGTTACACATGTAACAATTGCCTGCCTTCCCCGCGTCGCGTCGGAATGTCGAAGATTCACCATTATTTTATGTAGTTCTGATAAACTTGAGCGTGCACCGCGAAGTGTAGAGTTTGTTCTAGAACTAACGAGATTACCAACGACAAGGCTGGAATTTTTGATGCCACTTGTAAAATGCCGACGCGCCTTACCGCTGATCAGCTTGCCGACGACCGCCGATTGTGCTTGAGGCTATCGTTGCTCCGAGTCTGTCACTTCTTTTCTATCTGGGCATGAGTTCACCCAATGAAGCGTTTCATCCTTACACCTGCTGGAGTTCCACCCGCTTCACCGTCACAGCTACGTGACAATACCGGCATGCTATATAGATCCCTGTGCTATAATTCAAGCGTGAACGGAAGCTTGGAGATAACGCGAGATATACCAGCTGTGGACGGCGCTAGCGCCCACAGCCAAGCGCTCTAGCACTCTATTCAAGTATGATTCAGACTGTACAGCTTAAAACGCGCAAGAAACTTACGCAAGGACGCAAGTGGCGCATGTGTCGGCACGCACCTTTCGTTCGTGGCTTTGTCAATTACGGACGTTGAAGTCAACCGCAAAATTGAATATACAGCCTGTTCTTTATATTAGTTCGTATACCATTCAATGCGGAGTGACACGCATGGGCTGTGTGAGCCACGCAGTAGTGTGAAAAAAAAAATAAGAAAAAAGAGGCAAACAAGAAAAACGTGAACGCTGACAGAAAATGAAAGGCATTTTGTAAACAAAGATGTTACAAACAAACACTACGTTCGAAGGCCGCGAAGCGTCGAGCCGAGACCACATCGTGGAGAATGCGATTATAAAGCGCGAACACTGGCCGGCACATTCTGAATAACGAATGACGTACCTCGTGCAGCTTTCGCTCGCGCCGTTCAGATGAGTGACGGCTGACGGTGCGGGAGCGCGCGGACGCCCGCTCCCCTATATGCAGCCGAGCGCAGAGAGCGAAGTTCGTTAAAGCGAGTAAACAGGACCGTTAGGAAGGCGTCAGAAGGCGAGTCGAAGCGTGAAACGAGCCAACTGAAGGACAAAGCCGCACCGCCGCGGGTGTGCTAAGGCCACGAAGAAAAGCGAAATACACAACGGGACGAAGGGCAAGCACAGCAAAGCTGTCGGGCCTGTGGCCCAATGGTGTTTTCCTAACATTCATCTCTGCAAAGCACGTACACAGATGAGCACAGCGTCATGTAAACAGTGTTGCTCAGCTGACTCAGACCATCTTAATTGTGAAAGTGCAACGAGATACAAAGATGCGGCCAACGGCATTTCCTTAGTGCATGGTATCTTAGCGCGTACTGTTGAACATCAAATGGCAAAAGCGATACTCCAGAATTTCCGACACACTACATCACTGCTAATTACTTTTCCCACGTTACAAGTTTGCAGTGCTAGGGGGGGGGGGGAGCAAAGTGAACGAGCACTACTATTGCGCTTGGCATCTTTCATGTTCTTCTGCCCTGCCGTAGCTCTGCCTGGAGCGCAAGAAGACTAAATCATAATGTTACCTTATGCCCTGACATGAGCATCACGTGGCCTGTCATCTCGTGGTGCGTCAGAGGTATTAGCAACTCCACCTAATATATTTTTTTTTCTGCATACACGCCCATAGCCACCTCTCAGGCTTGCCGAAATCAAGATAGGAAATCAGTGTTTGCTAGCCCAAATTACTAATCCATGTTGAAGACGTAACGGACAATTCGATGTCCGATGGCCTTATGATGTTCCTTTCACTTGCGCGCTTTAGTTTGGAAGTGCAGCGTTTGTTTCTCGGGTGTTTAACCTGCGTCAGTCTATTGTGCCAATAAACATGAAGTTCGAAAGAAATATACTTGCCCTGTGCATACTACCTCCCAAGCAGGAAGCGATGTATGTGTAGTCAAGAAAAGTGGCTTCAACGGCATTGCGCTGTGCCTCAGCGGCATCGCCATCGGCATGAGCCCGTGGTTTCTGCGCTTGGTCGAACGCTGCCCGTTCCCCGTATATCCCCCCACTAACAAACCTCTTCGCATATGCCGCTCTCATAGCATAGACCCGGCTGTCATATCTGCCGAGCGCGGTTCGATATCTGCTATCTCCGCGCCCCCCTCACATAGGCACGTGCGAAGAGAGTATGAGCTCCACTGCAAAACAGCATTACCACGTCTTCCTCTGCAGCCATAGGCGTGCACGGGGTTCTCCATTGAGGGGGGTGGGAGAGGGGCGAAGTGTCACTGCAGCCCCCCCCCCCCCCCCCCCCTCCCTCGATTGGTCGAGTGCTAAAGAAATGAAGGGTCTATTGCTATAGCACAGCTTAGTTTGAGCAGGCAGAGAAAGAGGCAGCGGCGAAGTAGGGGAAAGACAGGCAACAGGATGAGCGCTAAAGTTGCCTGTCTTTACCCTTCTTCGCCGCTGCCCGTTTTTCTTCCCGCTCAAACTGAGCTGTGCTATAGCAATACGACATTACAATGCACCAACATGCCCAACCTGCAGTACTTGAATTTAAGAGTCGCAATGGATAGATAAATGCAAGTGAAGCGATGACGTGCTTCCCACAACGGACTGCCATTGAACCACGGCTTTCTGGGGGGCAATGACGGGACGTAAACCGTTCTTGGAACGCACCGCCAGGGCTCCTCGGCCGCCATTTTCGTCGAACACCTGCATGGCCGTAACCACGCACCTTCAACATTGACGGGACAATTCTCACTACCTAATGGCATTTGGCGCCCACCGTCCGATGATTAAGGAATGGGCGAGATGCGGGGAGGGGGGGAGGGCTGTTCGCATAGGCGTGCGCACGAGGGGGGGGCAGAGGGGGCTGCCGCCCCCCCCCTAGTCACCTATGAAGGCGGGGGGGGGGGGGGGAGGGGGGGGCGCAAAGTCTGCCCCATACATTGACTTAATAGGGAAGGGGGGACGCTGCGACGAGCCTTCGCCCCCCCCCTGAAGGGGAACCCTACGCACGCCTATGGCTGTTCGCACCCCTATGTCTAAAGCACTGAGTACAAGCCACGCCCCGCCTCCTCCGTATCTCCCATTCTCAGGCCTCCTCGACTTCGCTTAATGTTTTTAGCCCGAACATCATTAATGCAGAGGTACGTATTGAAAGCGCGTATTATACGGGCACGGGGATACCCCCAGCCCGGCCGCATTACCATTTTCTTCGCGCGGGCGCCACCATCGCCGCAAGGTCAAGGCAGCCAGGGGAGCGTAACTGAACATGCAACCAGTGCGGCCCGGAAGACGCGACCAACCGTGGCACAGCCGACAGCGTGCGCGAAATGCATCCGCGGGATCGTTGCTGCATGGTGGGTCGGTGCATGTTCACGATTTTCTTTTTTCTTTTTTTGGTCTCATCGTTGCCTGTTTGCCAGCAAATCCATTTCCCGCCGACTGAATCAAAACGGCATATCGCGCGCGTATAGGCGGAACCGTGCACATCTTTGCTGTTCGGAGGATCTCAAGCCTCCAGGGGGTCGGCCTCTCGCATACCGCGGGTGGTATTTCGGGACCTAACGCATGCATTGAGCTGGAGGTGAAATGCTGGAGGCCCGCTTACTGTGCGATGTCAGTGCACTTCGAGATGGTCGATATTTCCGGAGCCCTCCACTACGGCGTCCCTCATAATCACATCGCGGTTTTGGGACGCAAAACCCCAGATATTATAATTTACAGTTTGGTGACGGTCTGCGGAACATTTTAATGCGTCCTCCTTTTTACTGATCTCTATCGTGTACATCTTCACTTTTCCCCCCGTGCTATCCCCTGACGCCCAGGGCGTCACGTAGGCTTGTGCCCTAACAAACACTCGGGTATGATGTGTATCTTCGCATTTCAATAAAACATCTTTCATCCCGTGTACCCGATACACACACGCGTAACTCCACCTCACGGCCTCCTTTGGCGATCTCTTTCGCATATCTTAGAGCCAGCGGGCACTCGACGAAAAGAAGCGGTTTCCGCAATGAGAGCCCACTTACACGAGTAGCAGCGAACACGCCGATAAGGTGGAGTGGTCGGAAGCCCCACCCTCGGGATGATATCGCGACACGGTGAAAGAGTCTCGCGCCAAACAGTTACACAACCGTGGCTCTCAGTCGCTCTTACTTAACATTGCCGCGGGGAAAAATAAAGAGAAAGAAAAGGACGCAAGTGTAAATGTAAGTGGTTGAAATAATGCGAGATAAGCTCACCCGGAAGGCATTCTCGTATGGTAAGCGCATGCATACTCTCCAAGCGCTGCGCCATTTGACCGGTACTTTATTAGTCGCCAACGATGTGTATTACACCTTTTTGTTTTGTGCCATAATGTACTAAATTTTTGTTAGCGTCCTGCTATTCCTATAGGTTGTTTTAATTATATTATGAATTCTCTTGTTGAGTACTATCAATGAAATGTCAGTAACTATATTGACTCTGTATGTACACCCCCCTGCAGTAATGCCTCTACGGCGTTGCAGGAACTATGTAAATAAAATAAAATAAAATAAACCACTCATGGAGTCGGTGTCGTTTGCCGTGCGGTAGGGAATTGCGGTAAGTTGCACTAAGCTGGAGAACATGGGAAGATGGGGAGGTTTGAAAGTGAGAGCGTAGAAAGAAGGGCGAGAGGAAAGAAGGACAAAAACAGGGAGGGGTCCGACATTTGTACAATCTAAGAAAACGTGTGTTACTGTTTTCTGTGAGGCGCTGCACCGTGCTCCCGGGGGGGGGCTGCAGAAATTAGGCGCCTTTTCTTCTTCCAACCACAACCATCACCACTCTTTTCTGTGAGTGTTGGCTTGCCACGTAATGACTCTCCTTAAAGAGAGACGGTAATTCCCACAACTTTCCAAAGAGAGTATAACGATCTCCGATAGGGGTAAAACTAAAACGCGTTCTTGGGCTAGTTGGTGCATGGTTTAACAAATATAGGAGGCACAAAGAAACGAGGACAAGAAACGACAGGATTTATTACTTCTATATGGGAACTTCAATAAAACTTCGGTTGGGCCTAGTTGGTACATCGCATTTTAGGTGAAAACTTTAGCGCAAACAAGACGGACCACAAAGGAAGAAGAGACGCCTGTGCTCGTCTCTTCTTCCTTTGTGGTCCGTCTTGTTTGCGCTAAAGTTTTCACCTAAAATTCTATATGGGAGTTCACGAGTATCGTTAAAGAGTCAGACACGTGGCAAGCCATGCAGGAATCGCAAAAAAGAACAGTCAAAATGACCTTATTTTTCTTAGGGTGTATATGTAATCGACGGTGTGTGTTTGTGCGCGTACTACATGCACACAAGCTTAACGTTTCCAAATGATTCGACACTGCCCCCCCCCCCCCCTCCCCAGCCTTTCACCCGCCTTCTGGCTACGCATTTGATATTACTCAACCATCGCCGCCGACTTGCCATTGCCCCGCCCGTCGCGTTCAGACGACATTGCGACACGGTTAAAGCGACACTCGCGCCAGCTGGTTACGCAACTGTCCATTTTAATCACTGTTACCTAAGAATCGCAAGAAAGAAAAGAAATCGCAAGAAAAACTCATCAAAACGTTGAAGTAACGCGCGATAAAAAAGCTCGCCTCGGAGGCAGTCTCATACGTTAAGGGCATATTCGCTGCCGTGCTGCATTCCGTTACTGTTATTTATTAGCGCATACGTGACAGAGAAGTCTCCCAACTGCTCAAGGAGTCGGTCTCGTTTGCCATGCGTCGCCACATGCACGTATGAGAGGCCCGCAGGCGCTGTGCGTTGAGCAAGACTGTGGGTGGAGACCCAGTCGAACACGTGCGCCGCGAGGTTAGTATGCACGACATTGCCTCTCGTATATTATGCCCCAAACGAAGCCGCAAGAAGTCCAGGAATGTGGAGGCTCGCGCGCGCACGTTCTGAGTCGTGAATGTTGCCCACTGGTGTCTAGCCTGGCAAGGCGCCGCCGCGCAACAGGGGTGGTTGAAATGTGTTGGCAGTATGAGTATGCATACATATGTTGCGTGGTTTTAGCTTGACGAGGCGGGTGGTATAGCAGAGACGGAAGAAACTTGTAACGAAAAATTATGTTACGTGACACGCATACAATGGGTGATTCCAGAAGGCTGAAAAGCTTTGCTGCAGGGAGCGAAGGTACTATGCAAAACTTTACAAGTTTCTTCCGTCCCTCCTACCCGACCCACCGCGTCATACTAAGAGCAAGCAAGACATGCACGAATACACACACAGAGTGCAAGTTCAAGGGTCTCAAACTTGCCTCAGCTCAGCTAGCGAGCGGGGACAGTGGAGAAGGTTGGAGCATACATGTGCGTGTAGGGGGGCGGGGGGGGGGGGGGGGGAAAGGGGTGGAACAATATGTCAGCTAACGTTGCCACTTGAAAGAAATTCTTTCCCTTATCTCACATATGGATCACTTCTGAGAGGGATTTGATGTGATGTATCGAGAAACATATGAACACGGATCTCCAGAATGACTGGAGCTGGACGCCGATTCTGAAATAGAGTCTTTTCTTTTTTTTTTTTTTCCACGGGTAGAGTTTAAAGGGGCACTTAAGAGAAAAACAATTTTTTGCCTATTACTAAAATACAATTCCACAATCCAGAAAACGCCACTCTAACCGCGAGACGACGCATGGTAAGCGAGAAAACGCACCAAAAAGAAAATGCGGGTGGAGACGCCCCCTTGAGATTCCCGCACCAAACACCGTGACGTCATAGATTTTGACGGCGTCCACTAGGACCTAGGCGGTTTCTAATCGGTAAAAATGAAGTACAATGTAAACTGTGGGGGGCCATAGACCTAACGTATGAAGTTTCAAAATATTTCATCGAGCTAATGTCGCGAAAATGCGAAAAATACATTTTGAAATTCGTGACATCCCTTGCGGAGATTTCGGCGCGAAATTTAAAAACGATCTTGAACCTTCATTTTCTCTTCTAATAATGAACTGATGATGGTGAAACTTACGACAGTATAGTTCTCAGAGTACAGTTTATCAATCTAAGGCAAGTCATTCTATCCCTTTAGTGTCCCTTTAACACTTGATGACCGCATGGGGTGCCTCCATAGGTCGGCAAACTCACTCATGAGTCGACTCACTCAGACTCACTCAGACTCAGATCGGGCCGTCAGTCTGAGTCCGAGTGAGTCCGGGAGGGTAATATTTTGGTGAGTCTGAGTCCGAGTGAGTCCGGCTGAGGAAAATTTTCGTGAGTCTGAGTCCGAGTGAGTCCGGTTGAGGTAAATATTGGTGAGTCTGAGTTCGAGTGAGCCCTAAGCGCAACATATATTTTGTGAGTGAGTCTGAGTGAGCTCCACCATTAATTGCCGACCTAATGTCCTATCTACTCAGCCTCAGCATTACTATCAGCGTTATATCAGCTTAAGCTGGTACTCAAGTCTTTTCACAGATATTTCAACAATACGCTACCTCATATTTGTAGATCCGAGACGTGAGTTAGGGGAGGGCGGACACCACGACCTTCCTTTTCAAACTGTTTCAGGGGAAGTTTTTGATAAAGATATCTCGTGCGAGTCTCGTATTTCATAAAAATGTCCTTACTGCATTGAAAGCACTGATAACTCGTATATGAAGGTCCAAGATATAAAGGCGTATCGTAGAGCATCGATTACGTGAAATATTGGCGTTAAAGAACATTGGCACCAACATTGAAAAATCTAATTGTGCTCTAACGGACTCAT
Organism: Rhipicephalus appendiculatus; assembly: GCA_030522465.1. Classification (NCBI taxonomy): domain Eukaryota; kingdom Metazoa; phylum Arthropoda; class Arachnida; order Ixodida; family Ixodidae; genus Rhipicephalus; species Rhipicephalus appendiculatus. Next base: position 720,656 of record JALIZH010010787.1, on the reverse strand, counting down.
GAGTCGACTCACTCAGGCTCACTCAGACTCAGGTGAAGCCGTGAGTCTGAGTCTGAGTGAGTCCGTTCGAGTAAATGTACAGTGAGTCTGAGTCCGAGTGAGTCCGGTTGAAGATAATTTTGGTGAGTCTGAGTCCGAGTGAGTCCTCAGAGCAACATATATTTCTTGAGTGAGCCTGAGTGAGCTCCAATTTCTTTGCCGACCTATGTGCCTCACTAAAAATGCTTGAGTCTAGTCCCGTCCGTATAGCTCATGAACATACTGGGACGAAGAAAGTGTATGGGCCGGGTCGCTAGCGAAATGTCCACGGGTCGCGTGTTTGAGACCCTGGCTATAGGCACACGTGCTACGTACCAAGTGCTATGGCCACATTATTCTCGGCTCTCGTATACTGTACGTACCAGTCGACATAGGTCATAGTAAGCTAAGCACACACATCAATAGGTAATTTCACTGGATGTCCAACATCATAGTTAATCATGGTATACTATTACGACAACTAGGTATTCAGTATCAGGACTACGTACCGGGTAACGTCTTTCGTATCTCTGCGTCTTTTCTGGCTTACCAATTAAATAATTTGGTAAAAGGTAAAAGTGCCCTTTTTGCACTTTCGAGTCCTGATTCGAGGATAGGAAAGCAAAGAAGTGACGTGTTCAGATGGAATAGTAACCTATGTGTGTATTTGTAGTATCGGTTGACGTGTACTGCGCTGAATTATAGCGATTCGTATAGACACAGGCGGGTCGAGCTGAGCCAGCTTGGAAGGAAGATCTGTCAGTCGACTGACAAAGTGTGGAGTTAATTCGACCAACGTACGAGCTAAACCTAAGTAAAATCCGGCTACGCTATACTCGACTTGTGACTATAGACCTACAAGCATGTAGTCCGCGTGAAATAATTTATCTGCAAAACCGCGGTCAGGTCCGGCCACACCAGCTCGACTTGCGACTCGACTCTTCAGTGTAGAGTTCGTGTGAACGGATTCCCGTGTTAAGCCTTGGTAGGGCCGGCTACGTCAACTTGACTCGCCACACGACCCCCCTCCCGTCGAATTCTTGAGAACGAATTAGCCTTAGTGAGTCGAGGGGACAATAGAGTCGACGTGATTTTGTGAATACAGAGAATAACGATAAGAGGGAAAGCAAGAAAAAAAAAAAAAACTAACACGGTCCCATGTGAATTTGTCTAAGACGATTCGAAGGGAAAGCCATCTATTTCTCAATCTAGCGTACTAATTCCTCCTCCCCTCCCCCCCCTAATGGCACATGCAAAGTGCATTGCCTCCGGGATTAGTCCACTACTGACCAAGTAGTGACGTCATAGTGACACAAATTATGGTGACCTGTGACGTCGTGATGATGCCATAGTGTGACATCACCATATGATTTTTTTTGTTCTTTTTTTTTGCATTATTCGTGTTGACCCCGACGGTAAATTCTCGCATTTGATGAGGCACCTGAGGCTCTCGCCTTAAAGACTTCTTCCGGACACCAAACGAAAATCACTCTCTTTGTGGATGTCGAACTTGAGTGCAAGAGAAAGCGATTAAAAAACGGCAGCGGGGAAAAAGAAGGGGTTTCATGCAAGCAGCGAAAGCAACAAAACTCAATGGAGCCAGTGAGTTTGCATAGTATCGCTACTCTTTTCAAGTCATCCGGCGGCGTTCGGAAGGATGTCAAGGCAGCAAGCCGCCGCCCCACTGACAGGCCGCAGCAGTTTCACTCGCGCCTTGAGCAATCAGTCGGGGTTCAATGCACGGCTGCAGGCAGGCAACAATGTTCTTCGCTTCTTGTTGCCTTTCATTCTAGGTCAAAGTGGCGGTGGCATGCACGACGTCACCTCTTCCAACCTGCAACGTCCGCTTCCCGGCTTCACCAAGCGGATCACGTTTCCACTCTCACTCTCTTTCATTCCCTTCACGCCCTCTCACCCACCCTGTCGATGATGCTTGCGTCATAGATGAGCGCTCGCGAAGGACGTGGCCGCTGTACTTTCGCTTGTCCAAGCCGATACACCCGAGTTGGGAAGAAGTGTAATACCGGTGTCACACGGTGCGCTGCCGATCGCGATTGAGCCCGGTGGGGATCAAATTTCTCAACTGTGATTGGCTTCCTTCTGCAGCTTGCGCAAAGGAACCAATCGCGACTAAGAAATTCGATGCAGCTTAGGCGTGATCTAGATCACAAGGGCCCGTGTGACACCGGTATAAGGTATACCGCGATGGCTCCGATCTCACTTTGCGGGTGCACCCAGGTTACGTGACGGCTTCTGTATCAGGGGTGTCACCACTTGTTCTCCTAAATCAACGTCACGGCACACTCACCTCGATGCGCATATTTGATATTCGTAGCATCGTACTCACTGCGGTTGCAGTAGTGATGCAGAGCTATCGATAGCACTATCGATAGTTCAGTGACTATCGAACTATCTAGAAAAAAAACTATCGATAGCGCTATCATAGTGCGTTTGATAGTACAGTATCGATAGTATAAAACCAATCACGTGAACTCATGGCAGCATAAGCTTCGTTCCTCGGGTGCGTGGTAAATGGTAGAGCAGGAGGAGCAGGCTGAAGGGCCAGAAGTTGAACTGTTCATCTGTAGCAAAAGGGAAGCCGCTACATATGTCGAAATTGCACGGATTCAAATTTATGCTGCGTTTTGAGATTTTAAAGTAAAATTATCAAGTGGTAATTGTTGGGGTTTCATATGCGAACATTAAAAATATCAAGAACTAAGTTTGTTATTTGTAAGATGTAACTGATTGCTTTTGAACATGAATTTTTCCGATGGATATGATCCAGCGTTTCCGCTGCAGAAATAATTTATTCCTTTTGACAAAATATTCCTCATAAACGAACTGAGTATTGCTGATAATAGGCTATCGTCAATGTTTTGGCAATATCACTGGCCAACAACAGATTTATTATTCACTGCACTATCAACAGTATTACCTCTAATAATGCTACCGACGGCCCTGTCGATTGCATTATCGGTAATACAAACGATAGTTTATCGATAGTAGTACTATCGATAGTGTCCTTACACTATCGATAGTTTCAAAGAAACTATCCATGCTATCGATAGTCGATTTGCCGATAGTTCTGCATCAGTAGGTCGCAGTCATTATTTTCTTGCGTGTACACTTTAAGACATTTACGGCGATCGATGTTTTAGGCCTCTATGCAAACATGTGACGTGAACCGTTAGAATTTCACCATTGCCACATCGTGACCACAGCTTTAACGCTTTTCGGCCAAACCCTGGCGCTTCTGCAACTTAACACCCCTTATAATAATTGTGGCGATACTACTACTACTACTACTACTACTACTACTACTACTACTAATAATAATAATAATAATAATAATAATAATAATAATAATAATAATAATAATAATAATAATATTAATATTAATAAAAATAATAATAATAGTAACAATAATCTAGGCCTTGGAGAGCCACTTACAATGCGAGGAAGCGCGACGCTTAGCGGCAGGCCTTAAGCAATACACCAATTTAATAAGCGCGCGAATACTTGTAATTGCGAATGGAAGCACAACAAAGAGAAGGAAAAAATACATGAAACGATTGCAGTCACAAACGGTTTTCTTTTTCTTTTTTTATGTTTTTCGGACGAGCTTGTCTATTTGTACGATAGCTTACACGACGCAAAATACGCAGCAAAGCGACGTTGCGAGTCCCTTTTTTTTTTTTAGTTTTTGTAGCCTCTACCAGAGCCTCAACGCAGCTGCATGCACTGCTCAGATAAAATCGTTGCCCAACCTTTAAATTTCACAAAAGAAAAACAACGCACATGCGTGGAACAAACCTGGCTTATCCCAGCACGAAACCGCCTCTGCGTAATATAACAAAAACATGCTGTTTGGTGCCTTTATCGTACATTTCATGTTCTACATTCAGAAATAAACAGCCTAAAAATAAGAAATAGAAGGCATCTACTCCATGGCCTCGTGCTTTGCCCCCCAACAAATATTAGATAGTTTTAGTTGAGCGCCCGCGGGAGCTTGTGGACGCCGGCTGCCATTGAAAACAGCCGGAAGACTGCGTCCGCAGAGCTTCTGCGGGTGTCTAATTAAAACTATCCTTCTCTGTGCGTACATGCGCGCACGTGTGCGTGTGCGTGTGTGCGTGTGTGCGTGCGGGCGTGTGCGTGTGTGCGCGTGTGCGTGTGCGTGTGTGCGTGTGTGTGCGTGCGCGTGCGCGTGTGCGTGCGTGTGTGCGTGCGCGCGCGCGTGTATGTGTGTTTGTGCGTGACCTTTAAATACAACTGCGCGCATCATATACAGCAAAAAAGTCATAACTATGTAAAATATCGCGAGCTCTTATACACCTTGCTCAAAAACTAACGATCAGTCCCCTATATGTACTCTAAGAAAATAAGTTACCCGATTTCTTGTTTTTTTTTTTTTTTTTTGTCAGCCTGCCCTTGCCACGCATATTACTCTCATTAAAGAGGCGCGTAAACTCTCTTCGGAGAGTCACGGGATCCAAAAAAGAGGAACGTATCTCTTGAAAGGCAGTCATATACGTGGCAAGTTAGGGCTAGCCGCAAATAGAAAAAACACACTTTTTTTTTTTGTCTTAGTGTGTAGAACTGCAGCGGAGAATAGCGGTCCTGCGATTACGCATACCGGTGGTACCTAAAGAAAGCTCTAACACGCCAGAAAGCGATGATGTAACGGCGGTAATTTGCCGCTCTTGACTGTCGCAGTGTGCCAAGTGGCGTTACGTCACCAATATCCGGTTAGTTTGGACATCCGCGCCAAATTAGGTGGCGCTGGAATGCCTCGACGCCCATTCCTTCTCTCTCTCTTTCTCTCTTTTAGTTTGGAGGTTCCGGTAATCTGTAGTGTCGTTTCATTGTGAAATCGTTGAGCGAAACAACAAACCGCGCAGGAAGAAACGTTGTGTAAAGGACAGGCGCTCACTTACAAACGAAGTTTACAGAAAATATTACAAAAAAAAAACGGAGTAGGCGCGCATGCGTCATCACAAACAAAGCTCATACATGTAAACGCACTAAAAGTTTAATATACTAACACCTCTCCAGATAGCACTGTTTTAGTAAAACTTGTTGCTGGCTCATTACAAGACCAGAATTTTCATCGCTTGCATGGGGCAGCCATCTTTGGTTGGGAGCTGCTGATCCCCATGCAACGGACGACCACGATAATGTCCGGCCTGTCCTTATAACGCATGCTGGCCGCTAGTGCTGGCTCGCCATCAGTTATGACGGAACCATGCCTACAGCCCCTAGCGCTGGCCGCGCCGACTGATGGGAGCTGGGGTCGAGATTGAGTATGCTTCTTCTAAACGTGGGTGCGAGGGTAGACAATCTGCTAACCTAGACGCTTAAGCACCACCAGCAGAATAAGGAAGCGCAAGAAACGAGCGTTTTTATCATAGTTCTTTATCTGTCAGAGGGACTGACGCTCGCATACATGTCTGATAGTGTGTGAATGCGGTCAGACTGGACATTTCCGCTTCTTTTTGGAATCTTTTGGAGTTAATAAAAAAATGAACTTCAGTTGTAAGTGAGCGTCTATCCAGTCCACAACGTTTCCTCCTGTAGGTACTGCGTTTTGTTTCGCTCAACGATTTCACAACGATGCCCCAACTGGCCCAACAGTCAACGCTCTCGCCGTTTTATATAGGCAGTTATCAGACTGGCATTTCGGTACGAACATACATTTTGGGGTCTTACATCCCAAACCCACGTTATGATTGTGAGGCGCGCCGTATAGTGGCCAGACTCCAGATTTAATTTGACCATCTAGCGATTCTTTCACGTGCATACAAATTTAAGTGCACGCAAATTTAACGTGCATGCAAATTTGTGATGGTTTACATGCCAAAACCACGATATCATTATGAGGAACAAAGTGGTGGAGGGCATCGAAAATTTCGACCATCTGACCTTGTTTAACATGTGATGACACCGAACCATGGACGGGCCTTTGGCATTTCCCTTGCATGGAAATGCGACCGCCGCGGCCAGAATCGAACCCGCGACTCTCGGGTCAGCTATTTATAATAATATCTGGGGTTTAACGTCCCAAAACCATGATATGATTATGAGAGATGCCGTAGTGGAGGACTCCGGAACTTTGGACCATCTGGTGTTGTTTAACGTGCGCTAACATCGCCCAGTACATGGGCCTCTACCATTTTGCCTCCATCGAAATGCGACCGCCGCAGCCGGGATCGAACCCGCGACCTTCGGGTCAGCAGCCGAGCACCCTAACCGCTACACCACCGCGGCGGACGACTATCGGGTCAGCAGCCGAGCACCATAACCGCTATAGCATCGAGGCGGTCCAGAGAGCGCTAAAGGCATGCCTCGCCGTTTTCGAATTCTCATGTTCCGTTTCAAAAACTCTTTCCTCGACCAGTTACTTCCGGCTTCCCGGAATAAACGCACCCGTATCCCGCCCATACAGGATATGGGCGTAGGCAGCGTGCGTCTGACCCTCGCTCGCAGACATCCGTAGAAGAAAAGGATGCATGCGACGTCGACGCCGGCCTGGCCACCGCCCTCTCCGTGTGTGCGACGGCAATGGTGACCTTCCGGTAAAACCGGAGGAAAAAAAAAAGCGCGGGTATAGCTATATAAGACTTGCACATCCGCTCAAACGTCGTCCGGTGAAGTAGGAACTTGATGACGATCAGTATACACATATACGGGCCTTTTTGGCGTGACGTCATCTACTATCTCGTAACGTAAGGGCAGGAAACACGCATTTCACAACCGGCGTATTTCCTTGTCTAAAGAGCGCAGTAGCGAATCTTCAAGTCGCTGTCACTCGCGGGATAGTCACGTGGCCTGGTTAAAACCATGACGTATGACATCGTACCAACGCTACATTAATGTAGCCGGTAGGGGGGAGGGGGGGTGAGGGAAAATTTTTAATTTTCAGTTCTGCATGCGTTTATATACATGCACACATACAAACACACTCACGAACATACACTAAGGGTGATTGAGCCCCCCCCCCCCCCCCCCTCTCACCTCTTGTTAGAACGGCGCTAGCGCCTCAGTGAAATGCGCGGGCTTTAGGTGTGGTAGACGAAGAAGACGACGAAGTAGAGAGACTCACGCGCTGTTCGCCTGTGTGGCGTTGTGTAGCCTGTGTGGCATACAAGTGATTATGTTTAGTAAATTATTCTACGTCCTTTTATTACGTCTCGTGTGATCAACGACGCCCGAAGACAATATATTCAGAAGTGGGATTCGAACCCACCACCCCCTCCCCCAGAAAACAAAAAAATTCTGGCTACGCTACTGCGCCGCCAACATTTGTATGAAAGGGAAGCTTCTGCCTGGCGTTGCTTAAAGAGATACTAAAGTGAAACAATAAATCGGTTTCTGTTGATGAATTATATTCTGAGGACTAATGTGGTTAATTTCACCATCGTACGTTAAATAATAAAAGAAAATAGAGGTCAATAATTCATTGTTAAATCTTGTGACGTATACGGATTTCAGAGTCTATATCTCATAATTTGGCGACATCGGATTACCTAAATTTAGCGAAATTTGGTATGGTAGGGCAATTACCACCTCAGAGAACAATGTGCTCCATTTTCACTGACTATAGAAACAACGTAGGGCCTAGTAGATGACGTCAAAATTTTAGTCATCCCGACGTATGGTGCGGGAATTTTCTTTTTACGTGTTTTCTCGGTTTCCAAGCGTCTTCTCGATGTAAGCGTGGTGATTTTGGAAATGTGAAAGAGTAATTTAATAATTCGAGAAAAATGTTTTTTCTATTTAGTGTGCCTTTAATTGTCGATCGCTATTTCCCAGTGTCAGTGCTTGACCCGTGCACTATAGGGGCGGGGGGGGGGGGGGGGGAGGGGGGGTGTAATGTACGCTGTGAATAGGGTTGCCCTTGGTGTCTACCTTGCGCCAAACTGGCTACTTTTGGACCCCGTTGGCGACGAAAATTTCCAGTTGGCGCCATGGCTCTTTTTTAAACTTGTGGTTTTACTTATTCAAAATGGTTTTATTTATTCATCAATAGTAAAAACTCTGTTGATAATACCGCTCCTGTTCTATTTGGCTAGAAATTCGGCGATAATATCAAATGACATGGCTACTTTGGCTACTTTTGGCGTGAGTTCTGGCGCCTTTTCATGTCCATCCAACGGCAACCCTGGCCGTGAAGCATAGCGGTTCTCACTGTTTTGCCAGCATCACTATTTGCCAGCATCGCTGTTTTGCCATCAGTATTGCCAGAAACAAGAGTCGACAGCGACCTGCCGCTCTACCAGTGACGTCATAGTGTACATTTTCAGCTCAGGTCACGTGAGTACTAGAAGTACCGGTGGTCTTTAGGATATAGATACGTGCCGCAGCGCCTTGTGTTGTAAATGTGTCTTTCTGCATGTATGTCGTTCAGCCCGCATTAGACCAGTGTACATGGACGTGCACCATTCCTCGAAGATTTCGATGAACGAGGTTTAGCGCTTACCAATGCCCTGTTCTTACTCTGAATTCGCAGAAAGCTCGCATTTTAGTTAGGAGGGTATTGGTGGTTTGGACTAATTATTCATCGTGAGCTTATTTGCGCACCACTTAAAGAACAGGGCAAGAAGTAAACACACGAGCTGTTACCAAGTGTTCCAAACTAGTACCCTCGTAAGTTATACATATTTATTGTCTTCGTTCCTTAAAGAATGATAATTTGTCGGGTCTTACGAGCCGAAACCACGATATGATTATAAGTCACGCCGTGGTGGAGGGCTCCGCCAATTTCGACCACCTGGTGTTCTTTAACGTGCACTGATATCGTACAGTAAACGGACCTCTAGCATTTCGCCTACACTGAAATGCGACCGCCGCGGTCCGAATGAAACCCGCGACCAGTCCTCGTTTTTTAAGCGGTGTGCCAATAACCCGACCACGACGCCTTTTATTGTGCACATCTCTTTCCTGAAGCAATTTTACTATACGCCGCAACTACCGTCTCTGAGCGCTTGCTATGTTGTTCTTTAAAGGGGCCCTCCAACACTTTTCGAGACATCATTGTTTTACATATTTTACTAGCGGGTTGTGTAGACTGAAGGCTGACGAAATTAGTGGAGCAAAAACGGCAGTGATAGGGGCACGCATTCGGAAGTTATTCAGCCTAGAAATTTCAAAATACAATAAAATGGACGCCTGCCCTCAACTCGATTTTTGGCGGGGTCACCTGACCACGTTTCCCTCGCCCTGTGACGTTGGATTACTCGCCAATGAAATGAACTGAAAGCTCTTACGTACCCGATGCTTGCATGCCATATTGCCCGTTAATTCCAACGTACTGGCACGCCGTTGCGAAGGTAACAAAAAATGTGGAGATTGAAGAGTGAACCGCATGTGCGAAACAAGGCAGCTCGCGAACGCCTCTATAATTTTTTGTAGTTTTAGTGATCTATCTTGTTGTGACGGCGTCTCTGTCAACGCTCTTACATTCAGTTTCTTCAAACAACGGCGCCTGGAGCGTTCCCGGCGCGTTTCCTCCAGTACAGTGGCGTTCTGTGCATTTTTTCGCGGCGCTGCAGTTTTCAAGTTGAAAAGTTCGGAGAGCTATAGTCTATTCCGCGTTCAGTGAAAAAGTACGCTAAAGAAAAAAGAAATGCAATAATATTCTTTATTTTGATGCAACGCCGCAATCACATCTAATATTACATTTATCCAATCACAGGCCTGCGCCATCCATCGTCATTTCCGCCCGCAATAGTTCTGGCGAGCGCCACTACGTGTTGATGCGGTCAGCACCGATGTTTTGAAGCGTTAGAGGGCCCCTTTAAGGCGCGCAGATGTATTCGAGACGCGCTGAGTTACGAAGACCCGAGGTTGTCTACTTAGAAGTCAGCGCGTAGACTGCTATTTCAATGCTGGCCAGAATCGAAACACACCCCAAGACGGGTCCCCCGTCTCGGTCGCAAATTAATGTTGTCCACTTACAAAAGTACAGTTGTACGGCACTATAGGCACCCGACACTGACCAGAGGGCGCGATGCCATTCTTGTGGGACGCCTGACGGCACCGACCGCCAGGGATACCAAGAAAATGAAACGCTCGCTGAACACATCGACGCGCTCAAGTGTCTCCCTTTTGGGCCCGTTTTCAACGAACGCTTCCTGAGTGCGTCCGTAATCAACCTTGACCGCCCTCCCCCCCCACATAAAAAAAAAAGTGAACACATGCCTTGGCGGGTACGTTTTTGCTGCGTCTACTCGCTAAGCTATGTAGTGGTGGCGTAGTGGTGCGCCTTTTTTTTGCTGCGCCTACTCGCTAGGCTGTGTTCTGGCGCTACCGCCGGATCTCGTAAACTGCATTGCCGGGTGCCTGTAGGCGTGTCCAAGAACCCCGAAGTGTACCTGGAGGCCTGACATTCGTTTCATGGGGCGGTAAGATGCATGTGTGGCCTCGGGATCATGAACTACAAATGCTCAACAGAATGGGCTACCAAATTGCGGGTGTTGCTCCTCACTCTCTGAGGAGGAAGTAAAGAAATCACGGTCCGCAAATGAGTGATCTTCGGTGTAGCTATCGAGAAAAAAAAAAAGAAAGATAACGTAAATAAAGAAAAAAGCGGTCACGTATTTCGAAGCTGGTCAGCCTACGGAGAATCGTATTTTCCTCGGGGCAGCGTCTCAAACGTGACATTCGGGAAGTGCAGGCCGGCGATCACGAAAATGTTGAGGCCAGTGGGCCGTTGTCGACAATACGTGCGGAACGGTTCTTCTCTGCTTCGTTGACAGAAGGTGAATTGCGTACCGCACATTTGCGACACACAGATAGCAGCAATGATTGCAAAGTACGTGCTGCATGTGAAGAGATGTTGCACATGACAAGTTATTAGGCAAGCACTGTGAAACGTGGGTGAGCCCTATCGGGTCGACAGTGGTCTAGCAGGCATGCGTCTTGCTAGACGGATGATTCGGTATCTGTCTTCCTCTGAGCATTCGTGTTCAAAGGTTATTAAAAAATTTTGGCACAACCTGAAGTGACGCCCTCCAGATAGTCTTCGTGTCGACACGGGGGAGTTGAAAACACAAGGCAGGAGCTCGAAACATTACAGATCAAACGACTGTGGCTGCTAGAACACGTGCGTCCCGCAGCTGTGTTGCGTTGATTGGGGAAAAGAAAATTCAATACATATGTTCGCCTATCAGAGCGCTCATGAACGTATGCGACTGTGTTTGCGATTTCGAAAAAAAAAAAAAAAAAGTCAGATTTCGCTACTCGCAACATATGTGGCGGCGGGAGGAAAAAGTATAAACAAGAGACTACTGCGTCATCTACTGTACCGTTATCTCACAAAGGAATGGGAGAAATCAGGAGGTCTGAAAAATGAACCTTATCCTCAGTGCGGGAGCGGTATTAGGGCGAAATCCTTTAAAGGGGTACTGACATAAAATTTCGCGGCCGAGACAGCCTGCGGGTTCGATTCCCGTGAACATGTGTACATCATCTGCAAAATATCAACAGCGAATATAGTTTAGAAGGTATTTTAAATTAATTTTGAAGTTTGCGTGAGCGATCGACTCCCTCGCGGTAGCTCCCTCGCGGTAACACCATCAGAGGTGACCCTCGGTGACCTCCCTACTTCCCTCACGTGACCACGCTGCAACAAGTTATGATGACGTCATAGCGGCCATTTTCTTTTGCCGCGTTTGTTCCAGCAGTCTATACTTCTCGGCGGCTGGTCGCGAGTCCGTGGCCGCGGCGCACGCGTTGAAAGTTTTGTGTTTGGCGACACTGCTGTCCCGTTTCCTATTCGAAAGGACTTCTTGATGCAGACCGTGCGGAAGTGCGTCACAGTTCTGTGTGCTGACGTGATCGAGAGCTGCGCACGCTAGGTGGTGATAGTTGCACCCGGCGGCTTTCGTTTTTCGAGCTCTCTGAAACCGAAACTGAGACTGGTCGGTAATGAGGAGCCTGTAATTAAATATCTGTCGCGCGCTGCAGCAAACGAGGTGCCGTGTTATCACTAACAGGCCCCTAGCAACACATTGCAGCAAAAAAACGCGAGACCAAAGTTTTTGTGTCAGTACCCCTTTAATGTCTCATACTCGCGTCCGTCCGTCCGTGCCCTGGAACGGTGCCAGCTGTGGCCTCTCCCCCTCACACTCTCTCAGGAATCACGCGATGGCACAGCGGCGCATAGCAACAGTTGCGCCGCCATAGCTGTGGCCTCTTCCCCTTCTACTCTCTCATCTGTCAGGTGATTGCTGAGAGAGAGTGAAAAAAAAAGTCATGGCATAGTCATGGCATGGCCACAGGCTTTCGCCGAACACACTTTGGAATTTACAAAGTGTCCTTCAATTTTTCCAAGTCTCGGCCCCCCACGGGCGACTCTTCAACTCGAGCACTGATGTTCAGCGTCAGGTCGCATCAACCGCTTTGCCATGCTGTTGTTGTTGTGGCCTCTAACATGGCTCATACCCACTCAGGGGATTGGCCAAGAATTATTGATATGAATCTGTGAGACATTTTGAGTACTGAATAATGATAACTATAAGAACAACGTACGTAAAACGGAAAGCGGGCAGTAATTGTTTTTCACCCATTCAGGTCAGACACTATAGTCGTTATCTTGAATACAAATTGTATCGTAGCGGCTTTCTTTCCTTCTTTTAAGTTTTGCTGATGTGCTAAGTTTTAGGTTTTAAGTTTGATGTTTGTGATGTTTTAAGTTTTGCTTACGTGAAAATGTCGTGCTACTGTATTCGTTGCTCGCTTGGTTCATTTTACGATGTCCATGAGGACATGACGGATGTGCAGGGGGCAGAGCTGTTGACATTTATTGTTTTGCTCGCGGCAAACAATTATTTGCAGTAGTCACAGCGGTCCAGCGCTCAGGCGAGGCGACTTGTCTAATTCAATGAAAAATAAAGAACACAAGCCAATGATTGGTCAGCGTTTGGTTAATTATACGAGACGGTAGGAAGCCCACAGTTATGCGACATGTAATGGCAAGGTCACTAAATAAATAAATTTCGATATTAAGCCAACGGTAAGTCATTTTAGACCGCAATCATTTGCAATCACTTAAGTTAAGATCATAAAAAAATATTTTATTAGAGAAATAATGTTTACTTATTGTAAGAACGTTTATATAACTCACAAAATACCGAAACAGAAGAATGGAAAAATATCGCAGGAAATAAAGACACGTTTAAGCAATAGTAAACGCTATCGATGGAGCGCTAGCCACGAGTAGGTTTCCGTAAGAAATCTGGGCGAAGCCATCTTGGGCTATTAAGTCAATATTTTCTTTTTTTTTCTTTTTTTTTTTTTGTATATCGCCACGCGAATTAATAAGGCCAAGAAACATCGTATGCACCAATCCCACCGCTTTCATGCCCATGCGTCTACCGTAACACTGTTTATTCAGTTTGTTAAAGATACAAAACACAAAGGTTAACAGCCCAATATGGCGGCACTCAAACCCATCCGTAAAATAGTCTATAGCCAAGCGCTAAGCCTTCCGCAAATGCAAATAAACACTTTACCGAATAGAGGGGCACAGTAGGTATCGTGGCAGCAAACGACCTCCCACATCGATCGCACGTGTCAATGCACCAGGGCTTTCCGGCGAGAACGGGTCGAACAGGTAACTCGGGCGGACGCGACAAACGTCGGGCCTAAAGTCGATACGCGGCCCGATGCAGGAAAAACACGCGAATAACGCTATACTCACCCCCGTATTCCGAAGCGAGTCTCGACATGAAGTTCGTACTGCGCGTCGCAGCCGCACGGCTGACTCACCCGTCTGTATAATACACGCGACGCGACAAGCGAGGCACGGCGACAACAGCGCGTGTCGCTGCACAAGCGACCACGTGATGCACGGGGAAGCACTATAAAAGAGCATGGTTTCCTGTGCTAACGCTATATGATCGCCAATGACCGCCTGTGCGAGGTACTCTTAACTAAATTGTTTGCCTTTAAACCCACGTTAATTCTTTCATTCATTAATTTGCTTCATTCTTGATTCACTCCTGAGAATAAAAAAAACTAACAGGGTTTTTATGCATTCCCTTAAGACGACTCAATGGTGAAACACCCCCCTCCCCATCACTCGTATTTGCGAAAGCTTTCTGCAGATAAAGTGGCTTTGCACTGCCTCCGTGATTGGCCCACCTTTGACCACGCGGCAATGTCATGTGATGACGTCATGATTTGCCGTCCCGTTATGTGACGTCATGATTACGTCACAAATGTTGATCACTCGTGTTCACGCCGACGGCCAGTGATCGCTTTTGATGAGGAATCTAAGCCTATCGCCTTGACAACATTATCTGGGGTTTTACGTGGCAAAAACACCGTATGACCGTGAGGCACACCGTGGTGGGGCATTGCGGAATAAATTTCGGCTCGGCCACCTGGGGTTCTTTAAAAAGACCACGCGTTTGAATGTAAGCGCGCACGGGTGTTGTTTGTGTTTTGCCCCCATTGAACCGCGGTCGCCGAGGCTGGGAGTCGAACCCAGGCCCTCGAATTGAGCAGCGAACCTAGCGTATCACGCCGCGAACTACATGCGTGAAAGAATGGCTAGAATATGATCGGACACATCTCCAAGTAAATATTCGAAATTATACGCACAATGCAAGGTGAGCCCTTGTGTTTTATAGTTACAGGCACAGCTGGAGCGGGGAAAGAAAAAAAAGCGATTAGCGCAAGTGACCGATGACAGGTGCGGCCAAATCGCAAATAGCATTCAAAGTGCTGCATTCAGGATGAGCTGCTTCCTGCCGGACACCCCCGCTGCATGAAAATGGATGGCGCCTGCCACTCTCGTTCAAGCATGCTAAGAAAAAAAGATATATCTTGTCGCTTCACCTGTGCTTTTCTTTCACTGGTGGCAGGAGCACCGAGTGGCAACCACAGGTGGGCAATAAAAGGTGGAGCTCACTCAGACTCACCCAAGAAACATACTTTGCCCTCAGGGCTCATTCAGACTCAGACTCACCAATATTTCCCTCAACCGAACACACTCGGACTCAAACTCACCAAAATATTACTCACCCGGACTCAAACTCACGGCTCCACCTGAGTCTGAGTGAGTCGACTCATGAGTGAGTTTGCCGACCTATGGCGGAAACCTTGTTTCTCTTCCAAGCGTATCCGCTCGAACACTTTTTTCCAGGTTTGCATGCGCATAACTGTCCCATAACTGACTGGCTGAGTAACTGACTGGATTCCAAGAGAAGGCAAACGCGCGAAGGGGAGACAAAAAGTCAGGTGGGCTGATGAGAATAAGTTTGAGGGTATAACGTGGCCGCGGCAAGCACAGGACTGGTATGATTGGCGTAACATGGGAGAGGCCTTTACCCTGCAGTGGGCGTAGTTAGGCTGATGATGATGATGATGATGAAATACCCCATAAAGTGAACGAAAAGATGACCACCGCCATAACTTGCCGCCGCAATTGGTAGAGAATCGGGCGCGTTATCCGAGGGTTGCAGGTTCGGTCCCTGCCGGAGGCAAGTTGTCTTTTCGTCCACCTTTACTTGCTTCACATCTATACCAGAATTACTACAATAAACTTAAAGCAGTGCAATAGACGTCCCCTATACCTTGATTGGTTCCACTATCTGCTGGTTTTCATTAAGCTTGCATCAGCAAAGAAACAAGCCCATAAAATTTTTCCTTTTCGTTCACATTACAGCAGCGGGCACACTAAACACACCTATCGCGGTTAAATGTTCCTAAAGAAAGACATTATTTACGGTCGCTTATAAGGACCGATGCAGGACGGTCATGGCTGGTCCGATACGCACCGCCAGTTATCTAGGCGAGAGTATTGGGAACGCAGATCCGCAATCGCGACACCGCAATGCAGACGCGATAGAACGAAAATCGCGAATGCTTGACGATTGGCTTCGCAACGACACATCAGTACATGAAGGAAAAACTCGCGCGGCCTCATTGTACATTTGCCTAAGACGATTCGATTGTATTGATACTTCGACGGAGGCGAAATGCTCGAGACCAGTGCAATGTGCGATTTTCTGCACCCGATAAAGAGTAATAATAATAATTGTAGGCATTTTACGTCCCAAAACCGCGAACACCCTGATTAGGCCCTCTAGCACAGTGTGGTGCTAGAGGCCTAGTCAGGTGAATCATAACGTCGTCTTTTCGTCTCCTGCACCACGACAATCATGTATTGTCAAACAAAAAAATAAATTCAATATGATTGTGGCAGTGGCATAGCCAGGAGGTGGCACACCGGGTCCGTTCCCCCCCCCCCTCCCCCCCCCCCAAATTTTTTTTCGCCATGGCATACAGTGCGAAAAATGACCATTTCATGGAGGTGCCCCCCCCCCCCCCCCCCCCTCCGAAAACAATTTCTGGCTACGCCCCTGGATTGTGGGAGAAACCGTAGTGGAGGGCCCCAGAAGTTCTGACCATCTGGTGTTGCCTTAACATGCACTGACATCGCACAATGCACGGGCCTCGGGCATTTCGTCTCCATCGAAATGCGATCGCCGCGGCCGGGATCGAACCCGCGACCTTCGAGTCAGCCGCCGAGCGCCGTAACCGCTACAACATCGCGGCGGAAGCACGATAAAGAACCCCACGCGGTTGAAATTATGCGTAAACCTCTACTAAGGCGCCTCTCGTAGCCCGAGCTGCTTTGAGACGTTAAACTTCGTAAGCCAAGAATTTATAGGTACCAGCTGTGCGAAATTCGTGGAGCTCTCCGGATAATACTAATAATAATTTCGGTGGTTTTACGTGCCAAAACCACAATGTAATCATAAGGCATGCGGTAGTGGATGGATCCGGATAATTTAAAGCACCTGGTGTTAACGCGCACTGACATGCCACAGTACACGGGCCTTTCGCCTCCATCACCCGCCACGGTGGCCTCTTATGGTAATAATATGTGGGGCTTTACGTCCCAAAACCACGATATGATTATGAGAGACGCCTTAGTGGAGGGCTCCGGAAATTTCGACCATGTGGTGTTCTTTTACGTGCACTGACATTGCACAGTATACACGGGCCTCTACCATTTCGCCTCCATCGAAATGCGACCGCCGCGGCCGGGATCGAACCCTCGACCTTCGGGCCAGCAGCCGAGCACCGTAGCCACTGTTCCACAGAGGCGGACTGGTCTGTTATGGTGTCGACTGCTGAGCCGCGGGACACGGGATCGAATCCCGCTCGTTGGCGGCCGTATTTTCGATGGAGGCGAAAATGTTCGAGGCCCGTGTGCTTAGATTTAGATGCACGTTAAAGAACCCCAGGCGGCCGACATATCCGGAGCCCTCCACTACAGCGTCTCTCATAATAATATCGTGGTTTTGAGACGCTAAACCTCAACAATTATCGTTTCGCCTCCATCGGAACGCGACTGCCGCGGCCGGGAACGAAACCGCGACTTTCGTGTCAGCAGCGGAGCACCGTATAACCACCACACCAACGCGGCGGACAAGTGACAGCACAATTATATAGCATCGAACTCAGTAAACTATCTTAACGAATTCCAACATACTCACCCGTCTCGTTGTCCTGCACGTATAGAACAAACACACCCTGGGCGTTGCAAGTGAAATATAAAACGACACCTGAGACACAAAGACCACTTTTATGCGCACGCTATTTTCAGCTTTGCCACGCAACGCGCAATGCTGATGATACAGCCGAGACGGCAATTGCTCATCGTTGACCATCAGACACCGAATCCCTTATCGGTCACCCGGAAAGACGTCACAATTGTGTAAGAAAGACCGGCATATAGGGGCAAACGCCCACTCGACCCGTCATAGGACTGCTGCAGAGTTGAAAACTGAGGCGCAATGTCCATTTCCGGTGGCATCTACGTGACAGTTTGAAAAACAATGCACCAGTGTGTTTGACTCCGCATGGTTTGTGCATTATGAAAGCGAACAAAGCAGCGCGCACGCATGATAAGCGAAACTTTCCACATAGAACAACACGGTGCATCTTGTGTAAGCGTGCCTCGATTTCACTTGAATCGCCGCGGTGGGTTATGGTGCTCAACTGCTGACCCGAAGGTCGCGGGATCGAATCCCGGCGGCCGCGCATTTCGGAGGAGGCATAATGGTAGAGGTTCGTGTGCTTAAGGTTTAGGTGAACCCCATGGGTGGTCGAAATTTCCGGAGTTCCTCCATTAAGGTGCCCCTCATAATCATATCATCGTTTTGGGACGTTGAGCTCTAACAATAATAAAATTCAATTTCCCCTAACAGCAGTGAAATTGGACACCCTACCGGAAAACAGCGCTACAGTTTCCTGAGAGGGTGATCGAATATGATATCATTGGTCCTGCAACCGTGGATCAGTGGTTACGGTGCTCGGCGGCTGACACGAAGGTCGCGGGTTCGACCCCGGCCGCGGCGGTCGCATTTCGACACCCCCCCGCCACCCCGTTCCTTCTCCCGGGACAAGTTTGCGGGAATGAAGTCAAAAGTGTGGGATGGAAACCAGTTTGGTCTGGGAAAGACATGAGGGGAATTGAAAACTAATATTGAGACCACGAAAATTCATAAGTATTAAAGACGTTTCGACATTAGACATTTACAGTTTAACGGGCTTAGCGGAGCAGCTGGATTGAAGTGCGCATTGCGCAGTACGCCAAACCACCCGTTGGATTTACCATACTTACACAATCTATAAGATTTAGCGTTACCGTGGTTTGCGTGGTTTATATATAGTGCACGTTAAAGCATGGCGGCGGTTTCGGACGACCGCTTCGAACTGAAGTCTTTTGTTGCTGTTGAAAGATTCACTTTGTTCGCAGCAAATGACTCTGTTCAAATGGCCTCGCTTACCTTCAGGCAGCTTCGACAGCCGAGAATTACCAATAACTTAGCTGAGTTCGTTTCGCATTTCCAACGTTCCTAGGCCTAACAAAAAGGTCGGTGCAAACAAGTCTGTAATGTATAATTTCTCGCCTTTTAGTGTGTGGTTCATATTAACCCCTTCAAGGGCAGCGTCCACATATGTGGACGCGACTTGTTTTTGCCAGTTCCTCGGAATAGTGGGAAAGAAAGGGCAAGATAGATTGCGCATGGGAATAATTGAACCTTCTGCATAGTCAAAGTGTCTTGGCTTGACTTTTGTTATTACTAAAAAAGTATTAATGTCGCTGCATGCGGGGTATACAGGCGAGCATTTCTTTTGCATTATTCCTCCGCCTGGTGGTGCCGCAGTCACAGCTTGCATGGCTACGTAAACGCTATCCCGTCATACTGAAATGCGCTGTCCACAACAAAAGTTAGCCGCACGGTAACACTATTCCCTTAACCCCGCTTTCCAGCTAACGCTAAACTAAAATTGTTTACAATAATAATAATAATAATATGTGGGGTTTAACGTCCCAAAACCATGATATGGTTATGAGAGACGCCGTAGTGGAGGACTCCGGAAATTTTGACCATCTGGTGTTCTTTAACGTGCACTGACATCGCACAGTACACGGGCCTCTACCATTTCGCCTCCATCGAAATGCGACCGCCGCGGCCGGGATCGAACCCGCGACCTTCGGGTCAGCAGCCGAGCACCATAGCCACTGATCCACCGAGGTGGACAAAATTGTTTACAGTAAGCAAGTGAACAAGGCTCACGTGCGGGAGCTGGAACGTGTTTGATTTGATGAACATTCGTGGTATAGGTGTGCGGTTTCAATTGTCATCAAGCTTGCGGGGACTACAAAAGGAAGGAGGTGGGAAGAGGGGGGCGGGGAGGGGGGTGGTGCTCGAGTGCACTCTTGCCTCCCCGTAACTGGCGCACCCCTGTCCGGAGATCAGCCGCCGCTCACTGGTGACTCAAAAAGCGCCAGCCACCATACAATGGGCGAATGTACCGTTTCAATTGCTGAACACTGTAGAGAATATTCTACGGATGTATTTAACTGCCACCGCCTTGGCCCACCACCTTATTAAGAAGTTTGCAGGTGTAACGTGGCAGCAGAAAGCACAGGACCGGGATGATTGGCGGAACAGGGGAGAGGCCTTTGCCCTGCAGTGGGCGTAGTCAGGCTGATGATGATGATGACCTTGGCCTATTTACGCCGCTGCCTAGTATACACAAACGAACGTAAGGTATAAGACAGTGAGGGAAAGAAAATAAAACAGACACGGAAAAAAAGCAAGAAAAAAAAACCGACACCACAGCGCTGAATGTCAAAGAACTGATGACCGTCTTGCCCGCATCTGTTCTTTCGCGCCGTTTTACGTCGTAACCAACTTTTCCCATTTGCCGTCATGCTGCAACTAAATGAAGTGTTCCAAAGTACGAGCTATAACGGCCGTACAAATGCATTCGGTGTTTCATGACTTCCTTAATTAATTCAACATCACGACGTACAAGAGTGAAAAAAATAATAATAATGCGTGTAAAAGCGCAAGATGGAGGCGTCCGTGTACGGGCAGAAAGGTCTCATGCTCGCGACGGTTAACGTGCATCTATTTGATAAAGGGCTCCTAAACAGCCTAAAAAAAATGCACAAAACGAGCGCGTTATTTTCTCTTGGCGTTTCTCGTTTTTTTGTTTGTTTGTTTGTTTGCTTTTGTTGTTTTTTTGGTCCATTTCGTGACGCCAGAATGGTGATTCACGTGACGTCATTAGGATTCATACTCTCGATTGGTCCATATACTAGAAATATCAGTTGTGCATTGTCTCCCACCCTACTTTGCCATGCAGTCGCCCTCCCGTTCATCCTTGTCTCGCACGACTATCGTGCGCGATCAACTGATTTCACTCCATTTTGCGTGTTTCCGACTGCGCAAGCTGCGATAACAGCGTGTAGCCAAGCAGCGTGAAATCCTGATGGGCCCAATGCTTTGTGCTGGCATTGTTCACGTGCTTTATGAAGAAATAAGCGGCGAAGAGGAGATACCGCCAGTAAGAAGGATTGTGAAGGCGAGAAAGAAGCCACTCTGTGGTCTTTGAACTCGGAGTGGTTTAGGGGCCCTTCAAGTAATGATAATATGTGGGGTTTTACGTTCCAAAACCACGATATGATTATGAGAGACGCCGTTGTGGAGGGCTCCGAAAATTTTGACCATCTGGTGTTCTTCAACGTGCACTGACATCACACAGTACACGGGCCTTTAACATTTCGCCTCCATCGAAATGCGACCGCCGCAGCCGGGATCGAACCCACGACCTTCGGGTCAGCAGCCGAGCACCGTAGCCACTGTTCCACCGAGGCGGACGCCCTTTAAGTATCAAGCATAACACTGGAAAAGGTTTCATCTCTGACATGACATTATTTTCATGCTTCCGTAGAATCAATGGGCGGCTTCAATGTTGCACGCGAATAGCGAAAGCGATAACCGGTCCCTGTGAACAATGGTCCGTGATAGCGATGTCGGTGCACTTTACAAAAGGATCCTCTTGGGGATCCGCTTGCCCACATACGTAATGCGCGGACAGCGGAAAAATGTATCATGTGTATCATGCCCAATTGAGAAACTACCCCCTCCCATTATAAGCAATTTATTAAGAGCACGGAACAGCCAGGCATGCTTGGCAGCCAGTTCATCTTGTGCAGGCGCGCCGCCGACTATCAAACGCTCGCATTCTCCGGAAGATACAACGTTCATTTATTGTAAGAGCAGAAAAGAAACGATAGTATAGCCAATATTCTTGTTGACACTAAGCGGGAAAAAAAAAAGAAAAGACGACATGGGCGCAGGCCAATAAGAGTCGCTATGTGGGCTTGTCGGTTGCTAATGCGTTTATTTTTTTCTTTTTTCAGTCGCACGAACGACGAGTGACACTCTAGATTCTCTTCTAAGCACTTCCGGTTAAGCACTTACATCCGGTTTTCCGGATATTTCAGAAAAATGATATAGTAAAAAAAATAGAACTGGTAAGAAATCGATAGTTCTGGCTCAAGTTCAGACTTGTGTTGGATACTGTGATAGGTATTTAGCCTATTTAAAGTGCGCGGCCAAGTGCACGCGTGTTGAATGGCGAGACAAGACGACGCCGATGGGGGGAAGGGGGGGGGGAGCCCGCGCGAGAGAGTCGGCCATGGCGCTAGCATGAGCTGCCTGGGCGGGACCCGCGTTTCCGGAAAAGCCAGCTGTGCCGTCACCCAAGGCTCGTGTTCCTGGGACAACCATTCACCCGTCGTCGGTGTGTTCCTGTGCGGCCGAGCCGTGCCCTCGGTCTGTCCTGTGCTGGGCGACGCCCCAGGCTCTACAGTGCTGGGCCTCCGACCCGACTAATACCCGGTGCACCACGACAACGTCGTCGTGCTGCCGAACGTGCAGTGAGTGTACCGCCGCAGCGACGATAGACGCTACCGGCAAGACGCTAGACTCGAGTGTGTTTTATTTGTTTTGTGCTTGTTCAACGTACCCGTCAGTCCCGTCCCGTGTCCGCATTGAAGTCTTCTATGTGTCTATCGAGCCATCCCTGTGTTTGCTAAGCCTGAGCCCACAACATCATCACAGATACATATCACATCGGAGCAAAAGTTCGTTAAATATAAGGGCAAATCGCTGTAAGGATCATTAATGAAATTAATTTATTGAGTTCACGGAAAAATCAGATGGTTTTCTGCGAGCAGCCGTGATAGTGGCGGCACCTGGCGAAGCAGAGCTAAACCATGCGCTTCTTTATATATGGCCTCCGAGATCCGGATTCGTACTGCGATGAAACACGAAGGTGACCCGAGGAATACAGCAGGGCATACGAACTCCAAGGTGCGAGCGCTACAACCAGACACCTAATTAAAAATTAAGGTCGTCTCCAATTTTTTCCCCGCGGGCTTTTCCGTGTATACGAGTAGTCACCGCCACCAGGAACGGCTGGACACGTAATGCATACGACAGATAAGCGATGGTAAGTTAAAGCCAGTGAATGGGCACCGTGCAGAGTTACCGGATGCTAACGAGCTAACAAGCAAATAATCACCACAGAAGAAGCCCGCAACAAAGCGGCGCGACATCCGCGAGGAAGCCTAAAATAAGCGGATATTTATTGAGCGAGAAACAGCGCGCCTCGACGGGACAAAAAATAACACGAAACACAAGGACACAGCGCTGACTAACAACCGAATTTAGTGTGACGAGCCATGAAAAAGAGAGAAGTGAAAAAGGGAAAAAAGAGAGAAAGAAAAAAAGGTAAAGAAAATGGAAGCATAGGTGACGTCACACCACCAGCAAAGCGAAACGCCCTCACTCTCAGGTTTTGTCACCCCTACACCAGCACTCTTGCAATATTTACTGAATTTTCCCATCCTTGAAAATATTTTTAATTGTAAGTAAAATATTACTCAAATACGAAGGGGAGTTGAAAAAAAATCACTTTGATTATTTTGTACAGCGAAAATACATATTTTCGAAAGCACACATTTACTTTTTAACATTGTTTCCAGGGTAGTCTCCACTAGGTTGAATGCACGTTCGCCAGTACATAATTAACGTTGCTTGTTGATTACCCCAACGTATGTTTGACTTCAACACTCAGCTACTAATGAATGCCATAATCACACACACTACGCACTACTAATGAATGCCATAATCACTAAAATCGCTATACTTGCTGGGAAAATGCAAATAAGCCCGAAAAACGCGACAAGCGACTGAAAAATTCTACAAACGGCTTGGCGAAAAAAACTCAAATCCTCTTACTTTAAACGGAACTGGCAACTCTTCTACCGAGAAACGGGACAGAAAGCTTTTATCGTTGTTTATCTTAGCTGTATATTTGATTTTTATGATGTAACATGGCACAGTTGTTATCATTTTATTTCAGCGTGCTTGCTTTTCTCTTTTTTTTCTGTTATATTCTTTTGCCGTGCTTCATGTGAAACTGAGTCAAAATGTTCTTGAGCTTTCTTTTTTGCACTCATTCATTACATAGGTTAATGATTATCATGTCTTGTCTTTTTTTTTTTTTTTTTTTGTAACCCTATAAAACTATTGCACAATATTGTCACGAGCATAATAGCTTGTATTACGCGGTATCGTTGCTGGCAGAATTGTATGTGCCGCTGTACAAAAAGACGATGAAGTTAGGCTCGCGAAAAAGGACGATGAGCTCGCTTTGCCAGTGATCGGACCAGCCTGACGTTCTGCTCACCGCCAGTTGCAGGTTTCTGTCACATTTTAACGTGACATTTTCTGGTGGGATATTGTGAACGTGTATCACAATGTTCGTATTCTCTGTAAACCCACTCCTGTAAAAATCCCTGGCGGGATAGACAGTATTACTAAATTAAAAAAATAAAAAAAAACAGCAGGATGATTGCAGAGGATCAGGTGGGGTGATGTTAAATTAAGGAGTTCAACGGCATAAATAGAATCATCAGGCCCAAGATAGTGTAAATTGACGATTGTTCGAAAAGGCCTTGTCCCGCAGTGGGCGTGGAATAGGCGGAGGGTGATTAAGATTTTCCGTGACTAATCAATGACAACTTCTTCAAATTGCACCGGTGAGCACCGGGACGTCTTTGTGTGCCGTTTCGTTCAATCATCTCAGCGCTTGGGTGCCCAGGTGTGATTTCTTGAAGATGGCGTAAGAATAACACTTCTTGCATAGAGCTAACAGCGTTCCTCGAAGAGTTCAATGTTGCCTCTGGATTACTGACGCAAAACTATCGGCAAATCGACTATCTATAACATTGATAATTTTTTTTGAAACTATTGATAGTGTAAGGAAACTGTCGATAGAACTACTATCGATAGTCTATCGCTAGTGTTACCGGTAGCGCAATCGACTGTACCATCGATAGCATTATTTACAGGTAATACTATTGATAGTACTGTGAATACTTACGCTACTGTTGGCCGGTGATATTGCCAACAGATTCTCAATAGCCTACTATCAGCAATACTAAGTTCGTGCAGGAAGAATATTTTGGCGAAAGAAATAAATTATTTTCGCAGCGAAAATGCCGAATCATATCCATCCAAAAAATTCATATTCAAAAGCAATCAGTTTCATCTTACAATAACAAACTTATTTCTTGATATTTTTATGTTGGGATGTAAAATCCAAACAATTGCTACTTGGTATTTTTACTTTAAAATCAGACAATGCTATATAAATTTGAAGCCACGCAATTCGCCGCATGAAACGGATTCCTTTCTGCCACAGATGAACAGTTCAACTTAATTATCGTGTGTCAGTGAAACTTTCTGGTGAAATAATAACACGAGCATGTCAACTTTCTTTTCCTTCAGCCTCCTGCTCCTGCTCCACCATTTACGACGATCTGGAGGAACGAAGTTTAAGCTGCAGTGAGTTCGCGCGGTTGATTTTATATTATCGATAGTGTACTATCGAACTTACTATCGATCTAAAGGTGAACATTTGACAGACATCTGTCTGGTTGGGAAACAAGTAACACTGGGAAAGGGACACCAACCAACGTATTTAATTAAAGTAATAACATAGTTTTACTTTAAAATGAAAAATCCCGACGTTTCGGGTCCAACTCGGACCCTTCTTCAGGGGTGACTGAGTGGCACCAGGGAGCAGCACTATCGATAGTTTTTTCTACCATCGATAGTTCGATAGTCACTGAACTATCGATAGTTCTGTATCACTGCTCTGGATACTGCTCAGGCGAGGTTATGTCATTATACTTCGAATAAATAAATTAAAAAGCGGCGCGCGAGCGAAAGTTATCCGGGATCTTTCACCCATGGAATGAACGTGACTTGAACGCCAGAAAATCTGCGACGTCAATTTTGAAAGCACAGATTCTTTTGTAGGCCACGCATGACACGAAATGCAACAAGGCGGACAGCAATTCTGCGGAAAACCAGACCAGTCTTCAGAATTAATCTTTTGTGACTCGTACATAGTTTGAGCGTTCCGATCGAATAATTCATTACTCACGTATGCCGAGCACCCGCAGTCGTTTCACATAGCAGCGGGCACTGTGCCGCCAGCTATTCCGGCAAATGTTAGCCTCGTAAAGCCCCGTACGATAGCCTTAGTGTACAGGGAGACTCAAGCTTTATATGACATATGTAGGTCAACGCAAACGCGAAATTTCCCGAGGTCAGTCCGTAGTGCAAGCTGTTTTGTCGATCGAAATTCCACGCGATACGCACAACGGGAAAGTGCAGCAGGCGACGTGAGCAAAATACATATTGCTAGCTCGTACACGGCACTCTTCTTTCACGTGACTCCTCAAGATGATGTCACCAATGAAAGTACGTCCTCGAGCTCAATTGGATGAGTTATAACGTTAGCTATTTATACGCATCGTCGAACCCTGTGGTATATCAGAAATGGATTCCTACATACGCGAACTGCCACGCCTGATCTGGCAGTGACCCGGAAATGTGACGTGCAAAAGGGAGAGAAACACTTAAAGTATGCTGCTTACTTACATTTATATATTTAAGTATACTCAAAGAATTGCGACAGACACTTCGATGACAGCCTTGTTTTGCCAACCTGCTCTATCGAGAAGTCTTGAGAATGACTATACAATTAAAAAAAAAAAAAGAAAAGCTGGCGCTACCCCCTCCATAAGCACCGTTTCATTCTGCGTATAGGAAACCTTGTTTTGCTTCACCACGTCCTTTGCGCCGAAAACCATAGAACTGCTGAGAACATTGTCCGATTCTTCAGCCAGATTTTTCACATGTAACTTTAGCTTCAGTGGTTGTACGTACCAAAAACAGATGATATGCGTATGTGGCAGGCAGTAGTGGAGGGCTCCGGATGACTTAGACCACACGAGTTTCTATAAAGTGCGCTGACATCGCGCATGGTACACGGGCCTCGCTGCCATCGAAATGCGTCCACCGCGTCCGAGATTTAATCCGCGTCCTTCAATTCAGCAGCCGAGCACTATTGCCACGCAGCTACCGCGGCTACTAGTTAGCAAAGTACAGACTTCATGCGAGACGTCTCGGAGGCTGGTGCCTGACGTAAACCACTGAGAAAGGCGAAGAAACCGAAGTTGCTACACGACAACTTGCTAGGAAGTTTTAGAAAGTTGGAGAACTCAGGTTAGGAGAGCGATCTATGTCTAAACCAAGCGTTTTGCGAAATAAGCAAACAGCGGATTAAGGATCTTGGGTTTTCGGGCGCGCAATGTAGCTTAGACGAGTAGCTGTTTCTAAGGTTGCTTTGTAGCGCACATACACGACAGGATAAAATGAAGGCACATATACACACACAGAGCGCAACAGCAAGCCAACAAGCCCGCATCGCATCCCTCGTGAGCTGTTTCTAAAACTCGCTAGTGGCATTGAAAGCTCCAACCGCCTACTTTCAAACTTGTTTAATCGGAATACTTTTCACGCATTACTCCAGCCTGCAGTGAACGTTTAACCATCTTCATTGTAATTCATTGTCCTTTAAGAACCCCTGCTGGCGCTAATAATAAGGGGAAGCATCGTTACAAAAAAT
Organism: Rhipicephalus appendiculatus; assembly: GCA_030522465.1. NCBI lineage: Eukaryota > Metazoa > Arthropoda > Arachnida > Ixodida > Ixodidae > Rhipicephalus > Rhipicephalus appendiculatus. The sequence goes on along the minus strand of JALIZH010010787.1, from coordinate 693,263 downwards.
AAAACATCGGGACGGTCACATGATCCGAAAGCAATCGCGGAAAAAAATAAAGGTGTCCCACGATGTGAATACACGCCGTGACACTTCGCAGTTCTCGCTATTTTATACTGTCAGAACCAGAGTTGGCACCGACATGCCGCTCTGCCAATGACGTCACAGCTTACATTTCAGCTCAGGCACCGTATACGGGCTTTCCCGCATGTGTCGGCGACCAGAATTTCAGCCACTGCGCTCTGTAGGGTGCGAAAACGAGCAGTAATGCATAGCATGCACGTGACATCCGAGACGCAGCTTATAGGTTCTGGTACTAAAACATGATGTCTATTTTGACGTCAACGCGGTTCATTCATTGCTGTGGTTGACCCGCTTTAGCGTCATAAAAGACGCGGCTGGAAAAGTCATCGGCCTCTGTACCAGAACAACGCCAGACGCTGCGCGCGACGTACTGATTAATTGACAACGTGCGCACGACGTCAGGAATCCACGTTCCCGTCAATGCTGCTACGTACAACATGGCTGCTTCCATAGGCGTGCGCACAAGGGGAGGGGGGGGGGGGGGAGAAGGGGGGCCGCAAAGCCAGCCCCACGCACTGGCATAATAGGTAGGTGGGGGGCGATAGGGGGGGGGGGGGGCGCAAAGTCAGCCCCATACATTGACATAATAGGGAGGGGGGGGCGCACGCTTGTGGCTGCTTCAATGGCGTCAGTTCGAGCCATCTATACGTAGTCACGTCAGCATCATTCAGAACACCGTCGTGCATGAGTTCAAACTCGAGACACGAAATCTGATGCGCACGACCCAATTAAGTGGCCATGCAGGGACGGCACAAGCTCGGTCTTTCAAACGTTCGCTGTCCACCCACGTGATCGGCCGGAAACCAGATACCCGACGATGAAAACCGGCAAAACGCGTGGGCCAAAAAATTCGATAAATGGAAAAAAAAGAAAAAAAAAGACGTGCAGAAGAGTACGCTTCCACTGCAGATACAAGCAAGCGCAGATAATGACCAAACAGAAAGCGACGTTCACTGTTTGCCCCCCCCCCCCCCCCCCCCTGCTTACTCTTTCCCACTTCCCTCCGAGTGTAACATAAAATGCTTATCTTATTCGTAGTACGGGCAACGGTATCGAATGTCCGCCGCTTTCTCTATAGTAGAAGTATCATTCGCGTATGACTCACACACGCGCAGACATGGCTCTCCGTTTCGAGCACGTGTACAGCTTTTTATACAGGGTCGCTCTCTCCGATATTTTCAAGGTTTCGATAGGGGAGGAACGAAAACAAGACCAGCCGCTTATCAATATAAGCCATGAACGAGGAGGCGCCGGCCGAACTCGCTCGCTGCCGCGACGCGCATGTATATTATACAGACGCAGCCAGCCTGTCGCCAAGGTTAAGGCTGAATGGCCTAGCCGGAAACGCAATTAACAGAGACCGCCGCGTTATTCAGCGGCGAGGAACGACGGGCGAACAATGAAGGGAAAAGCGATGCATCGTGCAGAAAATGGCGCGCTTAAATTACAGAGCGCGGTGGCTGCGTCGCGCGTGATGGTCAGAATTTTCAAGCGAAGCCTGTACGAGTTTCCGATTTCGGCGGCGGCGTTGTTCGCGAAAAACCCGGCGCCTGCGAGTGTACAGACATGCGGCGCATTCCTATACATATAGTAACGCCAAATGTTGGCGCAACGTTGCCACAACATTCATCATGTTCCTTCAACGTTGTTTCAACATTCGTTATGTTGCTTCAACGTTGTGGCAACATTCATTCTGTTCCTTCAACGTTGTGGCAACATTCATTATGTTGCTTCAACGTTGTGGCAACATTCATCATGTTCCTTCAACGTTGTTTCAACATTCGTTATGTTGCTTCAACGTTGTGGCAACATTCATTCTGTTCCTTCAACGTTGTGGCAACATTCATCATGTTGCTTCAACGTTGTGGCAACATTCATTCTGTTCCTTCAACGTTGTGGCAACATTCATTATGTTGCTTCAACGTTGTGGCAACATTCATCATGTTCCTTCAACGTTGTTTCAACATTGGTTATGTTGCTTCAACGTTGTGGCAACATTCATTCTGTTCCTTCAACGTTGTGGCAACATTCATCATGTTCCTTCAACGTTGTTTCAACATTCGTTATGTTGCTTCAACGTTGTGGCAACATTCATCCTGTTCCTTCAACGTTGTGGCAACATTCATCATGTTCCTTCAACGTTGTTTCAACATTCGTTATGTTGCTTCAACGTTGTGGCAACATTCATTCTGTTCCTTCAACGTTGTGGCAACATTCATCATGTTCCTTCAACGTTGTTTCAACATTCGTTATGTTGCTTCAACGTTGTGGCAACATTCATTCTGTTCCTTCAACGTTGTGGCAACATTGATTATGTTCCTACAACGTTGCCGCAACATTCATGGTGTTCCTTCAACGTTGTGGCAACATTGCGTGCTACTAGGGATGCGCGTTTGTATGCACCGTGTTCCAATAACTGATTCTCCCTCGATCGTGAGCTTGACGGCGATCGGGCGTTCCTGATACGGCTGGCAATCGGATATTTTATCGAGGTCGCTCGTCATTTCGCGTCGCCACATTTCATTGTTGCCCGGGTGCGATACGCACGGCCGTCGTTGTTGCCGGTAGATATTGAAGTGTTGCTCTGCTACGCACTCGAATGAAGGTACGATTCCCAGCATGGAAGAAAAATAAAGAGGAAATACTGCTCAATGCGATGGAAAGAAATAAAAGTAGCACTTATAGGTCAGGCACGCACATGCCAGTATTTGCTTGCCCCCCGTGTCCCGGTGGGGGAAGGGCTCCTATATATATATATATATATATATATATATATATATATATATATATATATATATATATATATACATACATCATAAAATAGATTTAGCGTAAAAATATTTCACTACTGAGATACAAAAATATTTTGCCAATGTATCTCGATATAGAAAAACAGATACTCAAAAGTATGGGCAGTATCGCGGTAGTATCTTAGAGATACTTTTGAGTATCTGTTTTTCTATATCGAGATACACTGGCAAAATGTATTTGTATCTCAGTAGTGAAATATTTTTAAGATGTATCGATTGTATCGTTATACTGTACAGGACACGGGTATCTCGTTACTTATTTTGTCGGAAGTAAGCTGACCTCTTTCTAAAGGGAAAAGGAAGACTTATACGCCAGGCAAGCCGCTGGTCGACGACACAGCGGGAGGCGGCGTAGGGTTCCCCGTGTCAGCGGCACTCGAGTTCACACGGCCGCTGTGTTTACAACGTGCGTGCTTGGCGCCCAAACAAAGACGATAGGCTAAGGTCCGGGAACGCTGGCTGCCGCTCGAATTCCCCGGCAGCATTTCGGCGCCCGCACAAGAAACACTACACTACGTAAACGTGGACTTCGAGCCTTGAGCGCGTTCGCTCGGCGCAGTTGCCATGAGGCGTTGGATCGACGAACCATGGCCTCCGAGATTAGCCGGCTGCGACGGCGCGCCGCCTGCCGATCTCGGAGGCCATGGGCGAACATTCAAAAACAACAAAACGTGAGCTTGTGAGCCGGGAACGCGTAGCAACGCATCGCCGGAGAAGAGCAGAGAGAGAGCCGAGACATGAGCTGCGTCTGACGCAGCTGAACGAGCTCCAGCACCGAATCCCGTTTTCTTCTGTCACATGTAACCTCTGCTTATTTATTTGTAACTTCAGTTGAATGCAGTTTTCTTCTTTAAAATCGAACCTTGCCTAAAAATCACCGTGCCTTAAATCCATCATTTGGTCCCCTGCTGACACCCGCACGCACTGAATGGCGTTTGTGGTAAAGCGCCCGAGGCTGTGACGGCAGAGTCATGCAGGCAGTAATGCTCCGCCGACGAAAGCCGCAGTTTTTCAAGCCAGGTGCTGCAACTGTGTCTTTTTCGAGCGGCAAGTCATTTCGCAAGTCTTGTGCTCAGGCCGAACTAGCGTAGTCTAAATGACAGCCTATTTGAGCAGCTTTTAGTAGCTGCTGTTGATTAAGTGCAGTTTAAAGCAACACCCAATTCAGCAATACACAATTTGTGTCTAGAATAAATATACACTTCTTTTTTATTCGCTAATTTTTGTTATACAGTGATTCGAGGGATATGCCTGACTTTCAAGTTTCAATGCCGTGAAAAAACAATTAATCCCAATATTATCATGCGCCTAATTAGCGTCTTTGCGGAGCATCAGTATTCCCGAGATCAAACAGTTATTCTAGTATTTGTATTCTTGTATCTGTATTTCTGTATCTGTATTCCGTGATACTCTTTTCGTCTTTTTGCAAAAGTATTTCTGAAATAACCCGTTGTGTGAAAGACAAATGTATCTCAATATTTGTATTTCAGGCTTCCAGTAAATGTATTGCGATATCTGTATTCCTGGATACTTTTATGAGTATCTCTGCCCAGCCCTGATGTAGGTGCTCAAGTGAAGTGGACGAACGAACGAATAACGATGCTTTATTGCCAACGTTGCGGCCAGGGACCGGCCTTCGTCATGGCATACGAAGTGTGTATGCGTATATATATATATATATATATATATATATATATATATATATATATATATATATATATATATATCGCCGACTACGTAAAGTGCTCTTGTGGTCGCCTACTTTTAGCTTGCTGAGGACCAAAATTGGTATGGGAGGGTGAGAGGGTTTCACGAAAACGACTGTATCATGAATACCGTGAAAATCCTGTCGCGTACGTCGTTAAACTCTTTCCTCCAGGCCCGTATCGCACATACCCGCATACCACGGGCCGCGGTATGCGGGTATTCGCCACAGGAGATTGACAGTTTATGTCTAGCCACGAACGGTGAGAACAGACATTGGAATTTTAAATGCAAGAGCGTGAAGAAGAGCCGATATAGGCAGCATGGATTCGACGAATCCAAAGCATTTTTAAGCATTCTGCGTGGCATTCTGCGTCGAACAGATGTCATTGGCAAGGATTTCGCACAATATAAAAAACATAGAAAACAGCAGGTGATGATATATAAACATGGAGTATGAAAGGGAAAATAGACGACCACCCGTTTGTAGCACGAAGCCACAAGGAAATCCGTACGGATTTCTCAGAAAGAAAACTTTAGTTGCCGAAAGCTTCGTCCTGGTCCGGGGCATACGAAGTGTGTGTGTATATATATATATATATATATATATATATATATATATATATATATATATATATATATATATATATATATATATATATATATATATATATATATATATATATATATATATTCAGCAGGAAAGTTCAGTGGGTTCGGTCTGTGTAAGAAAAAAACGGGTGCACGTACGAGAAAGCAATACTTTTATGCCTTACGTTTCGGCCGTGGCACGGCCTTCGTCAGAGAATGAAGGGTATACAACGCATATGCCGCTTTTAAGGGCCGGAGAAATCGCACTATCAGTAAGAACAGTGATTAGAAAATACATCAGCAGTCCCAAAACAGCAGTGACAACATGAAATTTGATATCAGCATCGAGTGACAAGTACACTGTTGAAAACTCAAAGTATGAGCATGTAGATTGCGCAGGGCAATTATTTAAAGCAATGAAACACAGTTTAAACCACCAAAGGAAAACGCGCGAGATTAAGTCAGGAATGAGTGTCGAAGCGAATGTCATGGGCACATGTACGCACACAGAAAGATACTAGAGGAACCGTAACAAGAACAACAACAACAACAACAACAACAAAAAAAAAAATCAACTAGTCATTGAGGTCGCTATAGACAAGGGAACAGACGCTTCCACGCGTTATGTGAAAGAGAACCACTGGTAGCACACGTAATAATAATAATAATAATAATAAAAAAAAAAAAAACGAGTATCAATCTGCTCAACATTGTTACACAGAAAGAAAGGTGACGCGTCCGACGCTTTCGTTGATGCCGGAGTGAATACTGTTGAACTTGTTAATAAGGTAAGATTCGCGAACTTCTCGGTCATGATGAGTTTTAAATCCAGATTGCAGTATTGTGGCCTTGATTTTTTCAAACGAGTGCCCTGGCATCTGGACATGCTTTGACAGTGGGAGATGAGGAAGGTTAGAAGCATGGGCTCTGTGGTTGTTAAAACGTAACCGGAATGATGTTTCGGTTTGACCGATGTATTGCTTGCGGCAGGTGGAGCACTCAAGCATGTAGATAACATTAGCGCTGTCGCAAGTAAAGTCTCCGTTGATTCTTAATGAAAAATTTGAGGCGGTGCTAGATGCCGTATGGGGAACTAGTCATGTGTGGGCAAACCTTGCAGCGGGGTTTATTGCAAGGGTGACAGCCTCTGTAGTTGGACCGATTGTTTATTTTCGATGATGTTAAGGTATCATGCAGGTTGCGTGATCTACGATAAACTACCCTCGATGGTTCCGTGAAAATGGCCTTTAGGTGATCACTTTGAAGCAAGATATTGTGGTGTTTTTTCAGAATGCTGGCCACATTAGGAATGAAGCTGAGTGCGTAAGGATGAGGTTAACACTGCTACGTGAAGAGTTTCCTGATCGTTTGGTACTTGTGAGCAAGTCTTTGCGATCGATGCTGTCCGCCTTCTCGAGGGCGTCGTCAATGATTCCCGCGGGGTATCCGTGCGCTGACCAGGCAAGGATACCCCGCGGGAATCATTGACGACGCCCTCGAGAAGGCGGACAGCATCGATCGCAAAGACTTGCTCACAAGTACCAAACGATCAGGAAACTCTTCACGTAGCAGTGTTAACCTCATCCTTACGCACTCAGCTTCGATTCCTAATGTGGCCAGCATTCTGAAAAAACACCACAATATCTTGCTTCAAAGTGATCACCTAAAGGCCATTTTCACGGAACCATCGAGGGTAGTTTATCGTAGATCACGCAACCTGCATGATACCTTAACATCATCGAAAATAAACAATCGGTCCAACTACAGAGGCTGTCACCCTTGCAATAAACCCCGCTGCAAGGTTTGCCCACACATGACTAGTTCCCATACGGCATCTAGCACCGCCTCAAATTTTTCATTAAGAATCAACGGAGACTTTACTTGCGACAGCGCTAATGTTATCTACATGCTTGAGTGCTCCACCTGCCGCAAGCAATACATCGGTCAAACCGAAACATCATTCCGGTTACGTTTTAACAACCACAGAGCCCATGCTTCTAACCTTCCTCATCTCCCACTGTCAAAGCATGTCCAGATGCCAGGGCACTCGTTTGAAAAAAATCAAGGCCACAATACTGCAATCTGGATTTAAAACTCATCATGACCGAGAAGTTCGCGAATCTTACCTTATTAACAAGTTCAACAGTATTCACTCCGGCATCAACGAAAGCGTCGGACGCGTCACCTTTCTTTCTGTGTAACAATGTTGAGCAGATTGATACTCGTTTTTTTTTTTTTTTTTTTTTTATTATTATTATTATTACGTGTGCTACCAGTGGTTCTCTTTCACATAACGCGTGGAAGCGTCTGTACCCTTGTCTATAGCGACCTCAATGACTAGTTGATTTTTTTTTTTTTTTTGTTGTTGTTGTTGTTGTTCTTGTTACGGTTCCTCTAGTATCTTTCTGTGTGCGTACATGTGCCCATGACATTCGCTTCGACACTCATTCCTGACTTAATCTCGCGCGTTTTCCTTTGGTGGTTTAAACTGTGTTTCATTGCTTTAAATAATTGCCCTGCGCAATCTACATGCTCATACTTTGAGTTTTCAACAGTGTACTTGTCACTCGATGCTGATATCAAATTTCATGTTGTCACTGCTGTTTTGGGACTGCTGATGTATTTTCTAATCACTGTTCTTACTGATAGTGCGATTTCTCCGGCCCTTAAAAGCGGCATATGCGTTGTATACCCTTCATTCTCTGACGAAGGCCGTGCCACGGCCGAAACGTAAGGCATAAAAGTATTGCTTTCTCGTACGTGCACCCGTTTTTTTCTTATATATATATATATATATATATATATATATATATATATATATATATATATATATATATATATATATATATATATATGTATATATATATATATATATATATCGCCAACTACGTAAAGTGGTCTTGTGACCGCCTCCTCTTTAGCTTGCTGTGGACCAAAATTGGTATGGAAGCGCGACCAGGACGAATTTTTCGGCAACTAAGAAGTTTTTTTTCTGAGAAATCCGTACGGATTACCTTGTGGCTTCGTGCTACAAACTGGTGGTCGTCTATTTTCCCTTTCTTAACCCTTCCGCCACCTTGCGGGATTCCGCAGAACTCATTCGTAAAACATGGAGTATGTTTATATATCATCACCTGCTGTTTTCTATGTCTGTCATTGGCAAGGATTTAGCACAATATAAAAAACATAGAAAACATCAGGTGATGATATATAAACATGAAGTAGGTTCATATATATCATAACCTGCTGTTTTCTATGGCTTTTATATCGTGCTAAATCCTTGGCAATGACATCTGCACATGCGGACTTGCAATCTTCCATCCGTCATAGATTTATATAACGCACATGCCGTAAAATTAAAAGCGCGGAAATGCGTTCGACGCATTGTTTTCCTTCTGGATTGGTATGCCTTTTTTTTTACCTTTTTGTTTTTCTCTTTTCTGCTGCTGCCTACTGTAAAAAGTGTGAGACCTTAGTCAAGCGTTCCTCTCTTTTAGTCTCACACCTTCCATCAAGCTTAATTGTATTTATGGGAAAATAAAATTATTATTATTATTATTATTATTATTATTATTATTATTATTATTATTATTAGAACTCAGGCATTCTGCGGTGCAGCCAGGTATACTACCACCGAGCCAGGCCAGGTCTTAAAACTGCTTTGAAAAAAAGACCCTGTATATGCAGGTGAAATATCGGTGCACGTCAGTTGTAGTTGCAGTGCTGGCAATCTAATATCATGAAAGAGCAATAAACATTATATATGTACACCTATGACACAGGCGCCATGTCGGGTTCACGACAACTGTGGTTCAGTGTTGCCTCGGCTTCCATAGCAGTCTAACAAACATGACATTCGTATTCCTATCATTGAGCAAGCGATACTCAAGCGTTGCCGAACCCCGCGGGAATACACTAAGGAAAGTTCCGTATGAAATTCAAATAATCGCAGCGTGAAGTGCACTTCGTTTCCATAATGCTGACGTCATTGCTCTAACGTTAGTGCTGACGTTACGTCAGAGCATGAGTCGTCCTTTAAACGCCAATGTAGTCGGCGTTCCTGGTAACCCTACGATGCGCGCACAACTATAGTGCGCTTACAAAAACACGTCGATCCACCTCGTAACGCTTGGCTGAAAGCAAAATAATAATAATAATAATTATATTCAGAATAGACAATTACTCGCCGACAGCATCGCATGAAACCGATACCGACACAACGCGTGGGATCTGCCGAATTTTTTGGTCCTGTGAGGGTCTACGGTGCGCTTACTATGAAAAACTTGCAGGTACAGTGCTCAAAGATTGAAACGTGACAATTTAGGGCTACGTAAATCACGTATGCTTTCTTTAGCACCATCTTCAGTTCGAGTCCCATCGGCGTGACTTCGACTCGAACCCTTGCATTCGGCGCCTACATTCCATTTAGCGCCCAGATTCGTAGAGCCATGAGGCGGTTATCTCGAGCATGTCCTTAGGATATTTATTTGTTGCCCCTCTTATGTAATTCATTGTATAAATCCTTTAAGTGTTTAAGGGGGCGCATACCAGTCGTTGTACTGAGAGTTTCGACGTCGCGTTTCAATCCGTGAGCACTGTACTGTAATAATTTGCGGGGTTTTACGTGCCAAAACCACGACATGTTAACAAGGCACGCCTCGTAGTGGAGGGCTCCGGGAATTTCGACCGTCCTGTGTTCTTTAACGTGCACTGCCATCGCACAGTATACGGTCCTCTGGCATTCCGCCGCCAACGAAATACGACCGCCGCGGCTGGGATCGAACCCGCGACTTTCTGGTCAGCAGCCGAGCACTGTAATCACAGTGCAACTGCGGCGTATACCTGAGGGCATTGTACGGCTGCACATGACGGCTGCAATTGTTACGAGCACTATGTAGCAAACAGAAATCACTCTACACTACAGGAACAAAATGGTGGAGAGAGTTTAGCAACGAAAATTACCTTCCTGGAAGGAAATCCCCCCCCCCCCTCCCCCCACCGAAAAAATATTCTGGCTATGCCCCCGAATTAGATGTACAGACCGAAATTCGCCCGTTAATTGTGGCCGAGTACTTTGCGTGTATACTTGTCAACAAGAAAAGCAGGCGGCTTACTGAGAGACCCAGATATACCGTACACAGTCGCATAAAGGCCGCACTTTATTCTGTAGTCATCTTGACGAGTTGGTACCGCTGTAATTGCGTACCAGTTGAGGTGTGGATTGCCCTAAATAAGCTCCAAGAGGTGGGTCTGACTCCGGTCCACGGTAGATACACTTCGAGATGGGCGCAATATTACAAGAACACTCGTGTATTTAGCTACGTATGCACTTAAGAGAAACCCAAGGTGATCAAAATCAATCTGGAGACCCCCCACTAAGAAGTGCATAATAGTCATATCGCGGTTTTGGCAAATAAGACACCGACATTTTTCTTTCTGGGCAAAGATGAGCGGTACTAAACCCGAAGCATAACACGTGCACTCGTGAAAGGGCTATAAGAACGGTTCGTGTCACGAATGCCATCGCCGCGCACGACTCGTGCTCTGCAAGTTATACTCGGAGCAGCCTCCTTCGAGAGAAGCCATTTACGCGGTCAGCATGCACGCACGCTAACCTGCAGTACTCTCAACGCGTGCGTGGCCGTAACAGCGCGAACGTCGAAGAGGCTTCTACGTCTAGTCACGGCCCGTCGCAAACACTACAGCAACGTGCAAGGCATTCGCCAGGTCAATCTTCAACCACTACTGTTCCCTGCGATGGTATGTTTGAGCGAGTGTATCTTAGTGCATCAAGAGGGTTTTTTTTCGGGTAGCGTCCCCACAGCGTCGCGCAAGCGATCGCCTTGTGTTTTCAACTACTGCGCGTGCTTCATACCCTAATCATTGCTCGCTTAAGCGTACCGGCATAGACGTGCGCACGAGGGGGGGGCAGAGGGGGGCGGCCGCCCCTCCTAGTCACCTAAGAATAGGGGGGGGGGGGGGGGGGCGCAAAGTCTGCCCCATACATTGACTTAATAGGGAGGGGGGGGGGGCGCCGCGATGAACCTTCCCCCCCCCCCCCCCCCCCCTGAAGGGGAACCCTGCGCACGCCTATGCGTACCGGCCCTGATTTTGCCGAACTAGCGCGCGTGCCCGAGCCGCCCCAAAAAAAGCTCATTTGCGTCGATCTGCTGAAGGCAGTCCACTTGCGTTTCGTTTTATCATAGGACGTTTACGTATACATAACTTGCAAGTACGTCACACTGCGGAACTCTGGGATACGATCTCGGCATATGCGCCGCCATCACCGAGCACATGGCAGCAGACGATACCGAGTCAAGCTGTGCGGCTCTCGCGTTTCCCGTCAACGCCGTCCGTCGCAATGGCGATATTTGACTGCCGCACGAGAAGTAAGTGTGAATGAGATAAAAAAGGACCAGAAGCGAGGACGTATTGTTTGCCAAAGGTGAGCACAAACCCGTGCGACCGCACGAAAGAGCTGTCCAAGAAGCGGAGCACATGGCTCATGCGCGCATAAACAGGATGTATCCCAAGACTGAACAACGTACGTGTGTGCGGGCGTCACTTCATAAAAGGCAAGCTATGTTTCCAAATCTCGTGCGAAGTTGTTTCAGCCATTACGTGCGACACCATGGACTCGGACACTGCAGACACGGAGGATCCGAGTTCCCCATTCAACACTGCTGGCTGCATAATGTCTTGAACGATTCTCCTTCGTCATATGCGCAACGCAAACGATCGAAACGCGCGCACTACGCCAAACGATCCGCCGCACGAACGTAAACACGGCGCGGTCACTGAGACGTATGTGCTCGGTAATGGCGGACGGAAGACGGACGGAAGACAGGAACTGACGTCACTTGCAAGTTATGTATTGGTAACATCGAGTTTGGATTCGAGCAAACGCCAAGCACGTTGGATTCTTTGGTATCCAAGCCATCTGCGTGCCGTCATCTGAAACTATAATCAGGTTAACAGTCCTGATTTGCCGTGCAGAAAGTATGGACACACCGTACCGTCGGGGTTGGTGCATTTATCTGCAAGGACTTTACTAGGCACACACGTTACCTCATAGCGTTGCCATGCGCGCTGAGCAACCAGCGTAGCTAAAACGTTTTCGGGTCGTGGCACATTTAACATAGAACGGTTAAAACGTAGCGTAAACGGCACGGTGTTACGGTAAGACACTGCTGAAACACCATAACATTGGTAGCTGGCTTGCCAGGAACGGCGGAACTGAGCTGTCTTCCTTCCAAGAATCACGCTGCTCAGTCGGAAGAAAAACACGACCGGTTGTAAAAAAAGAGAAGAAGGTGACGAAGGGAGCGGGCACGCGGACTCACCTGTTGCTCGAACTGGATACAAGATGCGGGCCGCCCCAGAAGACAAGTGGTTCCAAAAAGGAAAACTTCCCGGTTCGAAGCAGCCTGCGCACGCTCACTCGATGCTGCTTCCGACACCGACCGTTGAACAAACACTTCCGGAACGGAAACCCTCGATTGCTGACACTTGGGCTCTTCGTCGACGGAACTATACTACGTCGGTAGTGTCGGTACGTTGGTGGACGCTGACCGACTGCTATTGCTCACAGGACGTTGTTGCCTCCCGATGTTGCGTCGCATCCCGTTGGTTCCAAACGAAGAGCACATCCATTCCTCGAGAATCACTCAAAAACACACTCGGAGGCCCGTGACATCCGCACTTTCGTTTCTTCGAAGTCTCAACTCGGCCAAAACACTGCGTAGCCACAGAAGCGGCCGGTGGGTCTCGTGGGGAAAAAAAATTGACAGGTCTCGGAGAAACAAAAAAACTGGGCCGGAACAACCCAAGGCGGCCGCCGTTTCGTACGCCGCTACAGCACCGCTTGTAGTCGTCGTCGTCTACGGGCCGGTTAAAGAGACGGCCCGCCAGAAGAGAAGCCTGAGCCGAAACGCGCCATCGTCCCGCTTCGGAATGCCGCCGAGCAGGTAGGCGCAGGTGGGCCGGGTAGGCAGCTTTGAAAGCCCGAACGAAGGCGCGCCGTCGAGCCGCCCGCGTTTCGCGCGCGCCGGGAGCGTGGAGAGGAGGGTCTCCTTCTCGCCCTCTTTCTTCGCGCTAACTTATAACGCTCTCTCTCTCTTTGATCTCCTTCCTCCTTTCCACGGGGGAAGCGTGCGAAAAAAAAATCGCCGTGCGGATGCAAGAGCCACTAGCTACGGAGCCTCGGCGTGGCGCGCTACCCGCGGCGTTGAGGAACCGAGACGGTGCGGTCTCAGATTCGGGGTTGGGAGACAGCGCCGCCTCGTGGGAAGCCGGTTTTCTCGTTTCCCGCGCCCTCGCTCATGTTGGGCAAGCCCGGTCGTCCTTCTTCTTTCTCCTGTATTATTTTTTCTCCTTCTTTTAGTTTAGGTCCCGTTGGAACGCTCTTTCCACACTCGTTTTCGTCACCGGTCGGCCGCTACGGGCGCGCGGATGTTCAAGCGGCGTGCGCTTTTTGCGGAACCGCTGCGCATGCGTCATTGACATCAGGAAGGCAGATAGCTTGGAAGAATATTGTGGGCGGGTCGGCAATTCACGCAAAAAAAAAAAAGTGTAAGTCAGAGTGAAAGAACGAAATATTTGTGAATAATTCAGCGTAGAATCTCTCGTGAATCTCCGAGGTCGCGATTCGGAATATGTAGCGGCTGTAGCGTCATCTGGAGGTCGGCATCGTAAGCTACTGCTGATGGGTATCTATTTCGCGGACGGACGCTGGAGACTACGCGCGGTTGAACCATGGACCGAGGGCCCAACTCGGACATGCAGTGACCCGAAACATTAGGGGCGAAGCACCTTAGGGCCGAGGCTTGTCCGTCCACGTCCGCGGTGTCCGTCACGGGGAGATTCCTGGATGTGACGCACAAAAATAGGTTTACTAATAGACTAATATCAATCATAACTGTGATGGAACAATATAAAACACCTAGAAGCACAGACCCTTTATATTAGTCAGCGACAGAACAATATAAAACACCTAGAAGCACAAACCGTTTATACTTCAACGTACACATTACGGACTTTAGGACCTAGCTTTCTCGTCGACTCTCATTGTCCGCTGTCATGGTATACGAAAACCGTTGCTATAGTCGAAACATATGTGAATAAAAAGAAATGTTTACAATAGACGAACAATCATAATTGTGGCATAAGAATATAAAATACCTACAAGCACAAACTCTTTATACTAGTCGGCGACTTCAACGTGGACATTATGGCACTTCATGTCACTTTATGCCACTCAATTTATGTTATATGGGGCAATGTTCGGGCAACGTATTGCCACACGCCCTCCTTTCTTTTCATCTTTATGTTAAGGCTCCATTACGCGTGTAAGTGCTGCCTTGCGCAAACCACGCCAAATGACTTCGAACCATCTAGATATTCTTAGAACCTTCCGATGAGATTACGCGCACAACTCGAACATTAGAGTTTCTTCTGGAACTTACGTGGCCGCTAGCGATAACGCTGGAATATTCGATGCCGCATGTATAAATGCTGACGCGCTTCACCGCTTGTCTGTTTATCCACGACCGACGCCCCGTGCGCCGATATCAGTGTACAGCGTGCATTGCTTGCTGCAATCTAGGTTTCCGTTTCGCGGCCACAAGTTCGGCCAAATAAAGAGTTTCATCTTGCATACGTCGACTGCGGCCTTCGTCAACGTCACGATCACGTGACAGTATGGTTACACACCCATACAATACCCAGAGCTTCGCCCACTCGTCATGATTCACTTCGTGGAGATGCGCGGATTTTATTATTATTATTATTATTATTATTATTATTATTATTATTATTATTATTATTATTGTTGTTGTTGTTGTTGTTGTTGTTGTTGTTGCTGTTGTTGTTGTTGTTGTTGTTTATTTAAGAACATCTTGCAAAAGCATCAATACAAAATCGGCCTGCCAAAGTCGCCTTGCGCTTGAAGGGCACAGCCGACAGACGGCAGTCGAGGGCACTGTTGTGGGTAACAACACAAAGAAATGCATGTTTTTTTTTTTTTTTTTTTTTTGGCAGGGAAGATGTAGAATATAGGCGGGCACGTACATCAATGCGGGAAGAAATACGTTGAAGCTCACACAAACGACGTCACCTAGCGTTAAATAAGTTCAGCGTTTATGCATCCAACAGCGACATAACAACCATACAATAACATCAGTATTTCGGTGTAGTAATAAAATTACATTGACCTTCACTAAGAATTTTGATATTAAATTACCGTTGACTGAGAACGTCAAACTAATTTAATGCGGGTCTCTCGACGTCTGGTCACCCGAGTGCATAAATTAATGCATTATCAAGTGTGAGGCAGACATGCGCCTTTATTTTATTTATTTATTATTTATTTATTTGAAATACCTTGCAGGCCGGTTAGGCATTGTGTAAGGGGGGCTTTAGAATCTCATCACTCAACACAAAATAAAAAAGGTATCAAAGGCCAGAAAAGGAACGACTTTACATCATACAGAAAATCTGAACACGCGTATTACAATATACATACATCATATGGTTGGATGGGTAGAACTTTACCGATTGGCAAGACTTAGCGCGACCCGGGCTTAGGTCTCCCACGAGGGAACGTCAAGGCCTTGCCTCAACGCCGCCTCACGGGCTTGCTGGACTGCCCACGTCTGGATGCCGGGGTCTGAGCTGCGCAGCGCGGCGGCCCACCTCGACGACAGTGTCCCCGGAGTAAACTGCCATCATTCTGATAACTATGCTACACTCCCACAAGATGTGTTTGAGTGTTGCTGGCACTTCCTGGCACAATTTGCACGTGTCCGTCCTGGTGCTCTTCTGGGTAGATTCATTTTAGATGGAATGAGTTAGGGAAGGTGTTCGTCTGGAGCTGTGTTGAGGCGATGGCTTGCCTTCTGTTCAATTTGGGATATAGGCGGTTGGTATATCCTTCGGGCAAGTTACATGCAGGATAAGTACATGATACTGCCACGCGTGTTATTTTGACGTGCTCGGTTTAAACCCACAAAGACTGTGAGCAATGCTCGGCGCAGATCGCGCCTCAGTGTTCGAGAAGGCTTCACGGTTTATAGTAGATCGTTTTGTTAACAGTGCGCACAGCACGCGAACACTCAAGTTTATAGTCCAGAGCTTGCGCGACCACAAGTGATATGGCTGGAAAGTTCGACGCGTGATGTATAAAAGACGGCGCGTCCCAACGATGATCAGATTATCGACGGCCGACGCTCTGTTCGCCGCTATCATTGTACAGTGTGTTTTGCTGCAGCCTGACTTTCCTTTTCCCGGCCGCAAGTTCGGCCCAATAAAGAGTTTCATCTTGGACAGGCCGCCTGCTGCCTTGGTCCACGTCACGACCACGTGACAATACATACATATTACTTACATAATATATACAAATCTAGACATCTTAATGCACGACGTCAGTGAAAATGTGCAATTTTGTGGTGGAATGCTTCAGCGTTGGACAATCAAGCGATGTTGTCTGGCAGGTTATTCCATGATGCAGGCGCGTGGAAGTGCTGATGAGTTCAATGTTAAAAGTGTCACAATATACGCGTGTAAAAGTTATATTATTATGCAATCTTTTCGACTTTCAAAACGGGACGTCGATATGAACTGAAGATGACTTACTGTGTGTACAGGTGCCCACAAAATAATTCGCAGCGCCGCAAGTGCCCGCGGAAAAATACAGCCATGGTCAGCGAAGCAAGCCTTGCCCTTTAGTGTATATCTAGATAGGCGTTACCCTGTGTCAGAAATCCTGTTGTTTGTCCCTGCGTCAATACATCCGGTGAATCTGGGGTCTGACAATAGCGTGCTCGCGATCTATGTAGCGTAATGTCAAAACGCATCCGTAATCCTTGGAGCGCGACCAGGGCCGGATTAACAGTGCGGAGGGCCCGGTTCAAAAAAATAAGGGGGGGCCCCTCCCCCCCCTCGCCCCGCCCCCCTTTCTTTACCGCTTTGTCATCTGGTCATGCTTGAGACTTGACGCTTTTTAGATTTAGCTGCAAAGAACACAAGCCATATTTATTCTAAGCCATCCGGAGTGTTTAATATCACCTGGGCGTTTTCTTTCTTGCGGAGCACGTGGAGAGATTGTCATTGTAATAATTAACTATATCAGGAGACGAAGACACATGGACAGCATTAAGATCTGTCTGGTTCGTTGGATCATACTGAAACAAGAATAAACTGTGCGAGAAGTTAAGACGAAAAGAAGGAATGCATACGACACTTAGAAGTGCAGTCCAAGCACCGTGTGTGTTTCTTCCATTCGTCTTAACCTATAGCGTTGTTTACCCTTACTTCAAGAGAGGACATCTTCGCTCGAAAATCAGGGAGCGCCTTTGTGAAAAATAGCTTCCTCTATCCTTCAGCTTCACTGATTCGGTAGCGCACGCTTTGGTTGCCTGCGTGCGAGCACTGCCGAAGTTGACAGGTGGGCCTTTTTCAGAAACTGTTCGCACGTACTTACAGTAAATACGCTACCAATCGTCTAGCTACTTTTGATTTCATACAACAACACACATTTAAGCTCTTCTAAGGCAGCATTTCGATATAGTGTTATTATGCATATTGTATATGTCCTACTCATCACAACAAGTAATACAAATGGTTTAAAATTAAAATATTTTCAATATGGGAAGGGGGGTGGGCCAAATCTTTCGGAAAAAGGTGGCGTCTATAAAAAATGAGATGCCATGTAGAACTTTCACAAAAACGTTTTTAATAACACTCGAAAAACGACCACACATATTTTCGTTTATGCACAAATCGTTCGCTTTTAAACATGTAATAGGGTTAGATTTTTTGCAGGCAATATTCACTTTCATAGGGCTATAGGAGAAGGAAACACATTCATTGCACACATCTTTTCTGCGGTTAAACTGCGGAATATCGTGATATTTTTACGAAATATTTCTTCTTAAACACAGTGTAGAAAATTGGTGAACTCTTTCGCAGAAATGCAACCTTGAAATGGGGCGTGTATACCTATTAAACATGTTCTCTGTTTTCATTATTCTTTTAAGTAGAGAAAGAAGGTATGTACGTTTCTACGAAGCGTTTTCGTGCCTTTTGCTGAGACAGTTTTGTTGATGAGCTCTTCAACATTTACCCTCCTAAGAACCTCCGTCTGTACGCTCAGCAGTGACAAATCACTGAGGCGGCTGTCGGTCATCGTTGATCGAAGCCTGTTTTTGATCAATTTCAGTTTGCTGAATGATCGTTCACCAGTGCAATTTGTGACCATTAAGCACAAAAAAATTCTAAGAGCCACATGGACATCAGGGAAAGAACCTTCAAGCTTTTCACGAATTAGAAGTTTCAGCATGTCTGCCATAGAAGAACAACCTTCGTTGCTCGCATATGAAATGAACTGTTCAAGCTCATCGGGAAATGTGTTAGCCAGATCAGAAGGGTACTTTTTCACGAGGTCTATTGCCTGCAGGCGTCTATGCGCTGGTGAAAAACAGTTCCAGTCTGTAATAACAGCAAACTGCGAGCAGACTTCGGTGTAAGCATTTAAGCGGGTTGTGAGAGCGTGTACGAGATTGTCAATCATGACAAAGAAGGTTTCACCGCGGAATTTTGCGGAAGGATCTTGTGGCTCTGGCGTGCTTGTGCCTGCAGTGCTGTCGTACCGTGTAGATTGCTTTCGCTTGATCTGCGAGCTTGTTTTGTACGAAGCGTTGTCGGACGCTTCTTTCCTGTGGTTGCATGTGCTATGCAGGGCATTGCGTAAAAGAAGTTCAAAAATGATGGTCGGTTTTAGACCCCCACCGCAACGCTCAAGCTATTGCGGTGAGGGTGTGCTGGCGGCCAGATAGTGGATATATGTTGTAGATATATGTTGTATCTATGTTGTAGATATATGTTGTATCTATGTTGTAGATATATGTTGTAGATAAGCAGGAATTAAGACAGAACGGCGATGCCAGAAGCGAAGAATCAAACCATTACTCCTTCGGAGTCCCTGCATAACCAGGAAGTTCCGTACCATACAAATATTTCATGGTGCGTTGTTTACACTATAATGAAAGCATACTATAGCATAGCTATGCGTCAGCTTCGTACCGGTTATTTTCATTCAGTGCATTAAACGATATTTCAAACCACTCTCTATGCGCCTTCGCATTGCTTGTTGGACCGTAGCTGCTAAAATCTTCGTCAGGCTCCTCTATGTGTCCACCGCTGGATCAGCTCCTTCCCTCTACATGATGCATGGTCTTGGGCAAGTAAAATGTTTTTACCACAGACTGCAGAACTGTGAGCTGACTTCAAGATTATGCACGTTATGCAACGATCAACCTCTTAGAAGTATGTATATTGATTATTGAAATAGATAATCTGTTTCTCTCAGGGGAAACCAGCAGGAGGGTTAAACTTTTTCGAACAAAACAACGAAGTCAGCCATTTTTTCTGGCCCTTGGGGGGGCCCCCCTAAAACCGGAGGGCCCGGTTCATTTGAACCCTTTGAACCCTGGATAATCTGCCCCGCGACCTTAACTCTCGAGTATCAACTCGTAATTAATGAACTCTTGTTATTAATGAACTGAAATTACCTTTTTATTAGTCCGATATTGTCGTGACCAGTCTTATCACGGAATATCGAAGTGACGTTAAAACAGTCTATTACTGTTCGAAATATGTCCGCCCCGGTGAATCAGTGGTTACGGTGCTCGGCTGCTGACCCGAAGGCCGCGGGTTCGGTCCCGGTCGCGGCGGTTTCATTTCGGTAGGAGGCGAAATGGTAGAGGCCCGTGTACGTACTGCACGATGTCAGTGCACGTTAAAGAATTCCAGATGGTCGAAATTTCCGGAGTCCTCCACCTATGGTGTCCCTCATAGTCATATGGTGGTTTTGGCATGTAAAACCCCAGATATTTGTACTTTTCAAAAAGCTTCATTACTTTTAGTTAACGGGAATTACGTTTATTTACCTAGTAATACATTTCAGCACGCTTTAATAAAGGTATCGTGCGATGTCCGCGCTTTGGTCTGGTTAATTAAGCTAATTACCTTTAATTATTCTCGGGAGTGCTGAATTACTCTTACTGCTTTATTGAACAGTAGAGATGTAGTGTGCCGCTTTTTGATTTTCGCTGCCGCAAGTGTTGTCGACGATGGGCAACCGGATGGTCACATTCCGCGACTGATAAGCCAGTTAATCAGTTCGCTTTAAAAGGCACCATTAACTGGAACATACACCCGGATGCACGCGGGCGTATGCAACACCACGTGCACACGCGCGCGCAGATCGTTTTATAGACCGCATCCGCAAAGCCCCGCTGTGAAACGCTAAAAAGGCACCCAGCTCCGTTCTTTTGGAGCAAGGCAACACCTATATTGATACACATGGGGAGCGAGGCGAGCTTCCTAGGGTTACCATGCATGCGTAGACCCTGGTACTACTTTCTCGCCGGCGCGCTCCACCGTCCAGTAGCCACCGGTCCGGCGCTCCGAATTGTTTTGTGAGAACCTGTACATATTTGTGAAACAATGTTAGTAAGACTATGTCGCGGCGCACACCTGTCAACTGTTACAGAGATTAACACGCTGAATGAATGAATAAACTTTATTTAAAGTCCGGCAGTTTCCTTCGGGCGAGGCGGGGGGAAGAGGAGATTGACCCCTGTTCCTTCCCACTCTCCGTCGATGATGATGGCGGTCCATCAGGTGACGGCTCGAAGTCCTTGGACCCGGGCGGCATCTTCGCTGTTGATTTTTATTTCGACGAACACCAAGAGGCGAGTGCAGATCGGCGACAACCGGATGCTTCTTAATGAAGTCTCGAAAGTCGACCATAACGTGACCACTCTGGTGTTGCTACATGCTAACGGTGAGGTTCCCACGATGCCCGTATGAGAGGTACACTGTCCAACCATCATTCACACCTTCATTGCTGAGTGACTCTTTTTGACGCGCGCAACGCAACACGTGGGAATCATTGTCATCTGACGCCTTCTGACACGTGACAATGAGTGCTAGTGGTAGACAATGAGTATGTATACCACGTGACAACCACGTCAATGCCGGTACAGATCATTAAAAAATGTGTGGCAGCTACACTACCGTGCAACCGGAGGAAGCGCGTAGCACGGGCACCCAGCGGTTCCCGTTCGTAGAGTTCCCATTGCTCCGTTTACCAAAGCGCCGATGACACCAATGTTTGAGGTAAGCATGTAGGGCTTTCCCCCGAGTTGGGATACGCGGTCTCCGCAGCGAGTTCTATGTTTCCCCCCTACCATACGTAGCGACGCAGCGTCGTCGAAGCGTAGGGGGAGGGGAGTTCGTTCGGCTAAAGTTACGTATATGCTACCTTTAGGTAGCATATACAGTATATTAGTAGTATTACTATTAGTATTATTACAGTATATTAGTAGTATTACTGTATATGGCTCCTAAAGGAGCCATATACAGTAACTCTACGCTTGGCGAGGCGGTGGCGCCCTCTCTTGCGTGGCCCTGGAGACAGCCGCAGGTTTCCGAAACGGGTTTTAGCAATTTTAAGGGAATTATTGCGATTAATTCTTGTCTATTTCGTTTATTTATATTATTTTAGACTTTGTTCGTTCATTATAACCCAGTTTTACGCATTGCTAGCCTTGTTATGGCCTCTATTGAGCGCTTTACTGTGAGCGTGATCACGCCACATGATATGCATGGATGGACGACAAGCGGGGCCCCTGAAGTGCTCCGCGCTTAAAACACCCGGTGCAGCGTCGACTAACAACTCGCGACAAGTGATGCACCACGTTACAATTATATAACATAGATACACATGGGAAACTAAAAAAAAAAAAGAGGTCTGGTTACGTGTCAAGTAATGTTGTAAATGAACGAAAGAAGGGAATTCTTGGGGCTTGTTTCTTTGATAATTACAACCTTAATGAAAACCATCAGATAATTGAAGCCAGGTAACGTATAGGGAACGTCAAGTGTACCGTTTTAAGTGTATCGTAGTAATTATGATATAATTGTGAAGAAAGTAAAGTGGACGGAAAGACAACTTGCCGGCGGCAGGGACCGAACCTGAAACATTAACACACAACACACGAGGCCCGATCAACTCACGACTATCATCGTCACATGAAGGTGTGTGGCCCGAAACGTAATGCGCCACGTGACAACTATGGGAAGAACGATAGGACACATTCGTTTTTATTAACAGCGAAGCTCTTAGTCAAATCATGAAAACGGACGTCCTCCGGAGGAAAACCTCGCGGTGCCGTCGCCATAGCAACCGTCACAGCTGCGCACCACCTGGCCTCGCCGCGCCTCGCTACCATGACGTCAAGCCAAGCCGCGCATGCACCGAAGCCGCGCCCCGACCAAGCCGATGGAGGAGCCGCCGGGCCCGACTACCGCAACAGCTTGGATGACGTCCCACCAAGCCACGCATGCGCCGCGCAGCAGCTGCGTAGGGACCTCGCCAAGTCTAAAACTGGTGTCGCCTAGCAACTGTTTACGTCATAAATAGAGTTACTGCGCATGTGCGTGTTTTCTGAATTGCTACAGAGGAGCCGCGCCTCGCCGTGCCGAGACAGTTCTGGCCATGGGCTGCCCGAGTAAGGTCGGTACACCCGAAGAGGCGGCTGCTTATTGCCAGGATCGGCCAGCTTCGATGTTTCAAGTATTGCGCGGCCAGTGCAAGCTACTTCATTTTTTTATAGGTTATGATATCTGGTGTTTTACGTGCCAGAACCACGATAGAATTAGGATGCAAAAATTTTGATCATCTGGTGTTAACTTGCACTGAAATAGCACACTACATGGGCCTCTAGCATTTCCCCTCTATCAAAATGTGAACGGCCCGGCCAGGGTCGAAACCGAGAGCTTCGGGTCAGTAGCCAACACCGTAACCCCTGTGCCACATCGGCGAAAATTTTTATTATGTATACCGAAAAAATAGAGCGACCAAAAAGAGCACGCACGTTTTTCACTTTGCTATAGAGACCAGCTGGTAACAACGTCGGTTACAGAGTAAGTCGGTTACAACGTAAAGCCGCGTTCAGACTGCAGTCGCATCTTTCATAAATGTCGTATCGCGTAACAGCTGTATCGTCCGTTTGCGTAGCTAGCGACCACGTAAGTTTACATTGATCTTTCCGGCACGATACGTTTTTTTTACGACGCGCCAATCACCACACTGATTGTGCGTTGCATCCTCGCTACAATTGTTGCAGCCTAGCAAGGTTCGCGTGTTTGGCCATGGCTGGGCTGGTTGAGCTAAACGGGAGACGCGACGAGCGCTCTCATTAACGCACGTCGCGTCTGCCCTCTAGTCTGGCAAACCAACTGCGTGCACACACAGGCTGCTGAATGGCGTTCAAGACGCGCATGAAGACGCGGAATCTGGGGAGGCCGGAAGCCCCGCGTACGGAAATTGAAAACCGAAACTGCTTTGTTCATTTGTCGTACCTAACGGTCGCATCAGTAGTTGTCGTAAAAGTCGCGGACCCACCAACATTTACGCCCTAAACGTTACGCAATTTACGATAAATCCAACAAAGTCTGAACAAGCTCATTACGTTTGCTTGCGTTTACGCTTACGATCCGTACCGAGAATCCGTACGTAGCGCACGTAGTCTGACTATGGCTTAAGAATAAATGCAAAATCCGCCCGCAAAAAAATCAACGAGCTTGCAAATCAATTGAGAGTCGCGAGAACTGGTTTCCCGGAGAACCGTAAGTACATTTTCTTTGCTAGTGTAAACACCACGCACATCGAAGATTAAAGGTTCGTCGTTCCTACCGAAAATATCACCTTTTGTTTAAAAGTTATGTCAGAATATGTGGCGAAATTTGTCAGGACGCTCAAGTTTTCGAGTTTCAGCCAGCGACACGAACATGCCAGAACAGTACAAGATTGTGACCGTCTTCTCCCACCTTTGTGCAACACTCCAGTATCATTTAACCGGAAGTTCCCATATGACATGTGATTCTGCGCAAAATTAGTGAGTTTCCGTGTTCCTTTTTTCCTTGTTTTTTCAGTGATTAGTGATCTGTGTTAGCATCGCAGTTCCATTGTACCTATGTTCTCTTGTTTGTATGTCCCGCGGAAGTCATTTTGTAACCCAGTGCAGTTATAGTCATCTGAACTGCCGTTACTAGTATGCAATAAACTTCCCTGTGCCACGTAATTTACATATGTATACCTATGTTTCTGTAACAAATTTTGTGTGTCTGTGCATGTTCCATTCCGTTGAAATGTTGTGTTGAAATGTTATTGATCTCCACCGTCTGTGAAAATAAATTTCTCTAAACACGATCGCTGCCCCAACTGTGGCAAAAGAGAAACGATCCGCCAAGCGATGTTCGAATGCGTCGTGGGCAAACGCGTGTGGCACGTCGGGTGGCGTCAATTCGGAGTCTAACTCGTATTTTCTGTCCCGATGTTCGTATTGTGGCGACGGCGCTGTTTAGCCGAAGCACGCCGACAACAACAACGAGCGGCATACCCAGCTTTACAGAAGATTATAATAACCATAGTCCGGTACCTTACCGAAAAGATAGAGACGCAAGGTGACGAAGCCTCCCTCAGAAGGTGGCATACACGATTTTTCGGGGTGAGGAAGGGGAATATTGAATTTCCTCTACCAGTCCCCAATCCCCTTCCCCACGCAGAGTAGCAAGTCAGCGATTTACACAGGCCGGCTAAATTCTCTGCCTTTCAATAAAGAGCTCTCTCTCTCTCTCTCTCTACCAGTGGCGTAAATCCATAAAGGCCACAAGGGGGGGGACACACATCTTGCAATGGCTGGCCATTTGGTTTTTATATGTATATATATGCTTTTATTTTTAATCACACGAAATTAAAATTATGTATTCACATATAATAATAATAATAATAATAATAATAATAATAATAATAATAATAATAATAATAATAATAATAATAATAATAATAATAATAATAATCATGAAACAAGCATCGGCGCCTGGTCAGAAAAAATAGCACTGACTATCCCAATAGTAAGCGACATCCCATAGCGAAGTTAGTTTCTAATAGCAACTCGTGGGCAGGCGCTGGCATTTTTGCAGCTGCGTCATTCGGGTTAAATTATGCAATAAAAATTGTACCACTTTTTGTGCTAACGTTAAAGGTATTCCCCATCGTGTGTACTGGCTTGTAGTGAGTTTCTGTTCAATGAAAGTGCTTCAGGTTTCAGAGTTGGTTTTACGGAGTGTGCTTTGTCCTTGACTGTCAAGAAAGTCAAATATGACATTTGGAAGATAAATCTCGAGGGGGGGACACTTGCATGAGGTGTGCCCCCCCCCCCCCCCCCCCCAGCCTGAACACAGGGGGGTGTCAGGACCACCACCCCATGATTTACGCCACTGTCCTCTACTGCCGTTTTAAAAGCGACTGGCATGCATTTTGAGTGCAAAAGCAGCACTTCCCAACTGATATGTGACTCTGTGCAAACTGAGTGAGTTTTTGTGTTCCCTTTTCCTTTATCAGTGATCTGTAGTAGTGTCCCAGTGCGATAAGTTACATCGTAACTGTTCCTTCCTGTTTGTACGTGCCGTTAAAGTCAATTTTGTTACCCGGTACAGCTGTACTCACCTGAACTGTTGTTACTATAGTATACAATAAACTTCCCTGTGTGCGATCAGGCATCAACATACTTAACACATTGTAAAAGTCCCGTATTCACGTAAAACCGCTTCACTGGGGCCTTTGAGGTATTGTTTTAATTCAATAAATGTCTCTATGGGGACACCAACAAACTGAATCAGGCCGAAAGTGTGTGACGTCCCGAAAATGAGTAAATGTGATTGGATGGAACGTCTATACAAATTATCTCTTGGTTGGACAGTGATGGCTGTGGATGTAGCTTGCACTTATTGTTAGGTTGTAAGGAACTATAGTTCCGGGGCGACGCCAGCGCGGGATGCGGGTGGGGGGGGGGGGGGGGGGGGCAGGTGCCCCACCCCTAAGATTCGGCCTCGTCGTGGGTACCCCCTCCCCCTATCATTAAAAGCATCCTGGCGTCGCCCCTGATAGAGGTAAAACAAGGGCGAGTATGACGTATGTCACGCTGCTTCGATCATTTAGCAATTCATGCGGCTGGTCTTATTCGTCATTACGGTATATTTAAGGGACCGACGCCAAAGCAGTGAAGCGTCCGGCCATTTTCAGCGGCCAGAGGGCCCATCGTCGTCCTGCTTCCACCTTCCCACCCGCCAACCCCCTTCACATGATTCTTTGATCAATCAATAAGGTTGTTTACCTATCCACTCAAGGGACCGATACTCTCTCACATTTAAAAAAAATTGATATTCCGACATCTATAGTACGAAACAAAAACAAACAACGCGGCGGATACAGAGAAAGCGCGACAGTCTACTGCGCTGCTTTCTCGGTGCTGTTCTTGTCTGCTTCTTTCTTGCGGCGTTCGCGCACTTTCTGCCGGCGCTCGTGCTTCAGCTGCCGCACTCGACCCCAGGGGTCGCCCCTGTAGTTGGAGCCGAACGTCTCGTACACGGCGCGCCGGCAGACCGTCGCGTCCTCGGCCATCTCGGCGCGCCCCATGCCGAGCAGCACCTCGTCCAGCGAGCTCTGGGCCACGAGCACGGATTCGAACATGAGGCACTGGCTCACCGTGTTGAGCCGAGAGAACACCTCGCTCCAGGGAAGACTGTTGGCCACGTGGTACACGAAGGTGCCCTGGGGGACGCCGCAGGCCGCTTAACGTAATGTAACTTACAGAATTTTACGCCTGCTGAGGCCACGGTCTTTTAGCACTTACGGTCTTTTAGCACTTACGGTATTTAGCACTTACGGTTTTAGCACTTTATGGTCTTTTAGCAACTTACGGAAATACGGCACGCAAATACGGTAAGGCAGTACGGTAGCACTCCTCCTTTCCCGCTCGTTGTGCTTTTGCCGCTCCCCGTTCCAGTGACAGTCCGTCACCCGCAAGACAGGTGTCTCGTTAACAATGCGTAGACTGACAGGCAACAATGAGGCCTGACAGCCCCACAGTAATTTTTGAAAAAAACTTTTGTTCTGTAGGCGCACCTTCGCCGGCAAAAGGTCGACGACCGGGAAAGGTATATGCGTACCGTATTTCCGTAACTGGCTAAAAGACCCTATTATGAGGCGCGGAGTAGTGGAGGACTACGGATCAAATTTTACCCTTCTCGTGTACTAGTGAGGTGGAGAGGGCGTTGAAAAACGCACGCCCTTTCGCTAAATGCAACACAGAGAAGATCGCTGAACAATCACGCGTTCCGCGTATTAAGCGAAATCCGAACGCATTTTAAGACACGCACGTTGACAGAGAAAACATGCGTGCAGAAAATGGGACAACGCGCACTTCGTGACAGCGGCCACAGATGGCGATGCCATTGCCTTTGAGCTAGAGATACTGTATATGCTACCTTTTACACTTACTCTAGGTTTATGAGACGCTACAGGCGTGTAGATCTCGGCGCACTGTCATAACGAAAGCTAATACGAAAGAAGAATAACGACAGACAGCCAAGGTAACTGAATGCTATAGACGGAATAATGCATGATCGTCCGAACATGCTGGACGATCACTGGTGGTCTCTGTGTTTCAAAGGGCTGCTAATTAAATTTGTCATGTCATCAGCAGCCCGATTGTGGAACAGGCAATGCGGCTTCGTCTTCTTCTTCTCTTTCTCAAAAAAAAATTAAGACACGCAAATAATGCTCGCACACCCTGGCGTTAAACTGAACAACGCACTGCAATATGCTGCTGTAGTGCGAGGCTGAGTGAAATCAACCGGTGTCCAAGCTTGGAAGGGTCATGCATGCTTGATGATTCAATGTCAGGAGTACTCCTGGTGAAACGGAGTAAATATAGGCAATCACTCCACTGCATTTCATCTCTATAGCTTCAACGGACGTGCATACTCGAGTGACGCTCCCACATCAGC
Source organism: Rhipicephalus appendiculatus (assembly GCA_030522465.1). Classification (NCBI taxonomy): domain Eukaryota; kingdom Metazoa; phylum Arthropoda; class Arachnida; order Ixodida; family Ixodidae; genus Rhipicephalus; species Rhipicephalus appendiculatus. The sequence continues at coordinate 665,166 of JALIZH010010787.1, read as the reverse complement.
AACGCTTACTTGTAAACGGAGTAAACAGAAACGGAGTAAACAGAAACGGAGTAAACAGAGCTAGTCATGCATGCCTTACGCTCCCCTCGCACGCGAGCATTGCTTCTAACGGAAACGGAGTAAACATAGGTAATCACTCCACTCCCTTCAAGCAACGTGCATGCATGGGTGACGCCACATGAGACGCACTTCTTCTTAAACGTAGTAAACAGCGCTAGGGTAGTCTGTGTGCCTTACGCTCCCACGTGAGCAACACTTCTTATAAAAAAGGAGTAAACATAGGTAATCACTCCATTCCATCTCGCCTCAAGCTCTAAGAGTCGTGCATACCAGAGTGATGCTCCCGCGTAAATACTCGTTTTGCAACGGAGTGAACAGATCTAGATACGCATAACTTACACTCAAACTTGAGGAGAACTCCTTTTTTAAACGGAGTAAACAGAGCTAGTCATGCATGCTTTACGCTCCCGCGTGAGCATTACTCCGTATCAAACAGAGTAAACTGAAATAGTCACTCTATTTCGCCTCAAGCTTCACGAGCAGTGAACACCAGAGTACCGCTTTCACGTCAGCAATACTCCTTTTGAAACGCAGTAAACTGGTGCTGCATATAGTCATGAATTGTATCCATCTCTAATCGTGGGGCTTGCCGGTATAACCTGATTTCGTCGCGTTTTATTATTGTATAACGTAGTTGCACCTTCCTGTTTATAATTTGGTTTGTTTATTTTTTGTTTTGCCCCCTTTTTCTCTGTATTTTTTGTCTAGTATTTACTGATGCCACCCCCCCCCCCCCCCTTGTTCAATGCCCTCCAATGGGCTTGTAAGGTATGTTGAATAAATAAATAAATAAATAAATAAATAAATAAATAAATAAATAAATAAATAAATACATCACACTCCAATGTGAGCTGCGCTCCTAATGAAACACAGTGAATACAGGCAGTCGTTGCACTCTTTCACCTCTCGGCAGTCGACGCGCCTTGCTCCGGGAAAGAGCTGAGTGACCGCCTTGTCCGACTTCTCGATCATGTACGAAGTGAACTTCTCGGCGAGCGAGAAGGTGACCGTGAAGCCCGTGGAGAAGGACTCCCTGAGCGCCGCCATGCTGCCCAGGGCCTTGATCTCGCCGCCAGCCATCAAGCCCACGCGGGTGCACGCCAAGTCGCACTCTTCCGTGCTGCACCATGACCACAGCCACATCTACTGCTGTAGGAAAGCTACTACATCGAATTATTCGCTACGCTATATTGCAAAGGACTTCTACGAAATCCCGCGAGGCAAATCAGTTGACTTATCCACCCTCGCGCTGCCGGTTGCTGACATCCTGGTTATCCTTTGGCACAGCGACAAAGACGTTGGTCCCGGGTTCGATCCCCTAACTAGGACGAATTTTCTTCAACTGAGAGGTTTTTTCCTTTCTGAGAAATTTGTAGTATTTCCTTGTGGCTTCGTGCTACAAGCGGGTGATTGTCAATTAGGCTTTTCATATTCGCTCCCCTCCGAAGAACGGCAGTATCTTTTCTAGGGTATTGGAAAGACCAGAAAATATTGTCAATAAAAGTAAGTTTCACCGCAAGGGCGAGTCAATGCATGCAATAGCAACAAATTGGAATGCTGTTCGAAATAGGGCTGGCAGCTAATTACACTAGGATGTGACCTGGCGTAACTACTGAAAACGCTGGCATAAGGGAATACGGCTGCACCAGACAGCAAAGTGGTGCTCGTGCGGTTATGTCGATTACACGGAAAGTAAGCGGCGAGAGTCTAACACGTACAAGGGTATGAGCCATCGACCGGTCTCTTCGAGATAGCACGCGCGACGGCGCCCTTTTGATCAAAATTCGAAGTTGCTCCTCCAGCGACGAGCCTAAAACACAGTGCACCTTTACCGCACCTGCGTGAGGTCAGGATAATCGCTGACGCAGAAACACGGGCCAGATCTCGCAGCGCCTCGTAGATCATCTGGCGCCCGGTGGTGTCGATACCCCTGGTGGCGTCGTCGAGAATCACCACCCGAGGAGCACCGATGATGGCTAACCCTATGGACAGCTTCCGTCTGGCGTCCGCACTGGGGACAGATAAGGGAGAGATGGGCGGTAAGGTGGCTATTTGGGCAAGTTGGTAAATCTTTATCTTGAGCACAGCGCACACACACGAACACAAAAAGTGCAACCTTGATACGCACATGTTTCATCATGTGACGCTCTTCAATGTTTAAATTTATATGTGTTCGGTGAATAAAAAATTTCAGTTGATAGTCAGCGCTCGTGTCGTCGGTTCTTCCTTATTCTGTTTGTGTTCGTGTGTGCGCGCTGTGCTAAGATGAAGAGACGGGCGACACGTTCAGATTCTTACGAAGTATTGCTATTAAGTGCGTAGCCCTTTAGGTCCCCGCATGTCATCCATACATTGTCCCATGTCGCCTAGCCCAATACAAGGCTAACAATTAATGCTCAAAACCAGTAAAATAAATGAAGAAGGTCTATAATAATATAAACTGCAGAATGAAGCCAAAATTAATCGCAATACTATACCTACAATCGCTAAGAACGCTTCTGAAACATAGATAGATAGATAGATAGATAGATAGATAGATAGATAGATAGATAGATAGATAGATAGATAGATAGATAGATAGATAGATAGATAGATAGATAGATAGATAGATAGATAGATAGATAGATAGATAGATAGATAGATAGATAGATAGATAGATAGATAGATAGATAGATAGATAGATAGATAGATAGATAGATAGATAGATAGATAGATAGATAGATAGATAGATAGATAGATATAACATGCCCCCGTACTAGCCTTTACGCAACTGCCACCTCTGCACACCGTTCTCTTCTGGTAGCTGTGCCAACAGGTGATAACTGGTGTCAATAATAATAATAATAATAATAATAATAATATTAATAATAATAATAATAATAATAATAATAATAATAATAATGTCTTGCGTAGTAATGTCCCACTTTAAACGCGGGTTCCAGAGTAAAACAAATAAGCAGACGATTATGAACTACTGCGACAGGCACAGCAGCGTTACACCGACTCGCGCACCTGTAAGTGCCGCACGCGTCTTTGGCGAACTCGTTGAGGTCGACGACGCCGACGACGCATTCGACGAGCCTCTCGATCTTGTCGCTCCGTACGCCGCGTAGCCGGGCGAACACCTCGAGCAGCTCGGCGCCACTCAGGGCGTCCAGGAGGGAGTCTTCCTCGGGACAGAAGCCAACCTGAGACTGCCACTGTAACAGAACATGAGACACGGCGCGTGCACATGCTGCATGCGTTTAACAGCGAAGCAAGCCAGCCGTAAAAAAGTGCGTGTTTCAAGAAAAGCCGGACTCGCTTAGACTGAGACTCACGACTCGATCCGAGTCTGAGTGAGTAGATTCATGAGTGAGTTTGCCGACCTATGTCATGTACAGTACTCATGGATTAAAACACATTTTTTTTAGAAGGACGTCTGGTATGTGCCACTGCTCGATACAACCACGTGATGTCGCTACGAATCTAGTCTCTAAAGATAATGTTGGCTCTGGTCTACGCGTTCTTGTCGAAATTACGCCGATATGACCCGCACCGATGAAGGTGGAAACGAGTGTATGTGCGTTACTTAGTCCTAAATTGTGCTGTCTCAATCCGCAAGAACTGTACAGTGCAACTTCGCTATACAAACCAGCCTTAAAGGATCGCAGAATGGCTAGTACAGCTTTTTCGTCTGATGAGCTGCGAGGCGTTCCATATCATCGCGATGGCTTCAAGGCTATGGTGCTGATGTGCTAAGCGCGAGCGCGTGGGTTCGGTTACAGACCACGACTACCGCTTCCTTGGTCTTTGTACCGGCGGTAAACGTCCGCGTTCTTAGACACAGGTTCGAATTAGACACCCTTCAAAGATTAAATACTCCGTAGAAGACCGCTACGGGGTGTATACCCCATATCCCACAATTCTCTCGCGGTTATGAAGCACAAATAAATCTTCTGCAGGATTTTACACTGAAGCGTTTTAGGGGCGAAGCTCCTTAGGGTGTGGGTCTGTCCCTCCTCTGTAGTCGTAGTAGTAGTAGGTAGGTAGGTAGGTAGCCACGTATAGTCGAATGTACCCACTCCACGTGATAAAGATGACGATGACGCAGTATAGTGGAATGTACCCACTACACGTGATAACGATGACGATGACGCCTGATGGTATGGTATGGTATGGAAAAAAATTACGCCATCTCCAGCTAAAGGGAACCATGTGTAGATGTGAAGCAGCGGGTGCTAACGCTTACACTGGCGGCGGCGTTGACGCTGGCGCTCATCGCCGCGTTGCGCAGGAGAGAAAACTGGGGAGGCGCAAAGCAGGCAGTGATGGAGCAGTGTTTCCTACTGGAACATGCCAATTGCTGCTAATGGGCAATGAGAGACAGAAGACTCCGACTGGACACAGAGACCCGCACTCCGCTTTTAGTTAACGCGCACGCTGCGAATTTTTATTGTTCAACAACGCACAGGAGAAATCTCCCACCGGCACCACCTTGGAGGTCAAGATCCATTGCCACATATACGGGGTGGCCAGTGAACGGTTGTGCAGCGCGAGCAGTCGGTTTTCTCAACCAAGAAACTCGCTAGCAGACGCTGCCTGCGTCGGCGTCGCGAGGCGAGAGAGGGGGGGAGCGTGGGAGAGGAGAGAGAGGGGGTGACACGCATGCGCAGTGGGAGTGTGAACGCCGTGGGCAGGGATGCGTAGAGGAGAGAGGGGGGGAGTGTAAAAGGGAAGAGAGGAGGGGAGGCGCATGCGCAGTGAGGGTGTGGTTGCCGCGGGGAGGGATGCCTAGAGGAGAGAGAGGGGGAGAGGAGGTTTTTATTTTTATTTTTTTAAAGGGTATGCGCATGCGCAGTAAGGGTGGGCACGCGGCACACCACTACCGGATTAAGCTTCGCCATAAGATGCTTCACATCTAAAACTTTATTTATGTCCATGACCATGAAGAATAAGCGCGTTCCAGTATAGTGGAATGTACCCACTACACGTGATAATGATGACGATGACGCTGATGACCATGAAGTATAAGCGCGTTCCAGACCACACATTCTCTTTTTACCATGGATGAAAACGATCGAGCTTCGCCCACTCATCATCATTCACTTCGTGGATATGGCGTGATTTTTAAATGCGAATGCATTTCATAGTCGGGCTATGTCAGGCATCCGGCGTTGGCGTTCTGCGGCGTTGTCCGCGGAGGAGGAGGAGGATAGGTTGAGGAGGTGTGCGCGCCGGCAGGTGTTAGACGTGAAGCATCTTATGGCGAAGCTTAATCCGGTGGTGGTGGTGTGCGGCGTGACCACCCTTACTGCGCATGCGCAACCCCTTTCAAAAAATAAAAATAAAAAACCTCCTCTCTCCTCTAGGCATCCCTCCCCGCGGCAACCACACCCTCACTGCGCATGCGCCTCCCCTCCTCTCTCCCCTGCGACGCTCCCCCCCTCTCTCCTCTAGGCATCCCTGCCCGCGCCGTCCACACTCCCACTGCGCATGCGCGTCCCACCTCTCTTCTCCTCTCCTACGCTCCCCCCCTCTCTGCCCGCAGCGTCCACACTCCCACTGCGCATGCGCGCCCCCCCCTCTCTCTCCTCTCCTACGCTCCCCCCCCTCTCCCTCTCTCGCCTCGCGACGCCGACACAGGCAGCGTCTGCTAGCGAGTTTCTTGGTTGAAAAAACCGACTGCTCGCGCTGCACAACCGTTCACTGGCCACCCCGTTATATATGGCAATGGATCTTGACCTCCAAGGTGGTGCCGATGGGAGATTTCTCCTGTGCGTTGTTGAACAATAAAAATTCGCAGCGTGCGCGTTAACTAAAAGCAGACTGCGAGTCTCTGTGTCCAGTCGGAGTCTTCTGTCTCTCATTGCACATTAGCAGCGATTGGCATGTTCCAGTAGGAAACACTGCTCCATCGCTGCGTGCTTTACGCATCCCCAGTTTTAAATGCGAATGCATTTCTTAGTCAGGCTATGTCAGGCATGCGGCGTTGGCGTTGTCCGCGGTGGCCTCGGCAGGTGTTATGGTGAGTGGAGGGGAGGAGCGCGCTCTGGTGCGTGAGGGCGCTCGCATCGCGGGAGCTCGGCGGAGCTATATATGAAAAAAAAATTTTTAAAATAAAAAAAAGAAAAGAAGAAAAAAAAGAACAAAAAATGTGAAGAAAAAGTTTAAAAAAATAAAAAAAGAAGAAAAAAAACAGAAAAAAAAGCAAAAAAAAAAAAGCCGCTGCGCCGTGCTCCCGACCAGGCTGCAGAAATTAGGCGCCTTTTCCTTCTTCGAACCACAACCACCATATATAAATGGAGTGAAGCGCGCGCGAATTGCATTCGCATTTCCTCACGATTCCCTTCGGGGAGGTGGGGGGCTTTTTTTTTTTTTTTTCAGTCTGTCCGGCACATCACTACACGTAAAATGTCTTGCGTTTACCGGTACACCGAGCGTGAACTGCGCATGCGTGCGTCCGAAAAACATGGCTGCATCGCCGAAAGCGGTTGCCGTCCACCTCGAATCTATCAAGTCGACGTCGTGCGCTCTGTCGCTGGTTAGCTCTCAACCGATGCTTTTAATTTCTTTAGATTCATGTCCTTGAGCTTCGACAGCAAAGCATTCGTGTCGATTCGGCACCGTTTTCGAGAGCCATACTGAAATAATCGATGCTGCAGGCTTAGCGAGGGGCGATGGGCGTTTCCGGAATCTCGGAAGACATAGATCACGTGTTTGTTAGTTGTCCTTTACACTTCATAGCTGGCGCCACCTGACGTGGAGAAAGCTATGGCACACGCTGTTTGGTATTACGCTACGCCTTTGCGGTAGCGGCGGTTGCTATGGCAACGGCGTGGCGGGGTTTTTCCCGGATGACAGCTGTTTTAGAGGCGAAGCTCCTTAAAGTTGAGGCTTGTACATCGCTGCCCCGGTGTCCCACGGTGTAGCCACGCTAGTGCGATGATGATGACGCTTCCATCACGGCACAGCACATGCAAGGTAACCATTATACGCCATGACGATGACGATGACGCTGATGACGATGAAGAATAAGCGCGTTCCAGACCACACATTCTCTTTCTGCCATGGATGAAAACGATCGTGAACGCGCTCTCGCCCGCGAAAGGCAAGACGGCAACACCGACAACAAGCTGCTACACCGGATTGAGGACGCGGAAAGCTGCGGCTCAACGGCAAAAACACATTGTATATACTGTACACACGCGTTCTCTCATTTACATGCGCGAGTGGGCAATGTCACGGGTGATCTACGGTAAGAACGATCCCCAGTGCTTCGCATACTCGTCATGATTCACTTCGTGGAAATGCGAAATTTTTTTATGTTTTGACTAACAGCTTCACATCGACCAGACGCGAGTGGAAACTCACTGCTCGCGGTGAATCAGGACAGCTTCTTGGCGCCCATGTACGCCTCGCCCATGCTCATGACGGTGTAGGCAGCCAGCATCTGCGCCACGCTGCTCTTCCCGCAGCCGTAGACGCCCAGCAGGCCGAAGCACTCGTCACGGGGAAGCGCCAGGTTGAAGGCGCACACGGCGTAGTCTTCGCCGTACCACTTGTGCACCTCTTCGGCAACTAAGGCGTAGTTACCCACGGTGTGCTCGGCGCATGCGCGGCGCACCTGCAGCGCGAGAGGTATAGTTGGATTTAAAGAACAAACGGGATAGAAATAGAAACTATAGGCACCGTGCAGTCGAGTTTTCCAGTGTGACTGCAGCGCCCCAAAGCACAGCCAAGCGGTTAAAAAAAGCAATATTGAGGCGGGGTTGATCGAAATGTAACGTCATACACGCGTCAACCTCCCTGCATGAGTGGGCGGATTCTGACTGATCGTGGCCGAGATACAACGGGGACGCGTGCGCGCGTCTGTGTTCTGCGTGTCCCTCGCACTGCTCGCGCTGCTCGCACTGACCCGTCCCAAGTTGGCTGAAATTGGCCCTAACGGCCAATTTCAGCCAACTTGGGACGGGCCAGTGCGAGCAGCGCAGCTCCCTCTGGTCAGTAGACGGTGCCTATAGAGGGTGTTTATTTTTTTATTTAGGAACACGTATATTTGAAAGGAACAAAACTGGCACAATATATACGTTGTCTTTGCAGATGCAGCCTAGAAGTTTTACTAAAATGGGTTATTGAATAAAACGTAGCGCCCTACAGCCGTTCCAAAATTACACTGCCCTCAACATGACAGGAAAATTCAATTAAGAAGTTTATATTTATTGTTTTTTCAATGTGATTGTAGCAGCGACATCGTATTTCTTCGTCGACGTATAGACTTCGTCTGCAAAGACTACAGCGGCCCTGCAGTAATAGCCTTTTAATAATTAAAGAAAGCGAATATGAAATTCTCTGAATAGCCCGTATGTAAAATCCCACGTTTTATGAAATAAGAAAACTAGCGCGTCCCGCATTCCAGTTTACGCAATGGTGGACGGTAGTGGCGGCATCCTTCAGACGCTTCGTATGATCACGATGAAAAATTCGTAAACGGGGGGTGTGCTAAAACTGACGTTCCTGACAAGTCGACCTGTCTTCTTCAAGGCTGCGACTGCTTTCCTTAGCGCGAGTGTGCATAGGCGTGCGCAGGGTTCCTCTTCAAGGGGGGGTGAAGGTTCGTCGCAGCGCCCCCCCCCCCCCCCGCGTCGCAGCGCCCCCCTCTCCCTATATGTCAATGTATAGGGCTGACTTTGCGCCCTTCGCTGTTAGGGGACTAGGGGGTGGGGGGCGCCCCCCCCCCCCTGCTCGCCTCGTGCGCACGCCTATGCGAGTGTGTATATCACGGGTCTCCCACACGCGGCTAGCGAACCTTTCGCTAGCAGCCGCGGCTTCACACGGAATAAAGTTTTGTGACTTTGCTAACAGTACTCGCCTTATACTATCGCCCAACGTTGACTAGAATAAACTAGTACGTCGCTATCGCCTATCGGAAGTAATGGCGCTTTCTTCGGGTAACGCTACAGAGACGGGACTGGTCTCGAGCATTTTTTTTTTTTTTCGTGAGGCTTTCACACGCGGTCACTATGAGTTGAAACATCACCGCCGAAAGAAAACTATATACTTCAGGAATCGGCTTCCAGGTTTTAGTCATTGTGCAAAACCAGCGTCGATATGCTTTTTTTTTTCGAAACTTGACGTCCAATCCCCTTTCAGAAATGACCCATATATGGGATATGGGAAAGGCGTTCATTCAAATGGCAACGTTAGGTGACATTTTGTCCAAACACTCTCCGCCTCCTCCCCCCAACCCCACCCCCCACTGTCCATTTCCATCATCTTCATGGTCCCGGCCCTTGTGGGACTAAACTTCGTGACTGCGGCACTCTGAACTCTGCGACAACTTATCTTAGCAGTGGACTGAAGGATTTCGGAGGCGGGGCTTACACACATTCGTGTCGCTGTGACAAAGAAATAATATCTGCGGGGTTTTACGTCCCAAAACCACCATATGATTATGAGAGACGCCGTAGTGGAGGGCTCCGGAAATTTCGACCACCTGGGGTTCTTTAACGTGCACCCAAATCTGAGCACACGGGCCTATAGCATGAACGCGAGAGTGAAGGGGGGGGGGGGGGGGAGGGGCCGACGTATTGCTGTATTATGGTAGTTAGAAGGAAGCACCACTTGACAATTACCATTTATATCATATGGACAAAGCATTAATCAGCAATTAATTACGGCCCCGCGAATAATTTACGCCAGCAATGAAGCATAGCACCATGCGAGAATTCAATAATAATTTTTCTCGTTGATCTAAGCGCGACAAGATGGCGCCACTAATCCGACCACTCACGTTTACGGTTACGGTAGCCCTGGTTATACACAAACGCTAAAGAGTGCGCAGGCGAACTACAACTCTCTGTAATTATTATTATTATTATTATTATTATTATTATTATTATTATTATTATTATCATTATTATTAGACATGCGGTAGTTGAGGACTCCGCATTTATTTTTACCAGTTGGGGTACTTCAATGCCCTTTCTTTATCAAATGATGTATAGGAGGTGTTGGTGCCATCATGGTGGCACCGGCTACTCCTTATCGCTTAGCAGACGAAATATGCAATAAAAAAAGTCGCAGTTTCGCCTCAAGGGTGAAGGAATGAATGCGATCGCAAGAAATGGGAATGTCGCAGGAAAAACGGCAAGCAGCTAGAAACTTGCTGCGCGCTGCTCAAACACAAAGGACGCACGAAAAGAACGCACAAGTACACACAGGACAATCGAGCGGCATCTGTCACAGTTGTTACTTCAACTACCCCCATTTTGGCTCTTGTAGCCATAACGATTCACTCATTTCGCAAACGCGGCCGCTGCAGAGAGCAAAGTGACCTTCGTGTGGTCTATAGTTTGAACGCAAACTTTGCGTTGAAAGCACAATACGTCATAAGCGCACTAGCACGGGCGACCACGCCGTGTATGTCAAAGTACAAGCTGGAGGCGCACATATATCGCCCAACTCCGGCGAAACACTAGAGAGCTTTAGAATTGGGGACCCAAGAAATTGGCAGCGGCACGTGAAGCCACGGCTCGCGTTCCCTGCTGGCTTCGATTCTGGTCACCAAAATTAAACTTCATGTGGGTCTAGTTAGTACATATTACCGAGGTTAAAATTACAGCGCAAACGCACTTCTTTGTCCCACCTACTTTTTCTTTACTTCTTTGTCCCTTCACCCATCTGAATACGATTTCATGCCTTCACGTATCTAATACAGTACCATCCTTGTTACACTGTGACTCTGGTTCAGCCGTCCCGTTTCTTCGCTCCAGTGGCACAAGCCTACAAGAGCCAAAGCGTTCCCACTAGCTTGAGCCACCGCGAGCTACGGGACGCTCTTCTTTCTCCATGGCCGACTGGCCACGAGTTGCATGGCGCTACAACCCCAAAATGGAAAAACTAGCTTGGGTCGCCAGCGATACGACGGAAACGCAGCTCGGACAACGATGTAATTTCGCCCGGGACGCCACGTGTGGCGTCCCGTGCGTGTCACCCAACGCCACGTGTGTTTTTATTCGGCCGTTAGTATTTAGGAGAACGAATGGCGCACGGTGTAATTGTCTAAGGCAGCGCGCTGCAGAGCGAGGGGTCGCAGGTTCAAATCCCCTCGTCGCGCGCTTCTGAAAGCTTTTCTTCTGAATTATTCTTATTTGTGGCTTTTATGTATACATATATACATATACATATATGGGGCATGACGGCGACGGCGGATCCAAGAGTGTCCACATAATTGCTGTCGCGATAAAATTGCTGGGGCTTAGCTCGGCTAGGCGCGGTCGTACAAGCTTCCCCTTGTACAACGGGCCCTTAGCTCGGCTAGGGGCGGTTGTTTAGTTGGTTGCGTTTCTCTACCCTCGTAGCCGAAGCGCAGTTTGCCAGTCGAACGTTCCGTTCTGTGTGCACTTACTGAAGCCGTTGCAGTCGCCGCGAGAAAACGCCGCAGTCGTTTTCACCTCGGACGCTGAAGAAGGGCATTCAGCGAGGCTTTATTAAGCGGCCGTGGGTGGACAGACGAGCCAGCGAACGCGTTGGCTGTAGCACGGTTTAGCGGCCGTGGCTGTAGGCTCGTGCACAACTGCAACGCCACATCTAAATTTCGCGCGGCTTGTCACGGGGTATCCTTTCTTCGCTTGAAGGCCACGCGGAGATACACAGCGAAACTCACTCGACTAGGCCAGTAAAGCTTTCTCTTCAAAATCTTAAACACGAACACACGGGTGTTCTTGCTTTTCGTCGCTCTTACAAATGCGGTCACCTTGTCAAGCAATCGAATCCGCGTCTTCGAGCCTGGAGGCGTAAACAGTACAGCCTTGCCGGCCCTGCGAATGAACCCTACTATTGATAGCCCGGCATCGCGGCAACGCCCTTATGTACACCGGAATGCCGGTCACGCTAAAACTGCGGAAAAGCGCCACCGCACGCGCTTGCTCAGTCCGTTCCGTCTCCAAAGGCTACAAAGAACAGACACCGATGGCCTGGTTACTTTCCTCTTCAACCTTTGATTCCTCACTAATCTTCATGATAGTTGCAGGCACCCGGTGCGCGACAGTTATCGCCTTGTATACTCAACGAATATCTCTTACCGTGCGCCGTTCCTTGGTGACCTCCGCGTCTGTCGAGCCAACTGACGGGTTGCCCACAGAATCCGGGCGAAAAAATCGGCCAGAGTTGCGGCAGCTCAGATAGACGAATAGAATGAGGGCCTCCACACACAGGTAGTACACCTCCAAACCGACGCCCACCTTCGACGATCTAAGCGGGCTCCAATCGATCTGGGCTCTGAGATCCGCGTCCATCACTGCGAGTTGAGGCGAGCATGCAGCGAAGCGTTCGCCTCATAACCAAGAAACTGATCGCTTTCGTCGGCGTCAATACGAATGATTCAAGAGATAACCGTCCTGTGATGACGTCATGATCATGACGTCGCAGATCGCCATATTTTATGACATTCTGACGTCATTATGACGTCACGCAACGTGCAGTCCCATGATGACGTCACCACATGAGACCGTCGCTTGGTGAACATGAGCCGATCACGGAGGCGGTGAAAAACGAGATGAGGTGCGGTGAACTTGCATTGCCTCTGATCCTGGAGGCAGTGCAAAGCCACGTTACCCTGGTAGCACACAATGTTGCCACAACATTAAAGCAACTTTCTGAATGTTGCGGCAACGTTGCGTCAACATTTGGAGCTACAAGGGTAGGTGCAGAAAGCACCTACCCTTGTAGCTCCAAATGTAGTTGCTTGTAGCTTAACGTGAATTAATCAATTAGTACCTAACAAGTGGAGTGAGAGGCGGGGGGGGGGGGGGATCAATACATCGACCGATAAGCAAAGGAATTAAGAAGATGGCTTTAGCCTTAAATTAGTCGTCTTAGGCGCATGCGCAAAGGACCCGGCGAGTCGTTTCTTTCATTTTTTTTAATTCAAAGCACTTCCGTGCTCACTCGCAACAGCAATATCTTTCCCGACTTGGCCGGACCATGAATAGAACCAGTCCGTCTGGAGAAACATCTTCAAACAGCGCACACCAACGAAGACAGAAAGAAGCAGTGACGACACAAGCACTGCGACAATGCGACATTTAGCGTATTGTAGAGAGTTAACATCTTTTCCCGTCCTTACCGATACCAGCGTTGTTATAGCGATGAAGACCGCTCCATCCGGGAAATTGCTGAGGCGTACTACATCGGTAAAGAAAGAAGTGAGCGTCAATTAACGTCAAATAATACCTAAGAAAGGGAGATTGTGTTTTTGGGTGGCACTTAGATTTGATGTGAAATATGCCAGTCTTGATCTTTTGACGCATACCTTGTATCAAGCGTTGTCATTGATACGCACACCTTGCATCACGCGGCTTTATTGCTTAATTCTGTATATACACTGTTTAATGAAACATTCAGTTCACATTGCGCTTGTATCGTAGTTCCCTGTGTCTCCGTGCGTGTGCGCAGTTGGAAGATCATGCTGTACCTATAAGTCCAAATTGCTACACTTTGAGAGAGGTCCCAGTTCCAACAGAAGCAAAATGCAATGATAGCGACAGTGACGCAGGGGCGTAGGCACAATTTATTTATTTATTTTTTTTCGGTAGGAGGTGGGGGGTTGGAGGGGGGGGGCTCCCCTTTCATCTGAATTGGGGGGCCGGGCAGGAAGATGTCGTCGAGTGTCATTTTGGGCTCTGTATGCCATGGCAAAAAAAAAAATCGGGAGCGGGGGGGGGGGGGGGAAGGCACGGGCCCGGTGTGCCACCCCCTAGCTACGCCACTGCAGTGACGGATTAGATAACCAGACGATGTAATTGAGGATAGCGCTTGTTTCGGCTGTATGCATCCTAGAGACTCGTCTCCTGAGCGAAACAACAAAATCAAATCACTCCATGAAAAAGAATTGGCTCTGTGACAACACCGGTATGATGTTACATTTAGGAAAGAGGCGAGCAAATGCATCGCGCTGCCTTTCGTTTCAACACGCCTACAAGAAATTCAGTAATAACGCCGGCGGAAGGGGGACATGACCGCCCCACCGAGGGAAGCGACCTTCGCGCTCTTTATCACTTCAACCCAATAGTAAGCTGTGAGAGCACAGCAGGTGCAGGGTATGCCGGCGCGTTTTAGCTCTTCTTACGCTACGACCGGTGGAAGCCCTCGCACGTAGAATATACGACGCGCCGGGTGATGTTATCGGTTCGGACTTCATACGAACATGACGGCGACAACAACGCCGACGGCAATAATACACCTCGAATGTAAGTATACCTTCTATTGAAAAAACTCACAAAGGCCCACCTTACACGACTCGAAGGCGAAAGTCGGCTTGTGCTTTTTCTTCTCAGTCAATGCATTCATCCTGCCACGCCCCCCCTCCGAAAGCGTACTGCACTTAACTCTTGTGCATCGCCTGTAGGCTCGGAGGTATTTCAGGCTTTCTGCACCTCACCTGGTTTAGCACTGTCTGCGAGATAGGCCCACCTTTCACTAAGCAACGATCCCATGTGATGATTTCATCATGTGACGTCACGGTTTGCGATATGACAATTACGTCCCAAATATTGGTGACGTGCTACGTATCGCGTGATGACGATGTTTGCATCACTCGTGTTCATGCCGACAGTCAATTTTCTGGTTAGGCGAGGTATTGTTGAAAATTGGCCGCGTATCTGCGTGCTTCGCTGCAAATGTCGTCGAAAGGCGATACCTGGCATTGATAAAATAGAGGAAGCGCTGCGTGAGATATGGACGCCATCTGGCTGTGGCGTCGGGAGGCATGAGTTTGTGCAGAACCCAGGGCCACTGCCAGGTGGCAGCACCATGTCGTCGGCAGAGGGCTTTTTCGGCGTCGCATTTTCAACGCAGCCTAAGAAACGCTAGGGTCTTTATAATTACGTATCTATGTATTTTCTAGTAAAGGAACACACCACCTGATACTTACGTATTGATGTTGTGCCTCAGATGTGCGTAATATTTGCTTTTTGATCGACAGTGTTCACAAGCATGAATGCAGCTACCAGTTCAATATGGCTGGGCGTTCAGCAAATGCTTAAACTATGGCCGGGTAGCTAAATCGTGTGACAGACAGATGGACAGAAAGACATACCAAAATTTCTGCGTTCAAGTATGCCAATAAAGACTATCATCTTTAATAAGAAACAGGGGACCGGTAGCGTACGCACTTCCGCAGCACATGTCCACTTGCGTCCTGAGAAGACCGGCGAACATCTCCTCGTGGTAGGTGGCCTTGTAGTCGGCAACCTTGCGGCAGAAGGCGATCAGCGCCGAGGTGTTGTCGAGCCGCTCCAGGGCGAGCTGCCTGCAGGCGCGACGAGTCCAGTCCAGGCCGACCACCTTGATCAACGACATGGGCACGGCGCAGGGCGGCAACGCGCTGCACACGAAGCCGATGTCGTGCCCTCCTGTGGCCACTCGCACGGTCACGAAGAAGGTCAGCGCACCTGCCGAAGATGTGACACCGTCGCAACTCTGGGATATCTGACGTACACTAAAAATTCACAGGCTCCAATAAAGGGTCACTGACACCAATTTTGTAAGCTGAGTTTACTCTGCCACCCTGGTAGCACGCAATGTTGCCACAACGTTGAAGCAACTTTCTCAATGTTGCGCCAACGTTGTGTCAACATTTGGTGCTACTAGGGCACACAAATCTCCGGGTTACTGAAACGGCTCTGATCAAGCGCGATGCTCAGGAAATGCTGATATTTTATTTAGACATTAAGGTCAATTTTCTGATGGCGCACATAATGTCATCGACACTATCTTGACGTCAGGCTACAGTATCAGATCTGAATACACGCACCAGTATGGCTAGTTCTGATGACTTCGGGTACAAGGACATTCAAAATGACCGCTTGTGCGTTACCAGCGGAACCATGTACAAGAACCGCCGTGAAGACTTCCCGATGTCTTGGGCAAGCAAGTGTCGAGAAGCTCATATCGGCTCGTGACGTCAGAGTACAATAGGAACCGAAAACAAAAACATACTGTAAAAACATACTGTAATACTAAACGCTTTTAAAAACGTACTGTAATTAACTTTTTCAGCGTGCACTCACGCTTACCAGAACATTTTCTAGGCTCTTGGCGGCTTGGCCTTTCACTTGACGCAAAAAGCGACAACTGAAGGTTCGCGTGTTAGAACCACTTTAAAGGGACACTAAATAAAAAAAAAATAGGGCAGCTTCGCACTGGCGGTGCGAAGCCTGAAGGAAATGCGGAGCTTGGCAGCCTTCTTTGTTTCTCTTCAGGTTTTCTCTTTCTTTTCCCGTGTCTTTCTTTCTTTTTGCATTTTCCAGTTTTTTCTGTCTTTTTTCTCTCTTTATTTCTATTTTTTCATTTTTCTTCCTATTTTTTTCTCTTTCTTTCTCCCTCTTTCTATTTCTCGCTTGCTTCCTTCTTTTTTTCACCTTTTATGCGTGGTTTGATTTAAGGTGCTCTGCACTTAATATCATCATCAAGGCGCTCGAAGAACAAGAGGAAGAAGACGTCCCTTTCGCGCGAGCATGCGCTCAGATGGCTATGCTATATATTTTGGTAATGCCTGCGTTACGCCAAGCGACGACGACAGCATACGACAGCCTGGCCCCCTAAAGTGCCCCGCACTTAAGAGCATTCTTCCTGGTATTAGTAAATTCCTATTTCACTATTACCTATAAAACACCATGTTTGCAGCGAGAAGACGCTCGATCAGCTACAAAACACGCGAAAAAGAAAGTGCTGGTCGAAAAAGCCACCGTGAAGTTCCCGAAGCGGTCACCGTGACGTCATAGATTTTTGACGACATCATCGAAGGCTTACGTAGTTCCCAATCTGTAAAAATGAACTACAACGTCTTTTGAGAAGCCAGAGACTTAACATACCAATTTTTAGGAAATTACGTTGGGCAAATGTGGTCAAAACAGGGAAAAAAAAAAAACACATCAATCAGTGACGTCGCCATCGGAGTTCTGGGCAGGAAATTTAGAAGTTAAATTGACACAAATTTTCTCATCTATTGAAAACATGCGGCGGTGAAGTTAAAGACACTACAGTTTCCATAATACAATTTATGAATATAATTTATTGTGTCACTTTAGTGCCACTTCATGCATTCGCCTAATAACACCAAGGCAAAAGCCGTTGAGGTGCGGCAATCGTCATCATCGCCGTCAGAGAAGGTCATGATAATTATCGTCATCATGATCAACATAACCGATCATGACGCTGATGATTTTGGTACCGACTACGACGACTACGCCGACAATCGCTTGTGTCGTTTGAGGAGGCATATAAGGCTTTCGCCTTAAAGGGGCCCTGAAACACTTTTTCACCATGGTCAAGAAACGCTGTCGATCGGTAGTCGACGCTCCTTAGAAAAAATTGGGGGACCCTTAAGCTTCGCCTTTAAGAGTTGAACGCGACAGCGAATATCCGCACGCACGCACGCACGCACGCACGCACGCACGCACGCACGCACGCACGCACGCACGCACACTATCGCCTTCCCGATCGCCAGCGTGCCTTCGCTTCTCGGTGGAGACCTACACTGTTACGGCACAGTGTAGGTCTCCAGTGTTAGTATAGTTTCTGTCTCTGGAGTTTGAAACTTCGTGTCATGTCTGTGACTGTGGTTTAACTTGAACCTCTATGCGCATAGAATCAACGTAGAAAAAACAAGCTAGCATCACGCAGCTATGGCCTAGAAACAACCTAGAAGCAACCAAATTAGTCTTCAGAATCGTCCAGTTTCACTGGACCGGCTTTCTTGCCTTTTGTTGCGCGACATAGCGCAAGCTTTGCCATATTTTTTTTTTTTTTGTGACCGGCTTTCTTGCCTTTTCATTACATGTCTTGCGCATTTATACCGAATGTTAGACGCATAAGCGTGCGCAAGGTTCCCTTTCACGGGGGGAGTGGGGCGAAGGTTCATCGCAGCGCCTTCCTCCCCAATTAAGCCAATGTATCAAGCATATTTGCACCCCCCCCTCCCCCCTTGCGCACACCTATGGTCAAACGTACGCAGATTCAGGAGGAAAGCTCACCGAACACGCCGAACACGAAAAACGCTACGACGTAGGCTCTAAAGGCGGTTTTGCAGCTGTAAGCGATGACGTATGCAGACAGGATGAACAGGACGGCGGACACGGAGAAAACCACGAACAGGGCCTCTGCAAAAAGGTTTTATTTATATTACTGATTCGTCTTACCCATTACGCCCGGCTTGCACAACATAAGCGGGCGGCAGGGAGGGTTACCGGCAAAATATGAGATAAACATGAAAGCAGTACACACAATCTTTTTGAACATGGCATGCAAGAAAAGACAACAGCCACGCGCAAGCGAGCTTAAAAAAATCCCCACAATATCCACGAAGTGAATGATGTTAGAGGAGTTTGCTCGGAGATAATCAGTAAACCGTGAATCCATCCGTACAATTCCTCTGCTGTCATATAAAGACGTGACACGTTGTTATAGTTATATATACATTATATACACAATGTTTATTATTTTACATTTGATGCACTATATACACAATTTACTCATGTGTGACTCATGACGTTGAGTGCGATGACAGCCTGCAAAGGATCTTCGAGGTCCGTAACTTCAGGCGCCGGCTCGATCTCGTCATCGTTGAACTTTCCATCGGCGCGCCGCGCCGTGATGCCGCTGCCATCACGGCAGCGTCATCGTCATCGCACTCTTGAAATCAGAGTAACAGCTGCGCCTCTAGCGGGAGCAATGAGAACTAGCGGCTACGACGATGGACAAGCCCTGAGCATAAGAAGCTAGGCGAGCAAGCTCCTAAATTTCAAAGCGCCACAGCGAAGCTTTGATTATCAATATGCACAATCGGATATGGGAGCCCAATCCAGCCGGAAATCAAGTTCAAATCGTAGCACTCGGTGCACGATGCATTACTGGTATAGTGAACTAATATAGTTACTGGTATCCGCATCGGAGGTATGGTGGCGTCACCCCTACGCCGCACCTGACGACAAGCGGACGTTGCTTGGCCAGCTGAGCCCACGCTGTCGAGCTTGAATTCGCGCTTTTTGTGGCACAGAAAATAGTTTAGTGCCATAACTCGCAAGGCCCTCACGATCACCGCGAAAGCCCAGCCAACGTTAGTTGCCAACCTTTGTTCTAAATTTTTTATACATGTGTAAGGAGGAAGAAGAACAATATGCCGTAGTGGGCCACCACCTTAGAAGAAGGACCGAGCGCGAGCTGTGGTTACCCGTGCTGCGATTCTTGTGCCGGTTGTCGCCACCCGTTTTTGGAGTCCACAGGCTTCCTGCTCAAGTACAACGTCTGTCAATAAACCCCATTTCAGAGTGGTGGAGGTGCTGGGTATTCAACCTGGAACTCCGCAACAGGAGACTGCCCGCTCCCCCAGAAATGGCCGAGGAAAACACCCAGCAAGTTACGACCCAACCACCGATGGTCATCGTGCCAACTGCGCTACGCGTGCGCGATCCACCTTTCTTCAACGGCACCGATGACCAAGACGTCGAAGATTGGCTGTCGACATTTGAAAAGGTAGGCGCGAGCAACAATTGGGACGACCCTTCGAAACTGCAGTATGTTTCCTTCTACCTGAAAGAGGTAGCAAGCCTCTGGTTCAACAACCACCAGTCCGAATTCACCACGTGGGGTGCTTTTAAGCAACGCATTGCCGATGTGTTCGGTCGTCCCGAAGTGCGCAAGCTCCGTGCTGAACAGCGCCTGCGGGGGCGTGCACAGCTGCAGGGAGAAGGCTTCACAAGTTATATCGAAGACGTGCTCGACTTGTGCAAGCGACTTAACCCTTCGATGAGCGAAGCAGACAAGATCAGACACATCTTGAAAGGCATAGACGATGACGCCTTTCAGATGCTGCTGGCCAAGGACCCGCGGACCGTGTCTGAACTCGCCACTCTGTGCCAGAGCTTCGAGGAGCTGCGTAAACAACGGGTCTTGACACGGCGGCCAGCGGCTACAGACGAAACTCTTGCGGCGTTGACGCTCGGTGGTGAGCACAGCACGCTAATATCCGAAATCAAGCGATATGTTCGCGAGGAAGTGGCTCGACAACTTTCGTGCCTGTCGTATTTACCGACAACGGAAGCCACTACTGAGCGTCTCACACCCGCCATCCGACAGGTGATACAGGAGCAGGTCTCCGAGGCATTGCCGTCCGCTCCTCAGACAACACCTGTCGCCGCGCCACTGACTTATGCGGCTGTCGCTGCAAGTCCGCCGCGACCTCTACCTTTGTCGACACGTCAACCTGTGCGAGTACCAACGACGCCCAGTACACAGCAGTGCTACGGAAACCCCTGGCGCACAGCTGACAACCGTCCCATTTGCTACGCCTGCGGGTATCCAGGCCATGTCGCGCGCTTCTGTCGTCGGCGCTTCGCAGCGACCTCGGCTACACCGAGATACCCCGACTACTCTTCCCGGGCCCCGTACAACGCACCACAAGAACTGCCATCTCAACGTGACCTATCGCCAGATGAATGTGACCCGCTACCCGCCGAACGAGACCGCCGACGCGCTTCCGAGTACCGACCGTTCACTTCCCGTCGTTCACACTCACCACGGCGCAGTTCTCTGTCACCCCCGCGTCGACGACCGAACCCGCTGGAGACGGAAAACTGATTGCCGCAGCTCCGGAGGCACGAGCTGCGTCGTCGTCACACTGTGTAAGTCCTCGCCTGTCCCCCGCCAATGTTATAGAAGTGTTCGTCGAAGGTTTGCGGACTCTCGCGCTCGTGGATACTGGTGCTGCCATATCTGTGATTAGCCGAAAACTTTGTCGCTCTATAAGAAAGGTCACGACGCCACCTTGCGGGTTGTCGCTCAGTACGGCGAGCGCGCAACACATTCAACCAGTTGGAGCGTGTACGGCCAGAATCGTCATTCAAGACGTCTTGTATCACATCGAGTTTATCGTGTTGGCCACGTGTTCGCATGACGTGATACTTGGGTGGGATTTCTTGTCGCGACACCACGCCGTCATTGACTGCGCTCGTGCTATGGTGGAACTTTCCGTGTTCTCTGATGCCCCGTGTACCGACACAGAACGACCTCGTGTCGGCAAGCTTGTTGTTGCTACTGACACTACCGTTCCACCTCTTAGTGCCATCATAGTTCCTGTCCACTGTACTGAGTTTTCGAGCACTACCGTTGTATTCACACCATCTGACGTTTTCAGTCGCCGCCATAGTACATCGCTGCCATTTGCCGTTCTACCGCCTCATCAGCATGTGACTGGAATATTTGTTTGCAACCCCAGCTTATGCCCTCTCACATTGCATAGCAACGAGACGCTTGGCCACGTCCAGCCTGTCGACGACAACGCTATCGTGCCGATTGAGTCTTGCGAAACTGGCCCAAAGCTTCCGTTGAACGCCGTGACTCCTCGTTTTACTGCGGATGACGTCTGCTCGGATGTATTCAATCGCTCCATCGACAGCGCGCTCCCTCAAGAGCAACGGGCACAACTTATCGCGCTTCTTCATGAGTTTAGACACTCGTTCGACTTTCCGCAGAAGCCGCTGAGCCAAACCAACACCGTTGCTCACAGTATCGACACTGGAACTCACACTCCTTTACGACAACGCCCCTACCGTGTATCAGCAACGGAACGTAACATCATTGCAGAGCAAGTGAATGACATGCTTCAGCACGGGGTCATTACGCCTTCCTCAAGTCCGTGGTCTTCACCTGTAGTGCTCGTACGAAAAAAAGATGGTTCAATTAGATTTTGCGTGGACTACCGACGCCTCAACAAAATTACGCGGAAAGATGTCTACCCTCTTCCCCGCATCGATGACGCCATCGATTGCCTACAAGGGGCCGAATACTTTTCTTCATTGGACTTGCGTTCAGGTTATTGGCAGGTTCCGATGGCAGAATCTGACCGTCCTAAAACAGCGTTCGTTACGCCAGATGGCCTATACGAATTCACAGTAATGCCATTCGGTCTCTGCAATGCGCCTGCAACGTTTGAGCGAATGATGGACGGCATTTTACGCGGCCTAAAGTGGCAGATATGTTTATGTTACCTCGATGACATTGTTGTCTACTCCCCAGATTTTCCTACACACGTCGACCGTTTGCGCACGATTCTTCAGTGCCTTACCAAGGCAAACCTTCAGCTTAATCTGAAGAAGTGCCGCTTCGGGGCTCGCCAACTCGCTATACTTGGCCATGTGGTTTCAAAGGATGGAATCCTTCCAGATCCGGACAAACTACGTGCGGTCGCAGAGTTTCCAAAGCCGACAACACTCAAAGAGCTTCGGAGCTTCGTCGGCTTGTGCTCTTATTTTCGCCGTTTCGTCCGTAACTTTGCATCGATAATAGCCCCACTTACGAAACTACTTGCTGGCCCTGCTAACCTTTCCGATTGGACCCAAGCATGTGACGACGCCTTCGACGCACTGCGCCACCTGCTTACGTCACCACCCATTCTGCGCCATTACGACCCCACTGCTCCGACCGAAGTGCACACTGACGCTAGCGGCGTCGGTCTTGGCGCAGTACTCGCACAACGTAAGCCCGGCATTCCAGAATACGTCGTCGCATATGCTAGCCGCGCACTCGCGAAAGCGGAAACCAACTACTCAGTCACCGAGAAAGAGTGCCTCGCAATTGTGTGGGCATTAAGCAAGTTTCGTCCTTACTTGTACGGACAGACTTTCGACGTCGTAACCGACCACCACGCACTCTGTTGGTTAGCTTCTCTGAAAGATCCTACCGGTCGCCTTGGACGTTGGGCCCTTCGCCTACAAGAATTTGACATTCGAGTCGTCTACAGATCCGGACGAAAACATTCCGACGCGGACGCACTCTCTCGATCACCACTGCCATCCTGTGAAGACCCACACTCAGAAGCTGACTTTCCCATCACTGCCATCGCCGTCACGAGCATGTCATCCGAGCAGCGAAAAGACCCGTGGATTGTCTCTCTACTCAACCTCCTTTCCGACACTTCCACGTCTGCGTACCCTCGTGCTCTTCGTCGCCAAGCCGCACATTTTGCGATACGAGACGCGCTATTATATCGAAGAAACCACCAAGCGGATGGTCGTAAATGGCTCTTGGTTATACCAAGCCACATGCGATCTGACATATGTGCGTATTTTCATGCTGACCCGCAACATGCTCACGCTGGCGCGTTGAAAACGTACCAACGGCTCCGCCAGCGTTACTACTGGAGGGGCATGTACACGTTCGTCCAAAAATATATTCGATCATGTCCATTGTGCCAACAACGCAAGTCATTTGCCCATTCACCAGGATTACTGCAGCCTCTACCGTGTCCGGCACGCCCTTTCGATCGTGTTGGCATCGATCTATATGGACCGCTCCCTTACACCGCGGCTGGAAACCGATGGGTCATTGTCGCCGTAGACCATCTAACCAGGTACGCGGAAACAGCTCCGCTACCTTCAGCTGGTGCTCGGGACGTAGCCAACTTCATCTTGCGACGATTCATCCTGCGTCACGGTGCACCACGCGAGCTACTCAGCGATAGAGGGCGTGTGTTTTTTATCCGAAGTTCTTCAAGAACTTCTTCGCGCGTGCCACACGGTTCACCGCACCTCTACAGCTTACCACCCGCAGACCAACGGTCTAACTGAGCGTTTCAACCGAACGCTGGGAGACATGCTCGCGATGTACGTCAATTCTGACCAGTCGAACTGGGATGTGGTACTCCCATTTGTAACTTATGCATACAACACCGCGACGCAGTCAACAACAGGCTTTTCGCCTTTCTTTCTTCTATATGGCCGTGAACCATCCGCCACTCTTGACACCATTTTGCCGTATCGTCCAGACGCTTCCGAATTCAGCCCTGTATCTGAAATTGTACAGCACGCTGAAGAGTGTCGTCTTTTGGCGCGTTCATTCACCTCGGACAAACAAGCCCTCGAAAAAGAACGCCATGACCGCGACCAGCACGTCCAGACTTTCGCCGTAGGCTCACTCGTCTGGCTCCGATTGCCCTTCCACTCCTCTGGCTTGTCGTCCAAGTTTGCCCCAAAGTATCGCGGTCCTTACCGCGTCGTGGAACGTCGCTCTGATATAACGTATGTCATTGAGCCAGTCAACCCATCTACAGACAGGCGCCGCCTTGGTCGCGAGACAGTCCATGTCAGTCGCCTCAAGCAATATCACGACCCCTTCCTTCTGTCGTCACCATGACTCGCCAGGATGGCTCCCCTTTGTCGCCGGGGTGTTGTAAGGAGGAAGAAGAACAATATGCCGTAGTGGGCCACCACCTTAGAAGAAGGACCGAGCGCGAGCTGTGGTTACCCGTGCTGCGATTCTTGTGCCGGTTGTCGCCACCCGTTTTTGGAGTCCACAGGCTTCCTGCTCAAGTACAACGTCTGTCAATAAACCCCATTTCACATGTGTTAACAGGAGGCCCTCCTGACAGTTTTTACTTTGGGACCTCCTTCTGCATTATACCAATTTTCCATTTACATTGTATTGAATATTGAATAAACCTTCAAAAATCATGAAAAAAGTCATGAACGTTGCCGGCAGGACTAGCCACCGTCGTCGAGCGTGCCCAATTGACGTGAACTTTTTTGGCGCTAATATTATAAGTTTTTAACCTGTACGGTATTCCAGCATGCGCAGACAAGTTTACGAAATCCGCGATACTGGACGATGGTGTAGACATCTTGCGAAGCTTAGGACAACCACGATTATATACAGGTTTGCTTGTTTTCGCCTAGAGCTTTTTAGGGGAAAAAAAAGATTAGAAAGGCAACTCATTCGGCATTACGCCACTGACGAGAATTTATACCAGCAGAGAAGTAGAATATACTTTATTTCGTTGCTTGGCTGGTTCATCGCAGCGCCAGAGTAGGTGTGCGTATTTCAAATCTAGAAACGGATTCACTACAGCACGTGATCTCGCTAGCCTTTCAGACACACTCGCCCGACGGTTTTCTTACTGTGGAACTGCCTGGTCTGTTTCGCGTTGACTCATTTAATGGGAACGCATGCATACAGGAGTAATTACGTATGTAATTAAATAATGATCGTGAGGAGCTCACTGTAAGCGATCATATGCACATCGTAGTACAAGACGAATGCCGTAGATGTGGGCAGAATGATCCAGACGAAAAGGGCACAGTCGAAGAGTAGGTTGCAGAGGCAATGCAGCCACCCAGGGATGCCCGTCATCAACTGCAACTGCATGAACCGGCTGCCGCTCTCAGCACTGGGGAAGGCCACGAACGAGGACACGATGAGAAACAACGCTAAAGGCGCCATGAAAGCCCAGATGGTCGCCATCTTGTGCACCAGCACGTCCACGTGGCCCATGGGGTCGTCCTCAAAGTATTCGGAGCCCGGATCGCCCATTTGCCGGCGGCTGCGCTCCAGCTTAACGACCTGGACGCGATATGTACAGTCGTGAACAATATCGGAGGGTACACTAGTTACCTTCTGACGGCCATGGCGGTTAACGCAATTCGCAAGCGCAAATTGTTTCATAACACTAAACCGCCGAGCGCAAAGGTATCTCTTGAAAAATTCAGTATGTAGCATATAATGTGTGAGCATATATTTATGCATATACATGTGTATGTGCACATACATGCGCACTCTAATGATTTCCGCACTTAATCTACACGCACCGAAATGTGGCAACTATGTTAAATACGAGCACTTTATAGCTATTTATAATAACATCGTATAATGAAAAATTGTGTTGTGGTCAAGCTAACTACTGCTTTGGCGAGTTTGTATACTTCGGGCAGATCGTACTTCGATTATGTACATCTAATTAAGCACTGTTCCTGTTACGCCCAGCGCGAGCAGGGCCACGTCAGGAGGTTTACCATCTCCTTCGGTCCTTACCGCGGGCAATTCCTTGTATTGCACGAAAAATGAATACATGAAATAGATGAAATTTCAGCCCATTAAATGTAGGTAATCGTTAAACAATAAACACAGGTATCGTGTTCCCTCTCATATTGTTCCCGATTGTACGAGCGTGATACTACATTGTTTTTTTTTTAAATTATTATCAGCAGCGGCGGTGGACATCATCATCATCATCAGTAGCCTGTCCCCGCTCAATGTGTGGCAAATACCTTTCCCACATTCCTCAAATTAATCCGAAGTCTTTAGCTAGCTGCAAATACGTTATGCCAGCACACTTCTTAATCTC
Source organism: Rhipicephalus appendiculatus (assembly GCA_030522465.1). Lineage (NCBI taxonomy): Eukaryota > Metazoa > Arthropoda > Arachnida > Ixodida > Ixodidae > Rhipicephalus > Rhipicephalus appendiculatus. The sequence goes on along the minus strand of JALIZH010010787.1, from coordinate 638,951 downwards.
ATCCGCCCACTTTCTGCCATTTTTTACCAACCCCTGCCGCGCTTGCCTCCATAGGCGTGCGCACGGGGGGGGAGGGAGGACAGGGGGGGGGCAGAAGGGGGGGGGGCGCTAAGCCAGCCCCATACATTGACATAATAGGTAAAGGAGGCGATAGGGGAGTGCGTAAAGTCAGCCCCATACATTGACATAATAGGGAGGGGTGGGGGGCGCTGCGACGGACCTTCGCCCCCCCCCCCCTCCCCCCTGAAGGGGAACCCTGCGCACGCTTATGCTTGCCTCCTCTTGGAAACCATGCTGTTGCCCCTACTGGACATCAGATTATACTGGCGAGATCAGAATATATGATAGGCGAGAGCAAGTGACTCCGAGCGCCTCGAGCAGGAGCGATGGACTGCAAGAGGTCCCAGCTGAATGTGTTCGGGGCACTCGGTTTGCAGCAGTCGAATGCGCAGTGCGTCGTCAGAGCGCCCCGAAACGCTCGACAAACCACCAGCCGAATGAAGAAGAGCCGTTACCTCTGGAAGGTGCACCTCCAACGTCGTCTCGATGTGAGCCCAGTAGCTTTTCTCCTTGTATGCAAGCAAGGCACTGCTCACGAGGCCGTATGCCAAACACTTGCTCATGATGGCGTACGGGTTGTACCAGGCCTCCAACCTGTACGGCAGTAAGAGAGACGGCGGGCTTAACGCACCATCTTCAACCTGTTTTTTTTTCGTGCTATTACAGTACTCGCAATTTCATGCGAAGCCAGCTAAAATTCAAGTTCGCTGTTCTTTTAGTTCTTTTTATTTGTTTTACAGTTAGAATCCCTTTCTTATGAAGAAGTTGTTTGAGCAGTACTAAACCAGAACTAAAAATTGGGCTGGTTGGTATGTGTCGGCTGTGTTTGCGATGGTTCCACCTCCAACCATAATTTGGAATAAACGTTTGACGTCAATCCTACAGTAACTCTTTGCATGCTATGTTAAATACTTGATGTAATCCCTACAGCAACTCTGTAACAGCATTACTTCCATATGTTAAATTTAGAACCTTATGTGCATATTTGTGCTATGAACGTCGTATGCTGCCCATGCACGCGTACCCAAGGGCCCACTCATGCAACATAGAGAGTAGCATTTAGCCCCCCAAAACCATCCACATTTTTCTGGCAAATAAATTTTAGTTTATTTATTTATTTATTTATTTATTTATTTATTTATTTATCAATCGACCGACCGACCGACCGACCGACCGACTGATCATATGGAATTCGCGTGACAACGCCCCTGAGCCGCGGACCGGCAAAGGAGGAGTGATACATCAGCTTTTGACATGCCGTGACAATAATAATAATAATAATAATAATAATAATAATAATAATAATAATAATAATAATAATAATAATAATAATAATAATAATAATAATTGTTCGAATTTTACCTTCGCAAAACAACGATATGATTTTAAGAGACGCCGTAGTGGAGGGCTCCGGAAATTTCGACCACCTGGGGTTCTTTCACGTGCACCTAAATCTAAGCACCCGGGCCTCAAAGTGAAAATCGAAAATGTGGCATCGACATACGCAGTACCTTGTATACATCAATTTCACAAGCAGGCTGCCATTTCTAAAGCACTTCACCACCGCAACGGCGTCTAGCGTGTGCGATGTTTCGTCGCCGCCATGCCAGTGTGCGGGGTTCTGCGGTGGTAAAGGTATTGCTGCGCGTCGCGGTACACGGGCAACACAGCAACGCTTCGCGAATGCAAATGCGCTAGGAAAAATCGCTAAGCTGTATGCTTCAACATGGCTGGAACAACAGGCGGCGGCGGCCCACAAGACGTTCCCGCAGCGGCGCCGACGACATACATGGGAGGTGAGTAGAATTCCAATGCAGTTCTTAACGAATGAAAGAATGGAACTTTAAGGGCTTGTTTTTACTTTGTTAAACGCGAAGTAAAAACCACTGTCACCCCGTGATGGAGAGACCGAATGGGTCTCGAAACGTTGGGCCAGTTTTTAATTTCAATATTAAAAACTCAGATTAAGAAAAGTGGCCGGAGATTTTGTTTTATTGGTATAATTCAACCTTATTGAACCCCTTCTGACATTTTGATACGCTTCGCCGCATAACCATTTCGCATTGCGGTGGAGCTAACTTATGTTTCCCCTTCTCCATGACATGGCTGTAAAGCATTTGTTGCAGCCTTCTACGACAAATGCACGCAAGCATGCTTTTTCCTGGATTGCATATTCGAAGAGAAAGTATAACTAGAAACAGGTGGGATGTGGCAGCAGACCGGACAACTTACTGACAAGCTGTTGACATCGAATTGTCGTGGACACTTTGACCATTCCTTGCCAGGGAGAAATAAAATGCACCTATTCCATGCTGCATGACGCCTTAGCTTATATATCATCCATTCCTACCAGTACACAACAAGTCCCCGAAACATCCATGGCTGTGAACCCCTGGCATAATGCTTAAATTTCGTCCGTATGGTCGGCTGCCTACTAGGAGGCGCTTTGCGCTTAATGTATAAACTACGTTGAATTTTCACGTGGATTCCGACACGAAAAAAACGTGAAGAGCATTGAAAGGTCTGTTTTGCTTTCCTTATGTTTCTTCTGCCGAAGTGAGGTGGCGTTACGTGGCACGGACGTCATCAGGACAAGTTCCGTTACTCGGATTACTAGAGCGCGCAGCATTCTAAACTGACGGTGATGGGGATGCGCTTCAAGGACGCGTGCAGGTCTGAGACGAGACACACACAGTGTGCACCCAGAAATTTCATGAGTGCAACCGTCATCACAGAGTTGGTACTGACTCTAGAGGAAAGGCTCATGCATTAGAATCCCCGACCACAAGGGCGCCGCCATTGCCACCATTACCCTACCCTGCGAGCGTCACCGGCCCCTGAGACTCGAGCTAGACTTAACGGCGGTGATCATCGCCAGTAGTGTTCCTTCGTAGTTATTGAAAGTGAGCTCACGTGAAGTAGAGTTGCAAGCAAGCGCAGAGGACCACCTAGTGCGACTCACACTTCAGTCAGAAAACGCGTTCTAAAACTCAAATGGATATGGTGGCGCCATCTAGCAGCAGTGCCATCTAGCAGCAATGTCAAAGCGTGGCCTCCGAGATGAGCCGGCGCGCCGCCGGCTAATCTCGGAGGCCATGGTCAAAGGTACGGTAATGACGGCGTTTTTGTAGTCGGTGCTCTGTCGGACCAGCATTTCCTCGAGAGCCTGCATTAACTCTATGACCGTCATATATACCGTAACCGCGACCAATCGACAAGGCACATCTTAGAAGCCAGACAGACTTGGGAACGAGCAGCTTCCTGTAACAGTATAGATTCTATCACGCTACCTGAAAGAGAAATTCGGTTCTTGAGCACGCAGTGATTGTAGAGCGCGCACCCTGTGTCACCTGCTTCTGCGCATACAAGCGACGTCCACCTCATATTCGAATAAACAACTACAAAGTTGAGCTCTGCTGTCTCCTCTCCCCTCCGTCCGCGTACTTGAAGCGCTTCTCCGTCGTTGTCGGGCTAGTTGGTTTCGCACAACTGAGTACATTGACAAACTCCCTTTCTAAACTGCCAGCGCCGACTGTCTATACGATTTCGGCCAGAATTGGGAAACAGGCCTATCGTCGTCGTCGTCATCATCATCATCATCATCAGCCTGACTACGCCCACTGCAGGGCAAAGGCCTCTGCCATGTCATCAACCCGGTCCTGTGCTTTCTGCTGCCACTTTATACCGTGCAAACTTCTTAATCTCATCTGCCCACCTAATTCTCTGTCTCCCCCCTCACGCATTTGCCTTCTCTTGGAATCTAGTCAGTTGTCCCTTAATGACCAGCGGTTATCCTGCCGACGTGCAACGTGCCCGGTCCATGTCCATTTCTTCTTCTTGATTTCAACTATGATATCCTTAACCCCCGTTTGTTCGCTTACCCCCCTCTGCTCACTTCCTGTCTCTTAAGGTTACACCTATCATTTTCCTTTCCACAGGCAACACGCCTATGCCTTCTCGTTACACGGCGTTGTCAAACCTTCTCTACGAATACAGATTTCTGCGCATGGGCGGAAGGTCGTTGGGAGCGACTCACTCCTTGTTGCGGAACACAGCGCCGAGGACCATGCTCTTCGTGTAGGACACGTAGTCCTTTTCGGCCTCCGCGAGCAGCACGTCACCCGCTGTGTCGTTGTAGTGCGTCACCACCGCTCCCGCCTCCTCCAGCTGCGCAAAAGCAACCATCGAGCGATTAAGAAGGAGTGCCACGTTGCTTCAACAAGCAATATCGAAGCTGTCTTCACATACGGTTAGGAACAACAAAAACGGAGCCTTCGATTACCGTATCTTCGTTCACATAAACCACACCACCGTTCTACAGCCCAACGGAAAATTTAAATCTAGTCCTCACACCCGTCGTATCATACACCCATTTAACCGCGACACTTATCCTTTACACCTTCGTCACCTTCGTCTGTATGAACCTACCATGATCTACGATTCCATATGTTTATCTTCTCTCGGTTTCACTCGCCGTTGTCCAAGGGCGTGCGCATGGTTCTCCTTTAGAGTGCCGGAGGAGGAGGAGGGGGGGGAGCTCTATGGTAGCGTCCTGTCTTTGCCTCCCGCAAGTGGTCGAGTACGAAAGAAGTCACGATTCGCAATGGATGCATAAATGAGAGTGAAGGGATGGAAGTGCTCAAAACGGCCTGCCTTTTTTGGCACCCGGCTTTCTGGGGATAAATGGGGGGAAGTATACAGTTCTCGGAATGCTACAGTAGAGGTACACGGCGACCATTATTGTCAAAAACCTGCACGGCCATAGCCCGGCACTAGAAAGGGGCCGCGCAAGGCCTTTCCAGGTAATATGCTCCTATAATGGCTTCGTTAAAAGAGCATATTGCGTCACGATTCGACTGCCGCAAAGTTGTTTAGAATCCGTCAAGTACGAGCGGAGTTACAGGGATTAGTCGCACGCTTCAAGCGCTTTCTCTCTATCCTTTCGTACTAGCGAGCCCGCTGAAGCTACGCAGGGGAAGGGAAAGGGATCTTAAGGAAGCAAGAAGATGCGTCCCTTCGTCAGCGCGTTTCATGACATTGTGGTCATTCTTTTCTCTTCGAACGTGCGGCTTACTTTTAGTGTGAACGCGAGCGGGCACGTGGCGACATCTCGCGGCGGCCTCGGTAACTGTGTAGCTCACGATGCCCAAATCAAACAGTGGCCGTGGACTTTAGGTTTATGGCGCGGACATTTGGGCTGATGACATTATTTCTCCAGAGAAGAGGGCACGATTTTTAGCTGATTTCACGAATCAATTGTAATCTCAGGCCGCGTGCTACGCTATATAATGTTTAGCTTGCGTGTTCTCGGGAGTCTCGACTACCGATCGGTAGCGTTTTCCCACTATGCCGAAAAAGTGTTGCATACCGGCTCGGTTGAGTGAAAGTATCGGGCAGACTTGGCGCCTACTCCTAGATCGCCTACACATCAGACATGAATTTCACACAGAGGAGCGGGTACGAGTGCCCGAACATTGGAAGTACGCGATCCATGTTCGACCCCTCCCCACCAATACGTCCCGTGAGTCGCACGCTGGCCGTCGAGAGGCGCGGGCTCTTGCTCTCAGGCGCCAATACGGCTCTAAACAAAACGTATTTTATACGGACATCGCCGGCCCTTACCGCGGGGGTTGGTATACGGCCGCCGTAGTCCACCAAGACAGGCAGGTGGATGGTCTCTCCTTCCGCGCACCCAATGCTACCTATGCTGAAGAGGTGGCCATAGCCCTAGCTATCTCCAATGAAACTTCTGAAATTATAATATCAGACTCCCGAGGAGCCTGTCGAAATTTTGAACTGGGACGGATCTCACCCCTAGCTGCCAAAATTCTTAAATCCTGTCCGCGGGAAGGTTACCCCTCTCCCCGCTCACTAATCTGGACCCCTGGCCATCAGGGCCTCGTAGGCAATGAGGCGGCGCACGCTGCCGCCCGCGCACTCATTCCCCGGGCCACTGCCTCGCCCAGCGATGACCCCTGTGATCCAGAAGAGAACGCTCCTCCCCTGACTTTTAGAGAGATACTTACCTATTATCGGGACTCCCACCGCCGCTTTCCTGCGCCCTGCAAAGGACTCAGGAAGGCGGACGAGAGAATTCTTCTCCGACTGTTTACAAATACGCTACTGTGCCCGGCAGTGCTTAAGCACTTTGACTCTTCCTTTTCCGGCCACTGCCAGTACTGTGCGGAGGTGGCTGACACCTACCACATGGTATGGGCATGCCAGCTCAATCCTTCTTTACCCCCCGAACCCCAACCCAACTCGAGAGGACTGGGAGGCGGCCCTGCTCGGCTGCCAGGACCTTCCGGCCCAACAAGCCATGGTCCGGCGGGCCAGGACAGCGGCCACGACCAATGGGGTCCCTGACTAGGGACTCCACCTTGTGCTGTAAGGGAGCTGACCCACTAGGGGCTGATTTCCCTTACAACCTCTCTGTTCAATAAATGTTTACCACCACCACCACCTTAGACAATTCGGGGGAGGGGGGGGGGGGGGTCGCGCCATGCCGAACTTGAGCGCACGCCTATGCCGTTGCCGCCACGCTGTGGTCACAACTGTTAATCGCAGCGACCGCTATCGACAACACCCTCCTTGCAATACTGTGAGGAGTTGCAGTGAAGTCCCCTCGCACGCCGAAATTTGTGTATGACTTACACCCGTACTTGATTCCGAATTTCCTGCATTTCTCGTGCGTGTTATACGCGAGAAATACGATAATTTCCGTTCATTTCATAGGGAAGGTCTCGACACCGACAAATCTGATATTTTTACGCGACGATGTACTATGCGGCACCCCCTGCACTCACCCCCTCCCCCAACTAACCGATGAACACCTCCGCGACTGTCTGCCTCCGTCGGTGAGCAACATTGAAGTACATATTTGCTAGTTGTCTAAGAATGTTCCGAACCAAAAGTCGCACCCGAAGAGCTCTTTGTAGTTGTTGTTGTTGTAACCTATGTTATATATTTCTAAATTGCAACCTTGTGACATGTGTGCTGAAAATAAACGTGATTTCTATTCCAGTTTTGTACATCATTATTGTCAATTCGGGGAATTTTTTCTGCTTGCCTGAATCCCCCCCGCCCACTCCGATTTGCTGTGCAGTCCCCCGCCATGTCGGCTTCATGCAACTCTGCCCTCCGCCTCAAAAGGTTGCCGACCTCTGCTTAAAAGGAGTACTGACACAAAACTTCGAAGGCGAGATAACTAGTGGGATAGATTTGTGTGGACACACACGCATCATCTACAAAATATCAACGGCTAATACAGCCTAGAGCATATTTAAAATCAATTTCGAAGTGCGTGTCACGGCATCGCACACGAAACGCGCCTTTGGTTTTCTTGTAAACAACCAACCGCCATCTGCGTCACGAGTTTTTGTTGACTGCCGGGATCCTTGCGAGCGCTCTCTCCTAGCAGGCATTTTCAACAGAAAGAGTGGACAGGCTTGCGGGGGAGTACAACGGCTGGCGTTCTTGCCTCATCAGTGCATTTTTGGGGAGATCATGCATATTTAAAATGTCTTGGAGGGAGCCTTCGTTGAAAAGAGCTCTCAACTCGGTGCTCATGTGCACGCGGTTTTTTGTGCTCACGTAGTCAGTTATGTTTAGAAGAAAACCACTCTTGGTCCCGCCTCACTCGACGCTCTCTGAAACCGAAACTGCGACTGGGCGGTATAAAACCATTTCCAAATAATTAACTGTCGCGCGCTCGAGCAAACGAGCTTTCCAGCCGTGATAAGTGGGTCGTTAGCGACTTATTGCAACAGAAAAAAACAAGATGCAAATTTTTTGTGTCAGTTCTCATTTAAGGTATATAGCATGCGACGGTACACTGGTCAGCCACCACAATCCCAAACAAACGCCACTTGATCCCACGCACACCGCAAATCGATGTTACGCGAAGTTGTCTGAGTTGAGCTGTCGATTTAGAATCGTTTACATTGAGCACCGTTTAGCGCATGCTACTTAAACAAAGGCAAGTGATTAAATATCTCGAATACATTGCTGAAGTCGCTATCACTGGTCGCCAGCAGTTTCATTCTACCCTAGCTGAACTGCTCTAAGAAGTCGTTATATTAAAAAAATGATAGAGCATTTTAATTCCGTGGGTACTGTACTCTGTAATAGCTAATAATTCAAGTAATGGAAAATGTGTAAGCACCTTCTCCTAAGGCCTTGGGCCCGACAATATTGTGGTCGAACAATTGAAGCGGGGACTGTTCATTGACCAGTTCTCTAATAGTTTGTAAGCACTACTTGGAGTTCCATAGATTAACCTTCCTACAACGGCACTAGCCAAATTTAGCCATAATTTATCTAACAGTAGCCAACATTAGCCGAAACTAGCAAATTTTAGCCGGTATCAGCTTGCACAAGCTGGACATAAGCTATCATGCAGTGATCATATCTGCAGCAATGGAAGGTCATTTAGAAGACAATCAGCCCTGTGAGCTAAGGATAAGGCAAAGCTAGCCGACATTAGCAATATTTTTAACCAAGATAAGGTCACACGAGCAAATATTACTCGTCATTTAGTCAGTACTAGCCAGCATTAGCTATTATTTAGTCATATGAAATGTACTAGCCATTACGTAGCCGACCCGAGCCATCTTTGAGCCCCTCACCAGATGCATGTAGTACGGGCTGATCCCTTTCTTGGCCCCTTCGTCGTCGTCGAGGAAGACGCGAGCCTCGGGGTAGAGTTCTCGCAGGGACACCGGCACGGGGATGTTCACAGCCGTGGCGTTCTCGCGTTCCGGCTTGCCAGCGGCCATCCAATGGAAGGCGCCCACCAGCACCACCAAGGGCATCAGGGAGGCCAGCAATTGATGCCGACACCGTGTCCGCAGGAACAGCAAGCGCTCCAGCATCAGCGTCGACACGCGCCGCCAGATGCCCGGATTCCAGCCGCGAGTGCTCACCAGGGTTGACAGGTTGGCAGCTGCGAGACAAGAGGGCCGGAACAAGCAGCAATAAAAAAAAGGAAAAACTCAGAGTCTCTTATGCATTCACTTAAGACGACTCGAAGGCGAAGGCCATCAGTCTTTTTCTTTTCAGTCTATCGATCCTGTCCCGCCACCCACCGAAAGCTTACTGCACCTAACGTGGTTTTGCATTGCCTCCGTGATCGGACTGCATTTAACCAATCTGCGGTGCCGTGCAATGACGTCATCACGAGACGTGACGTCATGCAACGTCACAGTGACGTCATCATGACTTCATTATGACGTCACGACCATTGGCGATCTGTGATGTCATCGTGACGCCATCATGTGATCATTAAAATTTGTGCATCACTAGTCCCCGACGCCGCGGGACGCCGACGGTCAAATTTCTCGCGTTTGATGAGTCATCTATGGCTTTCGCCTTAAAAGGCTTTCCCTAAAAGGATTTCGCTAAAAGGCTAAAAGCCTAAAAAGCTTTCGCTACAAGGCTAAAATGAAGGAAAGAAGTGTAATACACTTCTTTCCTTCATTCATATCGAGGGTCTCGTTCTGGCAGACTTGATGCCCTTCAGTTAGTATGCGAGGGATTATTAGTCACCTGCCAGCTCGTAAAGATCACGTGCTACGTGACGCCAACAGGCAAAAAGAGTGTTCCACGCTCGCCGTAATGGCAACAGGCGGCGCTGACTGACGCTCCCACGTTTAAATGAACACATATACCCTATAAAGTGGACGGAGGGATGACTGCCGCCGTAGTTCAGTTGGTAGAGCATCGGACGCGTTATTCGAAGGTCGCAGGTTCGGTCCCTGCCGGTGGCAAGTTATCTTTTCGTCCACTTCTCTTTCCTCACCTTTATATTACACTTACTTGTAATAACATCCGCTATACTTTCCTTGGCATCATTGTCCGTTAGTTCTCATTATATTGTGTTTAACAAAGCAAACGAGCCCATAAATTTACACTTCTTTCCTACCGTTTCAATGTGGATAATTTTTGGGGACAGGCAGTTCTCGATGTGTGCCTCAGCAATACTCTTCTCGATAGGTTACTTTCGCAGGGAACAACGATCCGTTACCTTACGCTCCCTGGTGCCTATTCCTGCGTTGAGCGTCGTCGTCGTTGGCGTTGGCGTAGCCAATACAGCGAACAAGGACGAAACAGAGCGAACGCGGAGTCTGCCGATATCGCGAGCCACTGGCCTCTAAAGGCCTGACCACACGTGCGCGTTGCAGCGTGTCAGCGCGTGTCTTTCTGACGCGGCGTCGCGCCCTCTCCCCAATGGAGAGAAAGGGCGCTCAGCTTCGCGTAGCCGGGCGCCCTCTCTCTCCATAGGGTCATTCCACGCCAAACGTCCCAGCCATTTTGGCGACCATCTCAAATGTATTCGAAAAAAATTGTGCTGATTTGCGGCATTGAAAACAGTGAATTGCTAGACTATTACGGAGAGAAAAAAATTTTTGGTCATGTGGGTGCCTTCAGAATTTCCCAGAATGTCGTCTGGGTGTTGTTTGTGAGAAAATTTATTCTAAGAATTTGGTTTCTTGTTTGTACACCAAATTTGGTTTACATAATAAGCAAAGACCTTTGTGTAAGGTGTTTGAAGCTCAATAATATTAGCGCAATATTTCTGCCATATACGCCTCGAAGAATTTAGCCAAAATGTTCTAAGTTTGAATTTTTTTCCATTGCAAGATTGCGCCGTGTATGAATATCTGAGTCATGAATACTTAGTCTACGAAAGGTATATTTTGCGCAAAAAATATTTTCAGAGCCCTCAAATTTCTGAACTTGATGGCAAAAAATCACGAATTTCAGAAAACCGTCATTTTTGTCCACATTGTGACGCAATTTGTACCACGTGGTGGTCCAATTAAAAATCAGCTTTGCACCTCAATCGAAAGCAAATGAACAGTTCTTTTTACATGGCAAGATTTATCATTACAATTTTTGTTTTAAGGAAGAAAATAATTTTTGAAGTTTCCCATTGGCTGCTATCTTCCCATTTCGTCATACGACAGCTTCCCGGTTGAAGTTCCCCATTGTCGTCAACGAACAATCACCCGCGTAACCATACATTGGGTAGGCGGGTGATGTTTGGTTGTGTTGCGCTGTGAAATTCACCCGATTATCCGTATATTTACATAGGTCAATAAACATTCGCATTTAACGCTTAACCTTCGTCTCGATATTGGATTCCTTAGCTCGCACTGCTGATTTACCGCACGGAAAATACGGTAATACCGTCCGTATCGCCTAACCACATATTGGGATGACGGTATGTCCTCTAAATAATTCAGACAACCCACGAATGGTTGAACCTCCCCCGCCCGCACCTTTCGAAAAAAAGGTTCTGGCTACGCTGCTGCCAGAGTAAACATCTTACAAAGTAAATTAGAAACAAAACAAAAGCCCTGAACATCATGTTTTTTTTTCTTTTTTGCTCATCACTCTCCTGACGACTCTCCGGCGGTCTCGCATTCGCCAACCGCTCGCGCCTTGTCAAGTGCGGCGGCGAATGCTCGCCGGCATGTCCCACTTCCCTGCTGCTAGCGGTTGTTTACGGGAGTTCGTTGAACTAGAGGACTAGGTTGAACCCCCAAAACTTCCAAGCAATCAATGTTGCCCGGTAACATGAATGAACGGTCTCAAACGGCAGCCCGAAAGCGAAACTTGAGGCTATATATAACATGTTGAAAATAGGCATTTATAGGCATTTGTAAGCATTTAAGGCACAAACTCCAAAAATAGGCATTTATAGGAACTATAAAAACATAAAATCCATTCTTAAACTCGCATTCATGCTCATATATCAAAATGGGGCGCGATTGGAGCGCGAGGAACAAAATAGACATATGCCTAAAATCCGGTCTCTACACGCAACATACGTGTTTACATTAACGTCCTGCAATACTTCGTGCTATATTTGACCTTGCCTAATCAGTACGGATTACATAATCACTTCGAGGGAGAGGCGGTGTGCAATTATCGAACTCATTTGGACGCGGAAGGCACTCGACTAATAATGGGAAAAAACAGCGCACAGACGGACGGGACGAATAAAAGGAAACAGAAAACAAACCATTTCTACGTCCCGTCCGTTTACGACGTGTTTTTGCCCGGTATGTATCACCAACTAGACCAAATTTCAGTCTTGCATAACGTTTACGAAGTCCACGATGGCATGAACGCCAGTGCCAACGGAGCCACTGGGGCAAGCAGTCCGTCGCAGATCTCTTTCTTGTTGGCAACGGCACTAGACCACGCTTTCATCAATTTTCCCGCGAATTTACTTGTCCAACCAGGGAAGACTTAAACGCAACTGAAAACCTAACGGGCTTCTCTCTAAAGCGAACGTACGACCTTAATACAAAGTTAAAAAAAAAATTTCCTAGAGCCTGGTCTAGGCGTCACTACCACCGCGATACGGGCGAGCGTTGCCCCCCACATCTACGTTCGACCTGGCTTCCTCAGATGGGGAGCAGGACCGGTGTGTAGCCCAAGGGTGTAGCCCGCGTCTCACCCTCATTCACGCCCCTACTGCGCTGCTGCTGACAGGCTGCTGTGACATGGCTGATCGCAGAGCAATTCCCAAGCAATCGCCGAATCCCTCCATTAGAAGAGCTTATTGGCTCGTGAATCGACAGCCGCAAATTTTAGAATCCGTCAAGTACGAGCGGAGTTACAGGGATTTGTCGCACGCCTCGAGCGCTTTCTTCCTCCTCTCGTATAGCGGGCTACGTGCACGGCCCATGTCCATTTCTTCTTTTTGATTTCAACTATGATATCCTTAACCCCCGTTTGTTCCCTGGCCCACTCTGCTCACTTCCTGTCTCTTAAGGTTACACCTATCATTTTCCTTTCGAACGCTCACTGCATCGTCCTCAATTTAAGTTGAACCCTCTTTGTAAGTCTCCAGGTTTCTGCTCCGTAGGTAAGTACCGGTAAGATGCAGCTTACTTTCAGTGTGATTGTGAGCGCGCGCACGGGCACGTGTCGCGGCTTCTCGCGGCTGCCAGGGTAACTATCCAGCTCACGATGCTAGGGTCAGCCAATGGTCGTGGACTTTGCGTTTATGGCGCGGTCATTAGGTTTTATGGTATCACCTGTCGAGAGAATAGGGATCGATTCCTAGCTGACTTGAAGAATTAATATCAAATTAGAGGTCGCGTGCTACGTTATGATGTGATCGGCACCGCTTTCTGACTATGCTGAAAAAGGGTTGCACGGCCTCTTTAACCTCGTTTTTGCACTGCATTCTTACCTTAAGGGCCTGTGTGTGTGTGTGTGTGTGTGTGTGTGTGCGTGCGTGTGTGTGTGTGTGTGTGTGTGTGTGTGTGTGTGTGTGTGTGTGTGTGTGTGTGTGTGTGTGTGTGTGTGTGCGTGTGTGTGCGCGCGCGTGCGCGTGTGCGTGCGTGCGTGCGTGCGCGCGCGTTGGGGGGGGGGGTTGTAAAGAGGGGAAAAGGAGCACGGCAGCGTAACTTCACCCACTCCCCCCCCCCCTTCCCCTAAAGGCGATCCCTGCCCCCCTCCTATGTTCAGGACAATGTTAAGGAAGGTTGCAACAATGAAAAAAAGGGGATGCAGAATAAACACGGTACTTACGCAGTTGTTGTGCCCAGGTAGTTTTCCCGCTGAGCGACACGCTCGCCAAGGTCAACCTGCGGAGCACAAACGCGTCTCCACTATAGAGTTCAATTTAAAATTTTCTATTTATCTGCCACCAGACACCTAAAATAATGATGGCAGGACTGCAGGTAAAATTAACGTACGCGAAGCGCGTTGAGTCCAGAACACCTTTTTTTAAAATACAGTTCTAGAGAGACAACATAATTACAACTAACAGACAAGAAAGCCAAGAAAAGAATAGGTCAGGTTATTTTTAGTAATTGTGATGTAAATATGAGGCAGGCCCGTAGCCATGGGTGGGTGCTATGGCTACGGGCCTGCCTCATATTTACATCACATACAAACCATGCACATACAAACCTAGTGCCCTAGGTTTGTATGTGCATTCAAACTGGGGAGTGTTAGTCAGTGCCGCTAGTAGCCATGATGGTGAGTGTGAAACACTCTCTTTCTGTCTGCTGGCGTCACGAAGCGCGTAATCTTTTTACCAGCTGGCAGCTGACCAACAGTCGGTGGCATACTACCCGAAGGCGTCATGTCTGCCAGAACGAGACCCTCGCTATGTCAACCATGATGCTGTCATTCATTATGCTTCTTTCGTTAGCTTCAGAGCGAGAAATAAAACACACGCAATAATATACAAAATCCCATACCAGAAGCACAGCACACATAAACGAGTCATTCGGGAATAAAATAAATTCGGCTTTAAAAATAACACCATTGAATGTAATAATAAGGTATATCGCACACCGTCATCAAAATGCATCACGCATAGACTAATTAGGCAAAATATAAAATTGATGCTTAAGGTGAAATAGGTAATAACATATAGTCGATGTAATAATTTTCCCCCTAGCTCACGACACTTAGTAACCAAGAATATAAATTGCATTAGTATAAAAAAAAATATTAACAAACACTTGTAATGGACAGCCGAAACACGGCTTCAATTCTGTCGAGGTGTACGTACAAACCTAAACTCAACATATCTTATGCACTAATGAATTGCATGGCGCTGTAAGTGCACCAGATTTTTCAAACACTGTAAGTTTCATTGTTTTTCTAGCGTGGGAACAGAAGGATAAACAAACATTTATTAGCCGGGTGACCGCTGTCACGGCCATGACGTTCGAGCTTGTCGGTCTCGTCGTCTTTCGCCACGGACGCAAAACACACTATCCACTACATGGCTGCCCCCCTAGCCATGAAGGCTTTGCCGCCGAGCGGTTGATGTCGTCGAGATGGCGTTGCCAGCGTCTACGTGAGCTGGCTTCAAACAGTATGTGGAAATCGTCTCTTCGTGTCCATGGAGAAGGAGCGTGATTATTGCGGTTTAGGGAATGTCGGAAGGCTCCACGGGGATCTAGTGGTAAGCTTTCATTAGATCCACTTTGCTGAATATGCAGCAACCGTGAAGCGATGCGGGGAAGTCGTGAATGTGAGGAATAGGATACCTGTCGGGAATCATCACTTTGTTTAATACACGGTGATATCAGCACACCCACCAATCACCTTTCTTCTTTGAAGCAATGAGCAAATCGGATGCCCAATGGCTAGCAGAAAGGACGAATGAAGACCCAATTCAAGCATGTGATCGAATTCTGGCTTCGGAATTTTTGGGCGGTCGGGTGCTAAGCGGCGAGATCGGGTATATACTGGTGGTCATTTCATTACTATGTGGTGTGTCACTGTGTACTATTGGGTGATCTGGCGATGGGGGTGGGAATAAGGTCGGGAAATTCTTGTAGGATTGTGTACCAAGGTGCCGACACCAGGGTGTGTGCTTGTACGAAATGCAAGGGCGGCGGCAGATGTGGTTACGCCTCCACAGACAGGTTGGTCATGGAGTCCAGAAGGCGGCATTGGCGTAGGTCGACAACCAGGTTAAACTTCCACAGAAAATTGGCACCAACGATCGGACCGCGAACGTCGGCGATGGTGAATAGCCATCGAAAGGGACGCCGCAGTCCGAGAAGTCTTGAGTTCTTAGGTTTCGTGCGGCTTGAGTAAGCGCACCGTATTTCTTTTCACAGCGAAGCTCTCTTCGTTGACTCTGTGCCACCGTTGGCGTACGCGGTCGTTAGTCACGTGGCCTAAGGGGCGAGAGTGATGCTCGGCGGAAAGGACTGCATCTCGCCGAGAGTGTCGAGAGAGAGAGAGAGGATCGCTCGGTGGGAGAGAAAGTCAGGAGCCTCATTGTATACTCGCTCAGATGGAGAGACGGTGTGGAGGCCTAACATATTTGGGCGTAGCACAGAATGAACTTAGGCCCAATAACAGAGTGACAATCAAGGGAAATCCACGCCCTCCGGAACCGTCGGCTCGCACTCACAGCTTAATACAGAGTAACGAAGGAACAGTGGTGACATAACAAAGAAGATGGTTATAAAAAAGACTCCCTAAGTAAAATGGGAAATGCAACATTCGAAGCAAAGGGGGAACAAAAAAAATGTTTTTTTTTTTCGTCACGCGAATGCCGCGAAGATGTAGAGGACGCGCAGCTCGCGCGGTCATGTGACATTTACTGCACCTCACAACGCGACTTTGAAACATAGAGATCTCAGGCTTTCGCCTTAAAAAGGTCACAGGTTCCTTTATGCATACGCTTAAGACTACTCGCAAGCAAGAGTCATCTTTTTCTTGTCAGTCGATGTAGTGATCGATCCTTCCCCGACCTCCCTATTAAAGCTGTCAGCACCTAACGTGGTTTTGTACTGCCTCCAAGATCGGAGGCCTTGCAAGCTTTCTGCACCTCACAAGGTCTTGCACAGCCTCTGAGATCGGCCCACCTTTGATCAAGCGACCATGCCAAGTGACGACGTCATTATATAACGTCACGTGGTGTGACGTCATGATCTGTCATAATGACGCCCCTAATTTCGCGATCTCCGACGAATCACCGTCTTCGCTCCTCAGCCAATCGGACCAAAAACCAAAACCAAAGTAGGAAACTCCGGAAACTGAAGCAGTGTTCTTTATTAAAAGAAATGTCCTCTCGATGACGCGTACTTTCGCCAGGGAGGACAATCAGGCGCCCTCTGTAGTCTATCTGAGTAGTTATGCGAACGATAGTGTCGGTACCCGGCGAATCAATTGAGGTAGTTTATTCTTAGGTTTTCCTTTGCATAACATTCCACAGAACTTGTTACACTTCATGGCCTTATTCAACCCGCTCTAAGAATATGTCACAGGTCTTGCAATCGGAGAACACAAGGGCATCCTTTTAGCTCTCCCGTCAAGGAGTAGAAAATTTGAAGGACACTTTGTACATTCCAAAGTGTGTCCGGCGAAAGCGTGTGGCCATTCCACTGATTATGCCATGTCATTTTTCTTTTGCACTCTCAGTGGCATAAGACACAAACCTAGTGGGTGCGTGTTTTCTTCTTTAATTTTTTACCGCGAATCGCAGCGAGACGCGAGACTCATCTTCCTCCGTTCGCATGCGTTAGTATTTTCTCGCGCTTTGCGCATCGTGCAAACGCCATCCGCGTTCCAGCTCTTAAGTTGACGGACCCTTTGTAAATTGGAAAGTGTATTCCGTGAACGCCTGGGTCCATTGAGACGGCGTCGGTCAGAATGATTGCAAACTCTGGGCACAGCGACGCTACGCAAGCAAAGCGCGAGCGCTATAGAGTCCGACGCGACCGGCGTCCGTCTGCGCATCCCGGCAGCCACCTGGCTCCGTGCCAGAGCTCGGATGGACGGACGGACGGACATGGACGGATGAACGGACGGACGGACGGACGGACGAGCAGACAAACAGACGGACGCCGGACGAAGGTCGGACGGACACCGGACGGACGTGAGCATGAGACATTAAAGACTTTCGCCTTAAAGATTACACCATCCACCGCTAAAGGGAACCATGTGTAGATGCGAAGCAGCGGGCGCTAACGCTTACACTGGCGGCGGCGTTGACTCTGGGCCTCATCGCAGCGTTGCACAGGAGAGAAACCTGGGGGGCGCAAAGCACGCAGTGATGGACCGGTGTTTCCAACTGGAACATCCCAATCGCTGCTAATGGGCAATGAGAGACAGAAGACTCGGACTGGACACAGAGACCCGCAGTCCGCTTTTAGTTAACGCGCACGCTGCGAATATTTCATCGTTCGACAACGCACAGGAGAAATCTCCCACCGGCACCACCTTGCAGGTCAAGATCCATTGCCATATATACGGGGTGGCCAGTGAACGGTTGTGCAGCGCGAGCAGTCGGTTTTTTCAACCAAGAAACTCGCTAGCAGACGCTGCCTGCGTCGGCGTTGCGTGGCGAGAGAGGGGGGAGCGTAGGAGAGGAGAGAGGGGAGAGGGGACGCGCATGCGCATTGGGGGGTGTGTTTGCCGCGGGGGGGGGATGCCTAGAGGAGAGAGATGGGGGGAGGGGACGCGCATGCGCAGTGAGTGTGTAGACGCCGCGGGGAGGGATGCCTGGAGGAGAGAGGGGGGAGGGGAGGCGCATGCGCAATGGGTGTGTAAACGCCGCGGGCGGGAGGGATACCTAGAGGAGAGAGAGGGGAAGCGTAGGAGAGGAGATGCGTGGGGAGGGTTTGCGCATGTGCAGTAAGGGTGGTCAGGACGCACACCACCAGCACTACCGCCGGACGGACGGACGGACGCCGGACGGACACCGGACGGACGTGAGCATGAGACATTAAAGGCTTTCGCCTTAAAATTTTAAAGACGCTTTGGCCCGTATTCAAAAACCAACCTCATGCTTACCTAGAGTTTTCTTCGTCGCTCTTAAGCCTTTATTGAGCTTGATGGACAAAGTAGGTCAGTATTCATAAACCAATCTCGTTATCTTTCAATATGTTACCATTTTTGAGGACTTATAGCGCATGCAGAGATTACAGACACTTGAGGAAAACTTGAGGTAAAGCCGAGGTTCTTTGCGAATACGAGCCGAGGTTCTTTGCGAATACGGGCCTTTGTACATTCCATAGTGCGTTCGGCGAAAGCTTGTGGCCATTCGACTGACTATGCCATGTCTCTTCTTTTACACTCTCAGTGGGATGGCACACAAACGGAATGTGTGCGTGTTTTCTTTTTTTAATTTTATTACCGCGAATCACAGCGAGAAGCGAGACTAATCTGCCTCCGTTCGCATGCGTTCGCATTTTCTCGCGCTTTGCGCATCGTGCAAACGCCATCCGCGTTCCAGCGCCTTAAATTGGCGGACGCTTTGTAAATTCCGAAGTGTGTTCCGCCAACGCCTGTGTCCATTGAGACGGGGTCGGTCAGAATGGAACGCGATGCGTGCGTCTCCCTCCCTGCATGATTCGGAAACATGGGCACAGCGACGTTACGCAAGCAAAGCGCGAGCGCTGTAGAGTCCGACGCGACCGGCGTCCGTTTGCGCACCCCGGCGGCCACCTGGCACCGTGCCAGGGCTCAGACGGAGGGAAGGACGGACGGACGTGAGAATGAGATATTAGTAAAGGCTTTCGCCTTAATACCTCTGGATCGTTTTGATTAGTTCGGAAACATAGCCGCTTTCTAGTGCGTAGTGTATTATTAAGACCAAAGTCTGCAGATGCCTCGTCAAACACGAGAAGTCACCATGGCGTCAACAACTATCAAAAAGATAATCACGTCATGCTATGACGGCATCATGCGACATCATCATCAAGTCATAGAGCGGCGAAATTCGTGACCTCACAAACCGTGGCATCACGTGATCACGTGATCACATGATCACATGACGTCGTCGCTCGGTCAAAAAAATGGGCTGGATCTCGGAGGCACTGCAAGATCACGTGAGGTGCAGAAAGTAGGGGTGTGCGAATTGTGAAATTTTATCTCGAATCGAATTCGAAATCGAATAGGGCCGAATAGTGGCCAAAAATATGCAATATTCAGTCGAATGTCGTATGCCCAAGATTTTAGTCAAAACTAAAAGAAATTTTCATCAGAGAAATAAAATCTGTTTACGTCTTCGAGCACGTAACGCGTTGAGTGACAGTTACAGAAAAACGCGTCGAGTGACAGTTACAGAGAGACAACAAAATGTCAAGCAGTCGAATAGTGCCGAATAGTGGCCAAAAATATCGAATATCGAATCAAAAAAACGAATACTCAAGATTTTATTGAAAACTGAAAGAAATTTTCGTCGGACAAATTAAATCTGTTCATGTCTTCGAGCACGTAACGCGTTGAGTGACGTTACAGAAAGGCAACAAAACGTCAAGCAGAAACACAAGCTGTTCCGCATGACCTGGCTTCAGGCTCTCTCGCACTGATGTTATGGTGTGTGTGTGTGTAGGGGGGGGAGGGGGGGGAGGGAGGTGTTGATGGCATCAACCGAGAAGAAACAGAAGTTGGCTTTCGCCTTACAATCGACCTACGCGAATGCCAAAGAGACCGCGCGACTTTCGTAATTTGCGTAAGTGTGTGTTTAGTGTTTGCGTAAGATGTATGGACGCAAACCACAAGCATTCAGGGCATAAGCGCCTGTGACGCTTGAGCGAGTTTTGGATGAATGAATTTCTCTTCGTGGACAGGTATTGCGGATATGATAAAACCCCCGCGGTTTCAACTCCTGAAAGACGAGTGACTATATGGCACAGCTCACGGCTCTCCTATTGTAGAATGTACACTGTGATCTAGATCGTATCTTTTATTTTTCTAGACAGACATGAACAAGCCTGTAACTGTTTAAGCAACAATTGAAAGGTGTACCGAACCGAGTACATAAATACTATACAAAACCTTGTTTTTCTAAGGGCAACTGTCGAGAAGCTTTCGCCCTCACTATCACTGCTTCATCATTTATCTTGCCCTTGAGGGTCATTGCGCGCATTACGCAGGGATGCGGAGAAGCAACTTTCGAAAAATGTTGACGCACATCGATTAACAAAGCAGGAGGTGTGATTCAGTATGTAATCGAATTACCAAGAACATACACAAACACATACTTCAAAACAAAGAAAAGCACTCTTGGCCGGGTACCTCAGTCAGCAGCGCTCCATTCTAATGAAACAAAATATCTAAAATCTCAAAGTATGTATCAGTATCATTTTAGGGTGCAGAAAAAGATCTAGAGGCGACCCGTAGCCCTTGATTTGGGTATCGCGTAGTGGCACTCGCACCTGTGCCCTGGTGTATTCCTTCGATTAACATTGTGTTTCGTCGCACTGCCGAAACGGGTCTTAGAGGTCACGTTGAAAGAAGCTTGCGGTCGAGATCTGTTCCACCAGGTATTGCAACGACCTTAGCTGCTTTAGGGCACCTTGATTTTAGCGCTGCAGCGGAAGAGGCGGACATATCGAGGCACCCTGAACTGTTCAAAAGAGAACCATCTGCTCCCTCGGTGAAATTATTCAATTTAACTTCACTTATTGTCCTCACCGTTAATCATAGGTCGGCAAAAAAATTTGCAGCTCACTCAGACTCACTCAAGGAATATTTTTTGCTCTGAAGGCTCACTCGGACACAGATTCGCGAAAATTTTGCTCAACCGGACTCACTCGGACTCACACTCAGTAATTTTTTTTCTTAACTGGACTCAATCGGACTCAAACTCACCAACATACTACTCAGTCGGACTCATGGCTTGACCTGAGTCTGAGTGAGCCTGAGTGAATCGACTCATAAGTGTGTTGGCGTAAAAATTAGTTTCGATCACGGTGTCAATGCTCTTTAAATCCAATAGCTCTCGTAATCGGTGCTCTACGTAACGCCTTTTCATCTTTTACTTTCAAATACGAGTCATTAGTAGTTTCAATCCTGTAAGTGCATTTTTATGAAATGCGCGACTCACGTGAGATATCTCAATAAGAACTTCTCAGTACAGAGTTTGCAGGTGGAGGTAATGGCACCCCCTCCCCCTAACTCACGCCTCTGATCAATAAATATTGAAGTGGAGCATTAACGCCAGTGCTTTCAGATATCTGTGAATAGACTTGAGCAGGAACATAAGCCTATAAAAGGCTAATAGTAACGCTGAACATGAGTAGAAAGGACCATAGGTCGGCAATACAAGGTTGACTCACTCAGACTCATGCTCAAGAAATATATTTCACGCTTAGGGCCCAAGCGGACTATGACTATCCAATATTTACCTCAGCCGGACTCACTCGGGCTCAAACTCATTAAACTTTTCCTCAACCAGACTCATTCACACTCAATATCACCAAAATATTACTCGTCCGGCCTCATTCAGACTCAGACTCACAGCCCGACCAGAGTCTGTGTGAGCCTGAAAGGGTGAGTTTGCCGACCTATGCAGTTAATTTGACCTTATTTTAAGCAAACTTATGCTGTGATTCCTATGTATATGACCAAACGGTTAACTTGCAGTTTTATTATTAAAACATATTTCTCGAATATTCAGAAAACCAGAAGTGCTGGACCAGAACTTCTTGGAAGATAAGAGTATCACTCGGTGCACACGCCACATGCCTTGGTCATGAGTGGTCCACCTTAATGAAACGAAATATCTAAGATATTGAAGTACGTATCAGCATAACAGTATAGAAAGCAAGCGGAAGCTCACTTGAGGTAGATATCCTTGAGCGTAGACGCGGTCAGTCCGATAGAGCTGATGCCCAGGTGGGCGCGCTGCGCATCTCGAGCTCCAAGAACATGCGGTCGAAGCCCAGAGTCACAACCGTGTGCAGCGCGACCGTGGCCAAGACGGGCGATTCGCGAACGAACGCGGCTTCGGGCGCGCACCGCTTCACCACGGACAACACCTCCTGACGCTGGAAGGGTACCGACGTGTCCTTCGACAAGGTCATCACGTAGCCCACGCCTGCGCAGTTAGGGGTGTTACATGCTTTTGCCGTCCCCGCTAAGACGTTAGCTGACAAACTATTATCCTCATCAACACCATCTTCATCATCCTGACTACGCCCACTAAAGAACAAAGCTATATCCCATGTTTCTCCAATGAACTCGGTCCTGTGATTGCTGTGGACCACGTTGTCTCAGCAAATTTCAAGATCTCATCTGCTCGCCTAACTTCCTACCTTCCTTTCGCGCGCTTGCCTTCTCTTGTGATCCAGTCGGTTACTTATAATGACCAGCAGTTGTTTTGCCTACGCGCTCCATGCCCGGCCTCTTCCCACTTCTTCTTGATTGCAACGATAAGATATCCTTAAAGGGGCCATGACACCCAATTTTCGCTCATAATATGTGTTATGTGCTTGAATCCTTAGGTGTTCACAGACAATCTTTCGAAATCTCAGCCCATTTGGTCGAGAACTTAACTTATAACGAGGGTTTTTATAATCATGCTACCGGCCCGAAAGTCTGGCTACACTGGTGCACTCGCGAGCCGTGACGTAACAAGCCGCTTTCTTTGCGAGCGTCTCTATTCCAGCCAACGATTTTGTTCAGTGGCCAGCTGCGCGTACAATGAAGCTATTTCAGCTTTCTTCAGCTTAGGTGGAAGACGCCGGCTCCCCTTCTTGAACGAAATGACGTCATACATACCATGTCAAAATGGCCGTCACCGGCAGTGGGCGGGGTTTACAGGCGGCAACTTCTAGGGTTCATTTTGCAATTATTTTGCAGTACATTTTTCAAATACCTACAGGAACAATAGACCCTCTACTTCTATTTTTCGCTGAAAACCGCAATTCGGTGGGTGACCGTGTCATGGCCCCTTTAACACTCGTTTGTTCCCTGACCATGGTGTCTTACACCATGTCCCTAACCCACTCTGCCCTCTACCTGCCTCTTAAGGTTACACCAGTCACCTCCTTTTGTCAGTGATGCCAGTCACTAAGTGAGATTTGGAGCAATTTTTGGAGCAGCACCATTTTAATTTTGCAGCACCTAAATATGTATTTCGGAGTACTTTTGGGCAACTACAAGCACACCGCTAAAAACTTCTAAAAGATTTCGAACACTTACTTTGACAGACATCATTCGAAACGGTACTGGCATACTCTAAAGAAATACTGCTGCGCCTCTAAATACAAAAAGCGATAACTAAATTTCTATCTTCTCAGTTGAAATGAGAACAACCAAACTGCTCACACAGCCTGTAGTTCCATTTGAAATTTAGGAAGCTGCCCAGACCTTGGCTTCAACATCTCATCAAGTTTGGCATTAACTGCTGCTAGCTTGGCCACATTTTCAGAAAAGTTAAAATTAGCTTCAGCCACTAAAACGTGGCCAGACTCAATGTC
Organism: Rhipicephalus appendiculatus; assembly: GCA_030522465.1. Classification (NCBI taxonomy): domain Eukaryota; kingdom Metazoa; phylum Arthropoda; class Arachnida; order Ixodida; family Ixodidae; genus Rhipicephalus; species Rhipicephalus appendiculatus. The sequence goes on along the minus strand of JALIZH010010787.1, from coordinate 615,180 downwards.
ATTGATGTTTGATGCGCGCGACCACGGGTACTGGGACTCCCGTGCTAGCGCCCCTAGCGGATGACGTCACTTCAATACCTTTTGTACGTCACTCTGCCGTGACTCCCCGTAAACGTTCTCACCGTACTCTGTGACTCACCGTAAACTTTCTCACCGTACTCCGTGACTCACCGTAAACTTTCTCACCGTACTCCATGACTCACCGTAAACGTTCTCACCACACTCCGCGACTCACCGTAAACGTTCTCACCGTACTCCGTGACTCACCGTACCACGTGACTCACCGTAAACGTTCTCACCGTACTCCATGACTCACCGTCAACGTTCTCACCGTAATCCGTGACTCACCGCAAACGTTCTCACCATACTCCGCGACTCACCGTAAACGTTCTCACCGTACTCCGTGACTCACCGTACCACGTGACTCACCGTAAACTTTCTCACCGTACTCCGTGACTCACCGTAAACTTTCTCACCGTACTCCATGACTCACCGCAAACGTTCTCACCATACTCCGCGACTCACCGTAAACGTTCTCACCGTACTCCGTGATTCACCGTACCACGTGACTCACCGTAAACGTTCTCACCGTACCACGTGACTCACCGTAAACGTTCTCACCGTACCACGTGACTCACCGTAAACGTTCTCACCGTACTCCGTGACTCACCATAAACGTTCTCACCGTACTCCGTGACTCACCGTAAACGTTCTCACCGTACCACGTGACTCACCGTAAACGTTCTCACCGTACTCCGTGACTCACCGTAAACGTTCTCACCGTAGTCCGTGACTCACCGTAAACGTTCTCACGGTACTCCGTGACTCACCGTAAACGTTCTTGAGGTGAGTCGGTGAGGCGTTGCAGATGACGATGCCGGCGCTGAGGCACACCACGCGGTCGGCCAGCACGTCCGCCTCGGTCATGTTGTGCGTGGAGAAGAAGAGGGAGACCGTTCCGCGCAGGTGCAGCAGTATCTCCCAGATCCCGTGCGCATCCAGCGTGTGCATGCCGGCTGTGGGCTCGTCCAGGACGACCAGCTGTTACAGGGACAACGAACAGAGTTGCAACAACGCTGTAGTTTCCGTTTCCCTGAAGTGTCTCGCAAAGGTCAATATTTCTTAAACCAAAAATCGACGACGCTATTCCTCTCGCTTTCCTCTTTATACTCCGGATCACAGTGGCAAATTTAGTGTCATTTTGAGCGAATGCCCTTACGCCCCCCAGAATGTCACTTTGGTGGCACGCTGCCATACGATAAAGGGAAGTGAACTTTGGAAGTGACGGTAACGGCGATGGCTACTTAAGTAGCGCGACAAATATTCGTTATTCCGGGTAATGTTTCCTAAGGGATAATGAGTTATCATTTTTAAGCAGCCTCTAAAATAAACTTTACGTACAAATACGGCGTGTGCTGGGCATGCCCCTGGTGGTCGTGGCTGTAAACTGCCCGAGAGCGAGTATATCAAAGTAGTTTTCTGTGGTATAGCACTTTTTTATGCATAACTAGGGGCGCGCGAATATTCGAGTTTAGAATTCGAATTATACCTAATGGAATAATTCCATTCGACTTTTGAATAGCTAGTATCCGAAGTTTCGAATAAATCGACGTGACGAATATATAAAACGCGACACAGGCTAATGGTTAAACTTGGTTAGGGTGGGGTGGCTAAAACTAACACTACGTCGTTACATTAGGCCTTTCGTTAAAACTTTCACCGATATCCTGGTTCAAAAGCGAGCGCATGTTTATTTTAAAGGAGATTATGTCATTTCCTCACGTAATGGCTCCAGCAAAAAAGGCCAGTGAACAGTTCTGGGGTGTCGCGAATCGCGGGCGTCAAAAAATAACCAGCACGCTGAACTCACACCTTACAGTCAATAGCTTCAAAATAGTTCAATGAATCCCTGATACCAAGAAAGGAGATTCCTTTGAAATACTGGAAAGAGCATGGAGCTGGACGTTATCCAGGTATCGCCAAAATTTCGTTGAAACACCTTCCCATCCATGCTACTTAGGTACCCAGGGAGGTTTTCAACTACAGGAAACACCGTAACATCACGGTGAGAGAACCTGAATCCAGGTCATGTGGAACAGCTTATGTTTCTGAATGATACTTCGTAGTCTTTCGGTAGCAGTCACTCACCGCGTCATGTGCTCCAGGACACGAGCAGACGTCATTTCTTTGTTCTTTGCTTCAATTTCCAATAAAATCTTTTGTATTCGATATTCGATTCGATATTCGATATTTCTGGCGACTACTCGGCACTATTCGATTCGGATATGATTCGAGATGAAATTTCACTTTTCGCACGCCCCTAACATGAACACTCCTAATCAGGGGCGTAGCCAGACATTTTTTTCGGAGGGGGGGGGGGGGGCACCTCCTTGAAATGGCCATTTTTTGTTCTGTATGCCATGACGACAAAATATTGGGGGGGGGGGGGGGGGGGGCGGTGTGCCACTTCCTGGCCTACGCCACTGCTCCTGATAACAAAAACGCTAGTTTAAAAATGCTGTGAGCTCAGCTTTATATAACGACTTATTTATTCTCGAGCCACTGCTACCGAGGCTAGACACTGTGTCACAGCCATGGTCGCAGCGAAGTGAGTTTGGCGAACGCACTGGTCGGCAAGTGTGCTTTGCAGCGAGTGTCACTACGCGTTCCCGAAGGACAGTGTTTGAATGGCAGTATCCGCGACGTGCACTCCCTCAAAGGGCACTTAAGGTTGCCCTGTCCGACAGAGGTATTAGACAGCAGTGAACGTCATCAAATAGGCCTGAGTGATCGCCGAGAGTGACATATTCTGCTCAGAGCAACTTTCTGTGCGACGTGGTTCGAACTTAGAGCTGCGGCGCGTTCGCTGCAGCCCATGGTAAAGTACCATCTCTGTGCTACGCAACAACTCAATATATCCTCTCCATTTGTCGCCTTTCAAGTCCCTTTTCTCATTTCTCTCTCTGTTCCCGCAATTCCTGCAGAAGCGCGAAGAACCCCATGCAGGGTGAAAGAGGAATACCGGACACAGCGCTACCGTTCATATGGTTCTTTGCGCTAGAGCGTGAATTATGTATGCAGTAAAAGCTCGTTATTTCGACCATCGTTAATTCGGAGAATCGGACGTTTCGGACGTGTTCTCGGGTCCCGGTGAGTATACGTATTGTCTAATGGCACCAAACTTTCGTTAATTCGGTCACATATAGCCGCAATCAGGTAAGTTCGGACGATTCTGGGAGCTCGCCGAGTGCAAAGTGCCGCAGAGGAGTGATAATGGCGTTCGCGCGCTACCGGGACGAGGCGGTGCAGTCTGCATCGCCATCGTCACCAGCTCTAACCGTACAGTTACGATGGTAACGGAATCTCAGGCTAATTTCGGTTCAGTGCATATTTAATGAATACATGGGAGTCTTGAGCCGCCGTCACACTCCGAACGAAGTCGCGAATGGGGAAAATTGCGGTTTTAGGGGCGAAGCTCCTTAAGCCGTGGGTCGTGCGTCCTCGATGTATGTTGTAGGTAGCCACCTCTCGTTTAGTTCTTGGAATGTACGCTAGATGGCGGTACTTGTATATGATGAATATATTTAGAGGCGATGCTCCTTATGGCATCACCTCAGCGGTCCTCGGTTGTCCATGGATTCTGAGTAGCCAGTAGGCACTGGATTTCGACCTCCAAGGTAGTGCCGGTGTGAGATGTCTCCTGTGCGTGATTAAACAATAAAAAAATTCACAACGTACATGTAAAATTAAAGTGAGCTGCGAGTCGCCATGACTCTCATCGACCCTTTAGTATAAATGCGCCCGATCTCACGTCATTGATGATGTACTGCGCAGAATTCGCGGAAGATTACCGGTTTACCGACGCACCTCCGAAGCTTCGCCCGCTCATCATCATTCACTCCGTGGATATGGTGTCGTCGTCTCCAGTTCTCGTCTCGTTTCCGAGAGGGCGCTGTCCTATAGACATGCGTACACTATGGCGGTTGGGTGAAGGGTACGCTAGATGGCGTTGGCGGTGCAGCTGCTCTCCGATTGCGCGGACCGCCGTACGAGTGCGCTTGCCGGATCGTGCTGCTTGGCGGACCATGGACGACGACCGGTCGTTGAAGTTTGAATAAAATTTCACACACGCTATCGCTTTGATTACTGCTGGGCGAAACCACTGAAGATTTCACGGTGCAACCATGATTACTTCAGTCACTATAACTCTCATCGACCCTTTAGTATAAACGCGTCCGATCTCACGTCGGTGATGATGTACCGGGCAGAATTCACGGAAGATTCACGGTTTACCGATGAACCTCCGCAGCTTCACCCACTCATCATCATTCACTCCGTGGATATGCTGTGTTTATATTGCTCCTATGCAAAGTAAGAACATGATATACGTATTCATCAGAAAAATAAATAAATCGATAAGTGAATAAATAAATAAATAAATAAATAAATAAATAAATAAATAAATAAATAAATAAATAAAGTGTATTGATGTAAAAGACATTTCTTTATTGTTTCCTTGATACTTTCGATAATTCTGAATTCGGTTAATCTGGACATCTTTTCCCGGTCCGGTGAAATGCGAGTTAACGAGCTTTTACTGTACTACCAATCCGTTCAGACTAATCTTACATCAGCTCTTCCACAAGCCCACACACACACCTTGGGCTTGGAGATGGCGGCTATGGCGATGCTGAGTCGCTTGGTCTGGCGTTTCTTGAGCTCGCTGACCAGAGTGGGAGCTTCAAGACCTGTCATCGACAAGGCCTCTTGTGCCGCTTTCTTCAAAGATCCGGGCTTCATGTCTCTCAGCTGGCGAGAATATATGGAACAGAACATTTTACTTGTATTTTCTGGCGTACAGCCCGCCCCTGCATTCAACCCGCACTCGCAACAAACCACGGAAAATTAAGATAAAAGATTATCGCGTATTGCCGCGAAACCAACTTGCGTAATTAAATTTGCGTATAAACCTCCCTCAGGCTTAAGCTCTGAGTTTTCCGCATACTTTGTGCGGGTCATATCATACGCTAGTCACGGCTCCTCGGTTCATCAAGCGGCCGTGCGCTAGTAAATACGGTATGTGAAATGCGTGACATATATTATCTGGTAGGCTCCGTACGGAATAAAAATCTCAACTGAACAAGCTGAACAGAAAATTACGTTACTAATTGATAAACAGGATTTCTGGACATGTCTGCTGGAGTTAGTGTTGTAAAACTGAGGGTTAACGCGCATAAACACTCAGGAGAAAAGAAAGAACCGAATAAAATTCAAAACTGTGTAATCGGAGTTAAAAACGTTCCATTAACAACAAAATGACAAGTAGGATTCGTGCAGAAGCCTACACGTCATCTTGTGCGATGTGTGGTACATTCGCGCGTCTACTTCGGCGCAGTGTGTACTATCGCAATCAGCCTCATTAATTTTTCTGTGCTGTTAGTACAGGCTCTAGAGCAGGGGTCTCAAACACGCGGCCCGCGGGCCGCATGCGGCCCGCCGGTCTCTTGCGTGCGGCCCGCGGTTGGCTTTATGATTTTGCGACTGTTCATGAGATAGCTAAATGGTGCTCGCATTATTTCTGGCCTATCGCGATTAATAACGCTATGTGCGGGTAAGCTACCCAGACGTGAGTGGTATTCAGCATTTCTTTCGTGAGGCACCCATGCGGTAACCTTCTGTTGAAACATAACTGCGGAACAAAAACTTTATACTTTAAGATCTGTGTCCAGATTTTAGTCATTGGGTACTGATATGTTTCTCGAAACGTGACGCCAAATGCCCTTCAGAAATGACATCAAGTATGAGAAAAGGCGCCTGTACAATGGGCAATGTTAGCTTACAGTTTGCTCAAACACCCTCCTCTCCCCCCCCCCCCCCCCCCCCCCCCCCCATCCCCGCTTCTCTGTTATTCACTATGCCGGCCCTGTGTGGGACTAAGTTTGGTGACTGCGGCCCGGCAGGTGATGTGAGTTTGAGACCCCTGCTCTAGAGGAAAGCTCTGCATAGTGTCCATGCATTAGAATCTCTGACTACAAGGGCGCCGCCATTGCCGCACCGCGTGAGCGTTACCAGCCCCTGAGACACGTGCTAGACTTGATGGTGGTATTCAGTTTTCATCTTAATGCGAATGAGCTCGCGTGAAGTACAGCTCTAAGTATACGTGTCAACAGAAAGCGCAGTCAACGACGCACTGTGACGCACTGTGACGCACAGTACGTGTCTGCGCAAGCGGAGACAACGAATAGTTTTTGCACTGCTGCGCACCAGATGTCACGACAGTCGAGTGCACGTGAAGCGTTGATCGAGATCAATGTAGCGGCTGTGACCAACGCTTTCTCGCGCGGCGACTTCGGCGGCGTCATGCGTTCCACACCAGTGAGTCCAGTACCTACATTCTCGGTCACAGTAGAGTCACGCTCAATATGAGTTGCAACACGCTGTCTGTACTCAAAAAGGCGCCAACACTGCAAAGTGGTCCCAACATAGAAAAATATTGGTGAATTAAACTCTCTCAGTTAATGGAACTTTCTGAACCAATTTAACGTTTCTCGGTGTCATTGTTCAGGCTTCGGGTCACTTTAACCACAGCCAGCGTGTTGCAACTCATATTGAGCGCGACTGTACTCAAAGAGCGTGTGTAGGGGTGACGGGGGGGAAGGGGGGCTAGTTGATAAGCGACTATGCACCGGAGTAGAAGTAGAATGTACGAACGCAGCCAGGGAGAGTCGCTGAAGGAACCCAGATCCTTCAGCGACACTATATACAGGGTGTCCCAGCTATCACGCAGCACGATTTAAAAAAAGGGGAACGGCGTTACGCGAAGCAGACCTAGTGCATATTGTTCCCAATATACTGTAGTAGCCGCTACTAATTTTTTTCGTTAATGAGAATTAATTAATTAGTCATAATTAAAATTGTAACTTCAAAAATACTCACCTAATTATCAAAGTGTCAATGAGGCAAATGTGGGCATGTTGAAATGACATCTATCTGTGCTACTTTCAACAACGTACTAATTGCGTGCTAATTTTTTTCTATCGGATTCGATTGTTGCTTCATGCATGGCCTCCGAGATTGTGCACCGGCGCCCGACCTCGGAGGCCATGCACGAAGCAACAATCGAATCCGAAAGAAAAAAATTAGCACGCAATTAGTACGTTGTTGAAAGTAGCACAGATAGATGTCATTTCAACATGCCCATATTTGCCTCATTGACACTTTGATAATTAGGTGAGTATTTTTAGAGTTACAATTTTAATTATGACTAATTAATTAATTCTCATTAACGAAAAAATTAGTAGCGGCTACTACAGTATATTGGGAACAGTATGTACTAGGTCTGCTTCGCGTAACACCGTTCCTCTTTTTTTAAATCGCGCTGCGTGATAGCTGGGACACCCTGTATATGCTATACATTGCTTTGTGTGCGTGACGCCAAGCGATGACACCAAATGACGGCGCATTACCTACCGCCTTTTCCTCCCCCCTCACCCTCACATCACTGCTCCTCATCCTCACTCCCCTTTCCCGCCGTCTTGCTGTAGATGGCTATGCTACAGATGGCTATGCTATTGTGGATTTGCCATAGTTACGCTAAGCGACGACGTTGACAGCATACGACAGCCCGGGCCCCTAAAAGGCTCCACACTTAAGACAAAAGAGGCTTATTTGTACAAGTTGTTTCATTTGCGCTTAAAATGCAAACATTTGAATACTAGGCTGTGAACACAGAGTTATATATAATCGTAAAAAATGTTGTTCGACATTTGAAAAGCGCTCGAAAAGTTTTCGATATTCACTTCCACTGGATACACTCCTGGCACTAATCGATTCGTATCCTATTCGGACTCGTATGGTATACGAATCTAATAGGATACACACATACTCGAATAGGATACTCACAGATACATATAGGCAAACCATAGCGTTACGCGCGCACCATCGCGAATGCTCACCGTGCCGAAGTAGAGCAGGTGCTCCCACGCGGTCATGTCGGGAAACAAGATGTCCCGCTGCGGGCAGTAGGTCATCAACACGCGGGCCTCGCGACTATGGGTAATGACGTCATACCCGTACACTCTCGCCACTCCCGAGTTGGGTTTCAGCAGTCCTGCAGCGTAAAAGCTTATTCACACCTGCGACTGCTTTAGTAGCGCGAGCATTCGCGACTGGCGACAAAAAAGACTCGAGGTCCCCCCGATATTCCCACCTGCGTTTACGACCCACAGTCGCCACAAACAACTCACGTCTTCTCGCCTTGCGATTGTCCCGTAATATAAGCTGACGTCCCGTTCCTGCACATCTGATCGGTTCAGAAATTTGCGACTGCGGTTGCGTGACCGAAAAAATGGATCAGAAAGCGACTGGGCCAAAGCAGTCGCTTTTCGATCAGAGCGGTCATTTCCGGCCAGAACGGCCATTTGCGACTACCTTGGTCGCACGACCGGTGATAGCCGCAGGTGTGAACGAACCATAAGAAGAGTGAACGTGCGTAATGGATAATACTCACGTCCGTCCAGGAGACAATGAATTCAAGCCAAGGAGGGAAGTTATAAATATATATATATATATAGCGACGAAATCCGGATGATCTAGTCTATCCTTTCAAACTTCTTCACGGTATTGTCACCCACCCGAAACTGCGCCATAATATTGTTTTATGTTTTTTCCCCTTTTCTTCTCTTTTTTTTTTCTTTTTTTTTTTTTAACTCCATACAAGCTAAGCTGCAAGCGTAGACCTTTTCATGCACCCGCCCGCCTCTGCCAACATTCAACCGTCCACAGGACAAAAATTCTCTATGTTTCTGATTTTCTTGACATGGATGTTTTTCATAGCTCGAATACATCGCCTTCGGATCTTTGAGCTATTTCCGTATAGTGTACAAGTCTTTATGCCTTCCTTTATCTTTGAAACCTACCTTGTGCTTTGCTGCATGTGACCTGTCTTTGCCATCCCTGTTTTTCTATTATTCATGCGCAGTGTGAATGTATTTTGCCAAGTCGTTTCTTTACACGTATGTTCCCGTATACATTTTCTCCATTTTACCGTTTAGTGCCCCCTTCTTTTTTTTTTTTTTTTTTTGATTGATGCGCACGCAAACGCTAAGATATACTCCTTCCTGGGCACGTAAAATAACATATTGATTGATCTAATACTCGAATATCTTCTGTTTCTTGCAATATAATGCAAATGCTTCCTGATAATAATAATATCTGGAGTATTACGCACCAGAATCACAATATGATTATGGGGAACGCCGTATCGCAAGGCTCCAGAAATTCCTAGCATCTGGAGTTTTTTAATGTGCACTGACATCGCACGGTACACGGGCCTCTATACCATTTCGCCTCCATCGAAATGCGACCGCCGCGGCCGGTATCGAACCCGCGACCTTCGGGATGCTTTCTGACAGCCAGCCATTTTGTAAATTCTGCTATCCTCATGTTGCCTATGAGCATTTTTAGGGCGAAGTGAAGAGGAAGAGAGGAGACTGTGCAGGAGCTCACAGAATTTTTTTTTTCTGCACTCCAAACAATTGTACATTTATGCACTGTTGTCGAATAAAATGGTTGACTCAAAAAGTCAGTCGGCTGCATTAAATTGTCTCCAAGGATAATTATACCAAAATTCAGAAAATAGTTACAGAACACTACAGTGCAAAAAATACACAACGGACGAAAGGAACGCAAACGACGACGACAAGCGCTGAACTTTGAAAGTTCAGCGTTGAAAGTTGAAAAGTCCGTAAATATGCACCAACAAGCCAAACTCGCCACTTTGACAGAAAATAGTGGAGGAAATTGCCCACTTAACGTAAGTACGCGTATATGTAGATGTCGTTTACGCACGAACAACTGAGTGTATTGCAGTATAAAAAGCGGATGCGATAATAAAAAAATGCTTCGCAAAAAAGCAGTTCAATTGCTGCAGAACAATGAGCATAATTAATGGGACGTAGTAGCATTAAAAGTCTGTTACTGGAGGCCACGGTGTTCAACAAGGTATGGAACTAGAACACGAGCCCATTATCTTTCGACGTATTTCAATGTACTACCCCCCACCATTTTCGCATAAGAACAAAACACAAATTAAAGAAACTGCTACGGCGTATTTGTCTATATATGTAATGTATGTCTGGTGTTATTTCATATGCACTCATTTGCAAGCATGCTGCTGAACAATCATCTAGTGTGGTACTTTGCTTAAGAAACATCGCTGTACTTCTGTTTTTTGCTCACTTTCAATTTTTGTAACTATTGTACAAAGGTAATAACTATCGCTTGTATGCCCTGTTGCTTCTAATCTAATGTGCGCGTTGTATTTTGTCCTATCCTCCCTCTTTTACCATGAACTACAACCATGTAACGCGTTCGATTTGTTCTGCTGTCTGCCGGGCTCTGCCACTCAAGCCGCCAATTGGCTTTGGCAGGCCTAGCCACATGTACTGCTTTATTTGAAGAAATAAAAGGCACTATCGTTCTTCTTCTTCTTCTTCTTCTTCTTCTTCTTCTTATTATTATTATTATTATTATTATTATTATTATTATTATTATTATTATTATTATTATTACTACTGAAGAACTTGAAAATTCATACATGGCGAATAATATTGTAAAAATGAGCTTAGATGCTAGATCTGTTGTAGATGCAATGAAAGGAAGACAGAGAAAGTGGCTCTGCTTGTGTCTTCGTTTCCACATTCCTCAGTCCTCAAACTGACTACTTCTGAGTACGTCGTATCAGTTTGCCTGAGCTTCCACTTCAGCAGGTATTATATCGACTCTCGGATCGATTTGAGTCGTAGCCAATTCGACACGAATCATCACATCAATACCATAGCGTAAAAGAAAACTCGTGGGCCACCAAACGCGATTTCCACAGGTCAAGCGTTGCTGCCATATGAATGACTTGCATTGAACGAAAAACTATGATCACATTGCGCAAAACAACGAAAAAAAAAGGGGAGGAAACAGTAGCAATGGGAGCGCTAACTTTCGACCGATTTATTGCAACTATGTACACAGGCGATATTAGAACCACGTTCCTGCGCGAATTGCCAAACAACATGCCTTCACGCCAGGGCCGTACCCAGAAATTTTTTTCGGGGGGGTGTTTGTGTGTAGAACGGCTAACTTTAGCAACTGGTGGTCGATGTGAAGGCGTGTAAATACTTTAGTATCACCCAAAAAGTTAAAGCATGAAAAAATTTCGGGGGGGTGTCAGAACCCCCTGAACACCCCCCTAGTTACGGCCCTGCTTCACGCATCACATCACCGTCAACACGCTTTCTAAAAAACGGCTTTCTGCAGGGAAGAGGGAAATAGATGTGTCGCTGATACACGAATTCCCCAATTTCCTGACATGGAATGCTTCGAACCATTCTCGCGGGGCTATACAAGTGTGATATACTTGTCAATAGAATATACTTGGTCAATAAACTTAATAATAATTGACTGGGTTTAACGTCCCAAAACCACAATATGATTACTAGAGACGCCGTAGTGGAGGGCTTCAAAAATGTTGTTGGTCAATACACTTGTCAATATACTTGTTCAATAGAAGTATGAACCGACTAGCCCAAAAGCAAGTACTTCAGACATATGAATGACAATGCTTTAAATAAAAGGAGCATTCGCATACTAGACAGAGCACTGCTCACCGGCGACGATGCTCATGAGGGTGGTCTTTCCGGCCCCGTTTCGGCCCCACGAGCACGGTGGCTTGTTTGTCGAAAGCCTGCAGGCTGACGCCCTTCAGAGCCTCGTTGTTGCCGTAGGTCTGCGAGGCATGTCGTCGTTTCTATGGGGCTGAACCTCTAGTTCTTTGCCGATTTACTCTTGCACACTTGTAGGACCAAGACACTTGTATTGGAGACAATAAGGCCAGTTATTTAATGAATAAGTTAAGCAATTAATTATTCAATCAATGTTCTGTATAAACGATGAATACTCCATCGCATTGGGCGATGCAGTAGAGGCGTCAAAAAAGAAAAAAAAAGCTCTGCATTTAACGCTGATATCTGGGCTATTTTATCAGTGCGAAGTGCATTGTAAAGATTCCCAGCAAAAATAATAATAAAAAAGTCAGATTAGAAAAGAAGCAAGTGTGCAGAAGGAAATTTGAATTGCAGGTGTGGGGCAATTAAGAGATCACTGTCTATATTGACACGGGTATCTATATTTACCGCGCCGTATCGGTGTTTACACGCGTGCGTTTTTTTTTTTAAATGCGAATGGATTTCTTAGTCGGGCTATGTCAGGCATCCGGCGTTGTCCGCGGCGAGGAGGAGGAGGAGGAGAGGGTGAGGAAAGGAAAAGGCGCAATTTCTGCAGCCCGAGTTCCGCGCGCCGGCAGGTGTTATCTCTCCGCTCTCACTGCCTCTCTCATAGCAACAGCTGCGGGCGCGCACGCTCATCCTCGCCCCTAGCAACCGGAGCATGGTGCGAGAGAGTGTAGGAGAGGGTAGGTGCAGTGCTTCGCCGCTCCTTCTCTCGCCGTTCGCTCTCTCTCCTCCCTGCGCCCCACTCTCCCGTCCGCTCGCGCCTCACTCTCGACCGGTCGCTGGCTGGGCGCCTCTCACAAGGGCATGATGAATGTGTAAATAAATGGTTACGGTACAAATCCTCGTCTCGTCATTAATTTACGCCATTAAAATTACTACGCCGTGTACTCGGCGCAAGAAATGCATTCGCATTTCCTCACGATTCCCTTCGGGGAGGTGGGGGGCATTTTTTTTCTTTTTTCACGTTGACCGGATTTCACTATCTCTCACACGTGTCATTGCTCGGTGCGGGTCATGCCTGATTGTGTCGGAACCTTGACGGGTGTTATCGAGTGTTCTGATTTGATTGTGAGCGCGACAGGAGTGGTCGAGTTCATTCTGTAACTTACGTGAGCACGAGCGATAACGTTGGAACGTAACGACGTCGTACGTATATAAATATCGGCACGTTTCCCCCGCAGAGATCATCTACGCCGACAACAGGTGCTCACCGCTATCGGGGGGTGTTACCTTCTTTGCTGGGCACAGGTTTGCCCAACGAGGCGTTCAATCTTTAGTTGACATCTGGATTTCTGAATGCTTCAGCGTCACAACGTGACAACATATGATTTACTGGACAGCGCGGATTCAACACAGAACAAAAAAGATCAGTTTCACAGCAAGGGCGAAGCAATGAATGCGATGGCAACCGATTGTAATGTTATACGAACTAAGGCTGGCAGCTAACACTTTTGGATCCGATATCACGTAACTCCAGAAAACACTGGTGTGAGAGAATACGGCCGCTCCATGGAGAGATGCGCTTTCCGCACAGTTCTCTTCGCGTTGAGTGCGCAGCACATAGTACGGTATACGAGCCGACCGCTGGTGCCTGTCGAGATAGCGCAAGCGTCAGCGATCGCGAACGTGCCCTTAAAATCGAAGTTCACAGTTGCTGCTCGAGCGAGATCCTCCCCCTCCACGCGTCCCTTCACGCTCGTCAAAGACGGGCGGGGCGTTTCCCTCTCTGCTTGAGCATTCGACGGCCGGTCTAACACGTGGGGGGATCTTATCGCATGCGCCCTCCGAGCGACAGAGATGGACTGGCAGGTTTGATCTTTGCTTCAGCAGCGTTCATCACCCCCCGCTTGCACGCGTTTATCCCGCGGGTAGAATATACGATGCGCGGGGGTACGTTATCAAATTGGACTTTATATGGAACATGACAGTGACGGCGACGCCAACGGCAAAACCTCGTAAGCAGTGTCTATATAATTGATCTCGCAATAAAAACACTGATGCACCGAAACAAGCGCTTGTCCTGTGCGTCAATGTTCTTTTCTTTGTCATAATATAATAATATCTAGTGTTTAACGTCCCAAAACCAAGATGCAATTATGAGGGACGCCGTAGTGGAGGGCTCCGGAAATTTCGCCCATCTGTTTTTTTTTCTTTCTTTTTTTTTTTTTTACGTGCACCTAAATCTAAGCACATGGGCCTGAAGCAATTTGGCCTCCACCAGAAAAATGCGGCCGCCGCGGTCGGGATTCGTTCGTTTTTTGTCGTGTTTTGAAACCGCGCTATCCAGTATTTGAGATTATGAACCAGCTATCCCAGCAACGAATTTTGTTAAACGTGAGAACATAAGGGCCGGCCAGACTCACCACCGAAAGATCCACGATGTCCAGGGCGGACTTGAAGTTACTGGGAGCAGGCTCGAAGCGAGGGTCGTAGTACTCCAGCGGGTCGGCACGACGCCTGTACTCGACCTGCTGTGGCCGCCAGTAACTCTTCTGCGAGAAGATGATTTGCTTCTTTGCTCTATAGGCACACTAATGAGTAACCGTGGTTATGTTTTTATGAACATTGACCTAAGTGTTATCTTTGGCATACTGGATGATCTGTGCCAAACAGTACTGCTGTAAGTCATTTAGTTTCACTGCAAGTGAACTATGAAAGTTGATTATCCGTTCCCGAACCATGCCCCTGAATGTGCGACATTTTGCGGCCCATCCTGTATTTGTGACGTCAGGTTTTGGTCCTGCGATGCCAGCTGTTGACCAATAGAGCGAGAATGAATGCTAGCCAAAATCGGAAGGTAAGAGAGATCGAGCATAGGATGATTACATACTAGTCTGGAAGCCGCATTGAGACGTTTAGGTAAGCTTTAAAGAACTTGCGTTAAAAAGGTGTTTCTGCCGTTCACGTGTATCGTCAGTAGCTCGATGGTACTCAACAGTCATAACAACCACTTTAAGTTGACACTTCACATATCGGTCAGCAGCGACAACCTTGTGTGTGGTGTTCACAATAAGTGCGTCCCATTGACAACAGGAAGGCGTCTGGAAAGCTTTGCTTTTGTCCTCAATATGTGCAGGTAGCGATTCCGGAGCCAAAAACGCGTCATGGATTCCTGGTCTTAAACATGTCTTCTAGCTTTCCGCGCCGTAAGTCGAGACACTTGCACTGGTTGTTTACTTTGCAGCTTCGTGCGACAAATGTATGAGACAGTTCTTCCATTCCACCATAGGCGTGCGCACGAGGGGGGGCAGAGGGGGCGGCCGCCCCCCCCCCCTAGTCACCTAAGGGAGGGGGGGCGCAAAGTCTGCCCCATACATTGACTTAATAGGGAGGGGGGGCGCTGCGATGAACCTTCGCCCCCCCCTGCCCCCCCTGAAGGGGAACCCTGCGCACGCCTATGCATTCCACGAACCAAGCTCCACCTGTCCGGGTTCAGCAGGACAGATTTTTCCACAGTTTTGATGTTTTGGCATACGAATCACTTGTACAAACAATTTGAATCGACAGGAACCATTAATTTAATGGCATAACGAGGCCCAGATATGCAGACAATCTCGTTAAAGCACGTCGCGACGTGTTAAACGAGATTTTCGTGGTGCACACATGTTTCTAACATAGTAGCAGCTGCTAACAAAACAATCGGATTCCGGAAAACGTCGTTTATGTCACGCGCCTCAATCCGTAAAATTGATAGCCTAGAAATCGATCATAAGACCAAAGCTCATAAATGTACTCGAGGCAGTACAATATCGAGCGGTCAGATTGATTCACTCATCCTATTCATGCCAGATCATTGCATCAACATTAAAAGAAGAGTCGTCATTATTGACCCTTGCAACCCTATCACTGTTCCATAAGTTTTCTAAAAGCATTCATGACAAAGCGTAGCGCGAGGAAGACGAGACACAGGAAGAAATACAAAGGACAGGCGCTAACTGGAAACTAAAGTTTAATAACATGAAAATCCGCTGTTTTATAGTTGGCACTGACGAAAAGAAATCACGTGAGCATCTCTCAACCCAAGGAAACAAACAAACAAACCAACAAGAAAGAAAAAACCTAATCATACGGATTGTAACCACTTGCAATCAACCAGACTACCAGGGTTATACACACGCTATAGACCCGACGATTACAAGTTTCTTTGTAAGTATGCGTATTCCGCTTCGTGTAGATGTATTGACGGGTGACTGACACACGTGTTATTATCTTGTTTAATGGAAGCAGCCTCTACCATTTCTCTTACCCTCTGGTGCTTGTGAGCAAACATAACCTGTGTGGCTTCAAAATTTGGCGCGCACCCTTCACAGCTACTACAATGCATCGCCAAGTGTGTGTATGGCTTGCCTTTCAAGGAGCTCTGGTGCTCTCTGAGACGTATATTCAGGCAACGCCCCGTCTGCCCAACGTAAGTAGCACCACATGAGAAGGGTATACGGTACACTACTCCCGAGCGACAACCCACAAATTTCTTGCGATGATTCACCGCGCACTCCTTTTTTGCTCCTGTTTTCTTTTCTTTTTCTTTCACTTTATTGTCAGTGGCAGCACACACCTTACCGACCTTGTTCTTTGCTGAAAACAGCACGTGGACCCCGTATCTTGCCGCCACCTTCTTTAACCGGTGTGACACACCATGTAAGTATGGAACAACCCCAAACTTATCGGTTACCTTCTTTTGCACACTGACATGCGCATTACCCGCTACTCCGCTTTTATATTGCGCAAAATTCTGCTAGACGCTGAAACTAAGACACCATCAGGATACCCCGCTTCACGCATACGGTTCACCTGCCTAACAAAACTATCTTGTACTTGGTGAAAGCATGATTTTGTAAGTGCAGCGTGTAGGCAATTGGTGGAAATTCCACTTTTTACCAAACGCGAATGTGCCGACGAAAACTGTAACAAGGATTTTTTTGTTCTAGGCGAGAAAGTCCAGCAAATATGGTCTGGTGCAAAGGTTAAACCTAAATCCAAAAACTGAAGGAACTTATTCTGTGGTACTTCACATGTGAAATCCAACCCGAGACCCCTCTCCTTAAAAAACCTTCAGAACATTGATCATAACACCTGTGGGGTGAAGGTCACGGCAAATAACAAGAAAGTCATCCACATAACGGAAAATTTTTTAGATCCTCCCCTTCCAGATCCTGCTGTATTTTCCTTCCCACATGGCTCAAAAAAAATGTCACTTAGAACAGGGGCAACCTTCGAGCCTATGCATATTCCCGACTTTTGGACGTAGACTTCCTTGTCCCATGCAACAACTGTAGATTTTGGGTAAAAGGCCAAGATTTCCATAAAACCTTCAACCGATACACCGGTGGAATTGATGAAGGCAATCGGGTCATTACGTACGGTAATACACTCATTTACGATCGGCAAAAGGTGATTGTGAGGCAGAGAGTAAAACAAATTCTCAACGTCAATGCTGAACCCCCCGCAGCGTGCCGTGTCCTCCGACCTCAAATAGCGAACCCCCTCCGCGGAATTTGGAACCCTAAAAGGGTCCTCAAGATTCAGCGAAGCCAAACCTTTTTTGCAGAAAACCGGAGACCTCATTCTGCCAAGTGCCACGCTCAGACACAATGGTCCTGAAAGGAATTTCTAGTTTATGTGTCTTAGCCGAAAAGAACACATTTAAAACATCGCCCTTAGCAGAACTAACAGAGGCGGCCAGGCGGTCAAGGCTAAGGTTTTTTAACAACTCGATAGCCTTCTTTTTAACGGCTATAGTATTATCTGACACCCTTACAAAACTTTTTTCCACAGCACTATAGGCCTTTGTCGCAAACATGCCTTGCGGCATACATACAAAAAATCCTTCTTTGTCCGAAACCACTAACCGCAGGCCTGCGGCTACTCAAAAAGTTTGCGATAGGTCCCAACCGCTGATTTGAGTGCCTACCTGTAGTTTTTCTTGCTACCACGTTCAAGCAGTCTCTTTGGCACTGACGAACGTCTTCCTCCTTCACCCTGTCAGCCACAGAACGCGACACAACCAACAATTCCGGGGCGCTTAGTGTAGGCTCGATGCAATGCTTGGGTCCGAGCTGGAGAACACGCCGGTGCTGCTCGGGCAGGTCACTCCCTCCCTAGAAACAGCAGCTCCTGTCCTATGTATTTCTTCCTGTGTCTCGTCTTCCTCGCGCTACGCTTTGTCATGAATCTACACCAACTCACCCATTACGCTACCTTACTCCAGTTTTATAAAAGCACCCACAACCAGCCTGAATTCATCACACCTTCAGGCCCCATATCGCCCCGCTCCGGCCACGCCTTGCAGGTCGTCCGGGTAGGCAGTCGCACTACAATATTCTCCGCCTATTCCTTTTCACGCCCAATATTCGAATGGAACGGCCTCTCCCACGGGACTTCCTCTTCACCCGCTCATATATATGTGCCCAAACAGCCACAAACTGTCTGTCGCATAATTAAATTGCCGTCATTGTATTATTTGTTGTTTTTGATGTTTTGGTTGTTGTGTTGTTGTTGTTGTTGTGTATATCCACCCCATATGTAAGACTCCTCTTCGAGGAGTCTTTAAGGCAATTAAGTGAAGGCCACTAACGTGCCCAGAATATTAAGGCGAAAGCTTTTAATGGCTCATACTCGCGTCCGTCCGCCGTCCGTGTTCTAGAACAGTGCCAGCTGTGGCCTCTTCCCCTCACATTCTCTCAGCAATCACGTGAAGGCACAGCGTCTCGCTGTAGCAGTCGAGTTAGTCGGATGGCTCCCACGCGCACGCGTCTCTCCTGTAGCCCGGCCGCAATCCGCCCACTCATGCAAGAAGGGAGGCGCGCGCATCGCGTTCCATTCTGACTGACCCCGTCTCAATGGGCACAGGCTTTCGCCGAACAAACTTTGGAGTTTACAAAGCGTACTTCAATTTGTGCCAACATGGCGTGAACTGAATCTACGAAAGTTTGGTACCAAACTCAGCAGCGCTCAGAGATTCGATTCACAGAAACCTACATTACATGTTCCGACAATCTACCATTCTGCGTTTTAGTTTAAAATAATTATGCTGTGAATGAAGTTCATTATATTCCTTCCAAATATCTTGAGGCTTTCTGGGGCTTGCTGTCATTTTTTTATTAAAATCACGGGAAGAGTACCTGAAAATGGTAGCAGGTTATCGCGCCCCACCTAAAGACTTCGTGCCTCATGCTTACGACTTCCCCGGCGCCGTAGAAAAACAGACAGTTGCCCAGGATTTCATCATTTGCGGGAAAGCTTACAGCTCTTCCATGGTGCAGTACTTGGTACTCTAAATAATCCCCATTTTATGGCGATAGCCCTACATATATAGATCTATATGTTGTAATGTCGTGTGGGGTACTAAAGAAAAATCGCGCGAGCACGTGATCTGCGCGACCACATCATCCTTGCGGCGTTCGCGTGAGTAAGTAGGCACATTTCGTTGGGATAGAGTGTACTGTCACCGTTTTGAGTGTGCCTAACAAAAGGTTCAGCGCTTGCTGGGAGGTCAGGCGTGGCGTGTGCAAAATGCTACGGTAGCGCAAAGGTTGAAGTGGATAGGGCTGCGAGGCACGCGCTTCTCGCTAAGCTTTCTTGTGGAATGCGGACCGCGTATGGCAGAGACGCCGATGAGCGTCCCCTGCAGCGCACTCGCAGGTACCGTGGAGTCCTGCGTTCTTCGATATGTGAGGTACTGTGCCCGTGCACCAAGCCTATTCCCCCTAGATCACAACACCCTTTTCTGTCCACTTCCGGCGCTTCACATTGAACCCCTTATTCGTCCCACTCAAACGGTTCTAGTGCACTCTAGTTGGGTGTGCCACAGCAGCTCTGCGGACGCAGCCCGCCAGCCATTTCCAATGGCAGGCTGCGTCCGCAGAGCTGTTGCGGACGCTCAACTAAATCTGTCGATGAAATATCGCCAGCCCGGGCACCCCTGTCGCAGTAAAGGTAAAGAGGCTGCAACGTGAACGCGCAGGATCTGCCTCGGTAACAACGTGATTTCCCTTCCGCGCGGGACTGGCCTATGATGCATCACTCCAGTTCAATACTCCGTTCCAAACATAAGGTCCAACGCTATAGAAGCTAGCGAGACTTGTTGCAGTATATGCGTTCGCATCCAAGAAAATAATTGCAAGTGATTTTATTCCCGGGAATCATGGGGGTGAGAACAAAAGCCAGCAGGTTTAGATAAATTTCTAAACCATAGAACATAATCCAAAGAGCAGCAGTGGGAGGCTCATCTCGCCAGATCGGAACCCGTGCACGCAATCCGCGATCCTAGATCAGGTCCGCCGGTGGGCGAAAGCCAGTGGAGCCCTGGAACTAGGGCACCACCCTGTTAGCTCCTGAATTCCTCTTTGCCCCTTCCCTGAAATAAAGTTTCTTCTTCTTCATCTTCTCCTTGTTCTTCTTCTCTCGTTTTAAGTGCAATGCATTTATAGACTGAATACGAACGGAGGCTTGGTCACGCAGTTCCAAGCGATACAGCCTCCGAGCTTCGCAACATGGGCCCGTAGCTGCGGCCGGGCAGATAGCGACCCTGTCGCGTGTACAGCGTCGACTGACCAAGTGCGTCCACTGCTGCCACTGCATGAACACGACAACTGCGCCACGGGCGATGGCATCCCCTTTCCGTCGGGCAAGGTCGGAGCACTTCGTGGAATGGATGGATGGATGCTATGAGCGTCCCCTTTATAACGGGGCGTCTTTCCCGCCACGGACGCCGCCGAGCAGGCTCGCCGAGAACCACAGCGCGCGCTCGCCCGAGAACGGCAGTGCCGACGAAGAGCGGATCCCGCCGTTAAAGCTAAGCGAGCTGAAGAAGAACGACTACGTCGATTGCTGAACCCTACTTTTAGGAAAAACAGGACACAGCAGCCAAACGGCAACAACGTACGGAAAATGCCAAGCTGGCAGCCAGAGAAACACAAGCGAAACGCCGGCATCGAGCCGACCCCGAGGTGCGAGCGCGAAAAAATGCTGCGAAAAGAGACACGGGGACAAGACGTGCATTGCAGTTTCCCGGCATTCACTTATAGTGGAGCTGCTCACAGTTTTTTAGAATGAGTAGTAAATCAAGATGTCTTCTGTTTTAGAAATATGCAAACTTGTTACAAATCTATAGGGTTGTCAATAGTGCCACATCCTCTCCTTTCTTTCTATTTTCATGTTATCGTCCCATTGCAACGTAACTGCTGCCTTGCGCAAAGCGTGCCCGAATGACTTGGAAGTCTAGATAACGTTAGAATCCTTCCGATCAGATTACGTGCCCAACGGGAACATTGCAGTTAGTTGTGGAACTTGCGCGGCCGCTAGCGATAACGCTGGAATCTTCGATATGATACACGTAGAAAAGCCGACGCGCTTGACCGCTTGTCAGTTTTTTTCCGACGGCCGATGCACTGTTCACCGCTATCAGTGTACGTACAGCGTGCATCGCTCGCTTGCGGTCTAACTTTGTTTCCCGGCCACAAATTCGGCCAAATAAAGAGTTCCGTATTCCCGAGTTCTGCTGGAGTCTTCTGCCCCGTCACGATCCCGTGACAACAGGTTGGTCTGGATTGCTTAGTGCCTCTTTGTTTTCGTATCGTCGCCTCCGCGATTAGTTCCGGTAGTGCGCAGCCAGTGCTAATCGCGGAGGCCACGTTCACAGCGACGAAATCCAAGCATGCGACGCTGGGATTTGTACATTTTGTTGATTGCACTCAGCGTAGCTTCCACAGCGTTGCACCTGATGTATGACACGGAGAATATATATATATATATATATATATATATATATATATATATAAACAAGACGCCAAAACACCCCTGTCAGCGGGGCCGAGTCTTGATGAAGATCGATGTGAAATATATATATATATATATATATATATATATATATATATATATAAAACAAGACGCCAGAACACCCCTGTCAGCGGGGCCGAGTCTTGATGAAGATCGATGTGAAATATATATATATATATATATATATATATATATATATATATATATATATATATATTCACTGTACCCTCGCTGCCTCCTGAACTGGCTTCAAGAGGCGCAGGTATCACGTGACCAGGCCCTAGTCGCGGACGCGGAAGACCCAGAACGTACGCCATTGTTGAAGAGGCTATAGTAGCTCGAAATACCGCTCGTCGTAACCGCCGTCGGGAGGAAGCGGCTGCATATAGCTGTATGGACGGAAGCTGCGGCAGCGGCATTCTTTGAAGGTAGAACTGATGGAGGACATGCCGCTGCCGCAACAGCAGATCCCCAGAAAGTTTAACAGCAGACCAAAAGAACGACGAACTAGGCTTTCGCCTTCGCATTCTTAAAAAGTAAGCATCCTCCTCCATTTCTTTCTACAAAAGGTCTTCAACGCTTGGCAAAGAACAGCAAGCACCACACAGGTATGACGCGGTATGTAAGTGATATCACAAAGAAAACTGAAAAACGTAGGGCGCCCTGTTTATTACTGAATCTTCGCTACTTGTGAAATAAACCATCACCCAGCGGCAGGGATCAGAACGGCACAACAAACTCCCACGCTCTAAAAAAAAGTATTTTGACTCTTTCTTGTTGAGTCCTCGACTTGTCACATATGTAACTCTCTTTAAAGACACACATGAACTCTGGTTAGAGATCATTAAACTCTCTTTGAAGAGTCGTGGGACGCACACCTCCCAATAGAGAGTTCAGGTGTTTCTCTAAAGAGTTATGTGACAGTTATATACGTGCGAAAAAATAGTCTATGAATGTGTCTTTTTTAACCCAGAAGTTTTTTATGCAGGGGTTGAGTCTACTATAGCCGGAGTCCACCAAGACTTCAGTGACGTATTTCCGTCAAGGATGTGATGTTGATAAAATGGATGATAATGGTTGAGATAGAAAACCTATAACAGAAAGTTCTGCCGCTGGACATCGAACCTACAACCCCGTGGTCCGGGCCGATAAGGCGCCCGGCGCTCTACCGAATAAACTACCGAAGTTTACACACAAGATTCTGCCGAAATGCGCCTGATATCTCACGCACATTCTCTCTCTGCTCGCGGAGCTAGGCTGGGCGGAGGGGTGCCGCCGTTTGTGAGCGCTGAAGTAATGCCTCATAACACTTACTAGCGCCTATACGGAACAATTCGGTGATGGCGCACTTAAAGCATGGCCTCCGAAATTGCGCGCCAATCTCCGAGGTCATGGTTAAATCATCTCGATACCAGCGAACGAAAGCAAAGGCTCTTTTTTCTCTGTCAGACACAACATTAATTAGAACTGACAGACAAGAAAGGCAATGAAAGTATAGGGGATGTTATTTTCAGTAATCACGATGTAAATGTGCAGAAAGTAAAGTGAACGAAAAGATAACTTGCCGTTGGCCAGGACCGAACCTGCTACGTTCGAATAACACGTCCGATGGTCTACCAATTGAGCTACAGCGGTGGTCATCCCCCCATCCGCTTTAAAGAGGTATAGATGTCCTTTTAAACGTTGGGAGTGTTAGTCAGTGCCGCTAGTAATCATGACGGAGTGTGGAACGCTTGCTTTGTTCCTGCAAGTTGTCTTTTCGTCTACTTGACTTTCTTCATAATTTACATCATATTTACTGCAAATAACATCCCCTATACTTTCATTGGCTTTCTTGTCTGTTAGTTCTAGTTAGTGTTGTGCATGACAAAAGAAAAACAAGCCTTTACAATTTCCTTCCTTTCGTTCATCCACAGCGAGGGTCTCGTTTTGGCAGACATGGATGCCTTCAGGTAGTATGCGAGGGATTATTGGTCAGCTGCCAGCTCTTAAAACAGATCACGTGCTTCGTGACGCCAGCAGGGAGACGAACAGCGTTCCACACTCGCCGTCATGGCTACTAGAGGCACTGACTAACACTCCCACGTATAAATGCACATATTTACCCCATTAGGCGGACGGGGGGATGACCGCCGGTGTAGCTCAGTTGGGTAGAGCATCGTACGCTTCATTCGAAGGTCGAAGGTATGGTCCTGCCAGTGGCAAGTTATCTTTTCGTCCACATTGCTTGCATTCACATTGAGGTGATAATTATCACATTGAGGTGATAATTACTGCAAATAAAATCCCCTATACTTTCGCTGGCTTTCTTGTCTGCTAGTTCTAACCAACGATACCAGCGAGGAACACTGGCCGCGCTGGTATCGGGCAGTCGCCCTAGACGCAGTTACGTTCTCTGCCTTTTGCTTCGTGTTAGCGCGTGACGGCTCGGTTGTCGGAGTAGTGCATCTTCCACATGCACCAACGGTGTCTCCAGCTGCCGACTGCTTCGAGTGCGATAGCATCGACAAATGAAACCGCAGCGATAAGCGCTGCGGAAAGGCAACGATGTCGACGAGCGAATGCCGGGCGTTGGTGGAGCGAGACAGAGGGGCCAGCGGGACGTGGACCACCTGCGCCGTTCGCGGCTTAAGCTACGAACCTCCGCCTCGCATGTTGCTGAAGCGCAGTGTGGTAGCGTATGCATGAGCACAGGCGTAGGTTACCCTATTACTTTGGACAGGCCCGTAGCCAGGGGGGGGGGGGGGGGGAGCTAGGTGCCCGCCCCCCCCCCCCGAAATTTGGATGGAAGGGGGTGTTTTACCATGGAGAAATAATAAAAATGGGTGTTTTTCAAGGCCTTCAACAAGTGCCCCCCCCGAAAAAAATTCCTGGCTACGGGCCTGACTCTGAAGCACACACCGTGGCGTTTCTCTTCTTAATTCACGACGCTTTGAAGAAGTGCATATCGAATACCCGTGTTTTATTATGTGCTTGTCGATGTCGTCTTTGCGCGGGATTCACGATACGCAGTGTCCAAGTGTATGTTAACAACTTCAGCTACCACAACGGTTAAATCATGATCGTGGGCTTTAGCCGTCGCAATTGAGATGAGTCACTAGGCGTCGACGTGGGCGCATCCACGTCAAACGGTGATATAGCTGTCAAACACCAATAGACCTTGTACAAGCTCTCATATATCACTACACAATAAACACTGCTTCTGTGAAGACACGTTTCACGTTCGTGTTATACCGAACCCTATGACGGAGGAATCAGCCATGGTTTATTATTATTGCTTTTTTAAGAGCGTAGTAAAACCTAGAGTAGTATGCATGCAGCCATACCACTTTTTGCGTTACTCTCGGAGTAATAATGTCCCTTAAGTGCAATGGATTGTTATCGTGGCGGATGCTGAAATTAACGTCGAGCACTTCGCTCATGTTTGCAATCGTGTTGATACTTGCTGGAATGTGCGAAACCCCAAACGACGTCTCCCTGTCGAACCAGCGTGACGGAAACGGTGAGTCCCGTAGAGCGCTTACCTTGAAGAAGAAGAGCGGATGCAGTGGGAAGCGCGGTGCTCCACGGCAGCACGTTGGAGAAGTAGCCAATGAGCAGTACCTGGACGGCCACCGTCAGGAGGCTGACAACCCACACGTCGAGCACGGTGACAGGAACAATGCCCAAAGTGACGTAATTGACTTTCTTCCACGCAGCGCCACCTGCGCGCACACCCATGGTCACTGAATGCGGGGACCACTCGAGTCATGTGGTGAATTCGTGCGTGCTGCTAATGACCAGGGCTTTAAAAATACAGGTGTAGTGTACTGTACTGACACTGTCGCATAAACGAAAACCCGGAAATTATTTCCGATGGGCTCATTTCTTCATTAGACACAATCCAGATTAATTTCACAGGCTAAGAAAAGCACTGGGGAACATTAATTCTTGTCTTTAACTGCAATGTAGTAATTATGGCCCTGAAGTAAAATGACTTAGAGTAGACTAGAAAACAAATTGGCTGTGGCTTAACTCAGTTATGCCTGGGTGTAGAACTTTTTGTTGGGCAAGTTGGTACACGTTCATAATAGAATTTCAAGGCGCAAATGAGGACAGACATACTCTGTCCCGTGTTCTATCTTGTGTTTGTCCTCATTTGCGCCTTAAAATTCTATTATGATGCCTGGGTGTGCATAGCGAGAGGTACGGTTAATATTATTGTTTAGCTTGGTTCTCTGTTCGGTAACGCTTCTCGAGGCGTGCGGCTCGTTCTTCCTCCGTCTCCTCGGCTCGCTGCCTCCTCTGGTTTCGTTCTGATGACGAAGCCTGGCCTCTTTCAAGTCTCTCCGACTCACTTTCCCATATCTGTCGACGAATCCCACCTGAGCCGCCCCTTCTATGCATACGACGCAACGCCGGCTCCTCCTCTGTTGTTGCAACGCGGTTTCACCGGCTCATCCTCTGACGTCATGCCAGATGGTTCGGTGAGCGGCGCTGCCAGCTGCTGCGGTTGCTAGGCAACGGCTCCAGCTCGCGGTGTAGCCACCGGCCACAGCGAAATGGCGAGAATACGGTCAATGTAGCTCTCGCTACCAAAAAAAACACCCTTTCTGTCGGTGGGATCCGAACCCACAACCTTGCGCATTACATGTCCGATGCTTTACATGTCCGAAGTGAGATACGAAGGAAGGCGCTTCTCCGTCCAATTCGTTGGGTGCTTCTGTGCGTGTAATCCCGGGGAAGTGTTAGCCGGGCGCCACTCGCAGCTAAGGCGACGAGTGCGGAACACTTTTTCTCAGATGGTGTGTCATGGTACGTGATATTTGGAAGAGGTTGCAGCTCACGAATAAACCCTCGCATTATCATGCGAGGGTTTATTCGTGAGCACAACTAAAGGCCGGGTCTACCCGGGACGAGGCCCTCGCATGTCATTCTTCAGCCTGCCTTCCTTTTCGCGCTTAAGCGCACCGACAAAACTCCACTTGCTATGAGACGCTCTCATTCCCCTTAAATTGCATATTTATAGACCCTTCTCCTCATATGCGACCCTGAAGATGTGGTCCAATGGCAGAGCGTCTACCTCCAATGCGTGAGCTTCTGGGATTCCTTTCCCAGTGCCGCCAGGGCGCCCACTGGTTTTTCTTGGAGAAAGAGAGGTAACTCGACGTGGCTTTTTGGTGGTGTAAGAATTCTTGGGGTTTAACGTCTGAATACCACGATTTTATTATGAGGGACGCCAAAGCGGTGGACTCTGGAAATTTCGACCACCTGGGGTTCTTTAACGCGAACCTAAATCTAAGTACCCGGGCCTCAAACATTTTCGCGTCTCTCGGACATGCGGCCGACGCGACCGTTATTCCATCCCGCGACATTCAGGTTAGCAGTCGAGCACCGTAACCACTAGACCACCGGGTCGCTTTTAGTGGTGTGGGTACTCATATGTCTAGAATGGGCTCTCCTCTTCCTTCTGCTTGCTTGTCTTTCATTCCGTCCCCCCTACGACGCTGCACTGTACTCAGTCGTGTAGGTTATAAAAATAGCCTCAGTCCTAACCTAAAGCCACTGGAGACGGAAATATCTTACTCTTGCACCTGCGTCTGGAGCAAATATACATAATCGTGACCCCAGTAACACCTTTCCAAGAGGCCAGCCCAAGGGATACAGTTTCGGTTTCGTCATAGCTTGTGGCGAGCGATCACTGGTAGCAAACGCAGCCTGTTCTCGCCTGGCTGTGCTCTGCTGCGCCGCAGCGCCGGCTGTCGGGCAGTAGCGGGCGGGCATGTCGAATGCGACGTCCTAAGCCCGTTTTCGAAGACGGGCGGTTTGAAATGCGCAATAACGGCCTTCGGACAACTAAACCTTGGTCTTCTTTCAAACTAAGTCCTTTCCTTGGTTCGAAACAAGCACTACGATGTTTCCGGAACGAGAATTCAACAATTCAAATGCACTTAATTTTTGCCATTAGTATCCCTTTAACCAGAGCAAAGTTGGGAGTTTGTGTGAGTGGAACATTGTCCCGGATAAGAAATGTCCAATCTCACTAAAACGTTTTTACATTTTCGTCGAGGTACACCATCTCCCGCTAAAGGGAACCATGTGTAGATGTGAAGCAGCGGGCGCTAACGCTTACACTGGCCGTGGCGTTGACGCTGAAGCTATCGCAGCGTTGCGCAGGAGAGAAAACTGAGGAGGCGCAAAGCACGCAGTGATGGAGCGGTGTTTCCTACTGGAACATGCCAATCGCTGCTAATGGGCAATGAGAGACAGAAGATTCCGACTGTACACAGAGACCCGCAGTGCGCTTTTAGTTAACGCGCACGCTGCGAATTTTTTTTGTTCAACAACGCACAGGAGAAATCTCCCACCGGCACCACCTTGGAGGTCAAGATCCATTGCCATATATACGCGATGGACAGTGAACGGTTGTGCAGCGCGAGCAGTCGGTTTTTTCAACCAAGAAACTCGCTAGCAGACGCTGCCTGCGTCGGCGTCACGAGGCGAGAGAGGGGGGAGCGTAGGAGAGGAGAGAGAGAGAGGGGGGGGGGACGCGCATGCGCAGTGGGGTGTGGACGCTGTGGGCAGGGATGCCTAGAGGAGAGAGGGGGGGAGCGTAGGAGAGGTGAGAGAGGGGGGGGGACGCGCATGCGCAGTGGGAGCCCAGGCAGGGATTCCTAGAGGAGAGAGGGGGGGAGCATAGGAGGCGAGAGAGGAGGGGAGGCGCATGCGCAGTGAGGGTGTGGTTGCCGCGGGGAGGGATGCCTAGAGGAGAGAGGGGGAGGAGAGGTTTTTTTTTATTTTTATTTTTTTTAAAGGGTTTGCGCATGCGCAGTAAGGGAGGCCACGCCGCACACCACCACCGGATTAAGCTTCGCCATAAGATGCTTCACATCTAAAAAACAAACAAACAGGGCAAACACCCCAGTATGGGTTACGTGATTTATAAACTGTGTAACTCTACATAGGCATCATGCTCTAGAGTTCTCCACGTGCGTCAACAGCTCCAGAACGCACGCCCTAGCGAGCGGAAGATGCTAAATTCGGCCGCGGTGGAACGAATAACAGTAGGTAATGACATAAGAATGATTGTTAATTCCATGCACATAGCCGCGGTTCCCCTGCCTTAACGGCGACCCCAGCCGAAATTTCGTGTTCTCTGAACTCACCCAACAAGCACGCCTTGCCCGTCGCCTCCACCAGCCACCCCTGAAGTCCTGTCCCACTAACCTCCCATTACTCAGGAGAGAACTCTTTGTGGAGAGCCTATCGCCACTGTAGACCATTATACAGTAAACAGTTTTACTTTATCGTTAGCGTGAAAGCGGGGCTTAAAGGAATAGTGTTACTAGACAGTTATAGTATAGCGTTATCGTGATAGCGGGAGTTAAGGGAATATCGTTACCGTGCCGCAAACGTTCGTTTCGGACAGCGCGTTGTAGTTTAGCGGGATAGCATTTACGCCATTTACGCACCCAAGCTGGCACGGTGGCGTCACCTATCGGAGGGTGAATGCATTAAAAACAGTGAAAAGAAAAAAAAGACTGAGAATTCTCGCCTGTATCCCCGCGCGCATCAATATTAGTACTTTTATTTAGTAATAATAAAAGCAAATAAGTATGAACCACGCACCAAAAACGCGAATTTTTATGTTGGAAAATTGTTTACACCGATCTTCTAGTTAGGCCTAGGGACGTTCGAAATGGGAAGCGATCTCAAAAACTAGGCTAAGTTATCTGTAATACTCGGTCGTCGAAGCTACCTGAAGGCAAGCGAAGCCATTTTGCACAGTCGTTAGCTACGAAAGAAGTGTATCCGTCCCCGCCAACGCTAAATTCAGTTCGAAGCGGGCGTCCAAAACCGCCGCCATGTTTTACGTACGCTACGTAGACCACGCAAACACGGTAACGCTAAATCTGAAAAATAGCGCGCGTGTGGTACACGCTACGGGTCTTTTAGCGTACAGCGCATGCGCACTTCGATCCCGCTATTCCGCTAAGCCCGCTATCCCGCTAAGCCCGCTATCCCGCTAAGCCCGCTATACTATAACTGTCTACTGTGCCGCAAACGTTTCTTGCGGACAGCAAGTTTTAGTATAGCGGGATAGCGTTTACGTGCCCAAACCGTTACTGTGGCGCCATCTAGCGGAGGATGAATGTGTTTAAAATTCAAAAGAAAACGCGAAAATGCTGTCCCCGCATACACAAATACCGCAACCTTTTTTCAGCAAAAATAACAATTAATAAATATGATACACGCACCGAAACCGAAAAATTGGGTCGCAGATGTGTTTGCACCGATCTTGTTGTTAGGCCTAGGAACGTTCGAAATGGGAAGCGGTTTTGGACGCCCGCCCCGAACTCAATTTAGCGTTGATGTGGACGGACTCGCTTCTTCCGTAGCAAACGACTGAGTACAATGGCTTCGCTTGACATCAGGCAGCTTCGACGACATAGTTATACGAACACCTTAGTGGAGTTTTAGGGGCGGAGCCCCTTAGGGCTTAAGCTTGTCCGTCCGGTGTACGTCACGGTTCGGTACAGCACCGTGTAAAAGGTTAACAAGAACAAAATAAAAGGCCGCAACACCGTAAAAGCACCGGCATTCAAGCACCCATCAATCAAAGAATATGACAAAAAAAGGTTTAACAATATACTAATATCAATCATAATTGTGACAGAACAATATGAAACACCTACAAGCACAAACCCTTTATACTAGTCGGCCATTTCAACGTAGATATTATGGACCTTAGGACCTATACCTCGCGACAACTTTCTGTGGCAGCACAGCCAAAGCTACGAAGCCGAATCACGCACTTTTTTACTACGCGTCTGCATGTAGTCCGCGAACGCTAACTTTTATATACTATACGTAGCATAAAAGAAAACATAAAAACAAAAGATGTAGTTATTAGGCTCAAGATCGTTCGCATTGTTGTCAAGAAAGCTTATTCCGTACGGGAGTTTCGTTTTTTGCTGTTTCTAGTTTTCTGGTTTTCTGGTGTCGTTTCACCTTTTTCCTGCCCCAGTAAACAACGATGGCGTCGTTCGGTTGCAGCAAGTTCACATCGTGGCTTGTGAGCGAGGATGAGTGCGCGTTCGCTAGGTGATCTGTATTCATCGAGCAGAAGGAAAGGAAGACAGCTGTGCGTCGTCAAATATTTTGTTCCCCGCATATGCTCTCACGGAGAAAGAAGTTGTGTGCGAGTGATACCGTCAGCGCAAGTGGGTCTCTCATCGCGATAGCCACCTTGAAAGTGACACCGTCGACCTGTTCGTCTTCAGCAAGACCAGCTGCTTGAAAGCAAAATTGCGATTGGAAACTGTACGTAAAAACAATGACCCTTTTCATAAATTGTGTTCCATACGTGGTCGGTATTTCGGTTGCCTGATGTTGCTGATACAATAACGCGAAAGATCGCGTACACTGTACCAGTCGGCGTCTACCGCGGGAGTGACTCTTGGCGCTTTGCGATGACAGCGATTTTGGAGGATACAATCACCAGTGAAAAGCTTCGCCTGGGCAACAGGCGCGTTCATGTCTATTAGGCGGCTAACTGCCGAAACAGCGTTCTTGACCGAGTAAGGAGTGCGTTTCACCTGCTTGGATTTACCACGGCCGTGGATTTACGAACGTGAGACGCCCGCCTGTGACCTGTCGTGGCCAAGATATCTGCGACCCATCGATGACTTCGCGTCCACAAACAAAGCGTCTCCAGAATGTTGTTGCGTCTCCAAAAGAAGGAAAACGACGATACCGACCCAGTATTCACCGAAATTTAGGACATGGTTTCTTGCCATTGCGTTGAATTTCCTATCACACAGTTCCTGCTCGGCCGTGCGCCTCACCCCCCTTTTTTTTCAAAAATAAATCTGACCGCTTCAATAAACCTGCTTCCTGTGTTCCTTAGGAATAATGAATAATTTTGCTTTGAAAAAAAAATGCAAGCAAGCAAATGCAAGCATTACTGAATGGTGCTCACTTTACACGCGGGCTTGAACCGCTGGCAGATTAGCTATGCTCGGATTCGCAGAACACAGCAATGATTCCACGTATTTTTCTTTCACTGCTGCGTTCATAAGTATCTCAAGGCTTGTCATAGCTTTGGAATAAAGCTACATATAACCTATCTTTTAATACACTATTTCAAAAATAACATCATAAACCTTGGATGTTCGTGCGAAAACGTACATGTTGGATGCGCTCGCGAAACCGAAACCGAAATCGCGCGTAGACGGACTACTTGGCGTAGTAATACATGTGCAGAAGCTCCGCCCACGTAGCTTTGGCTGTGCTGCCACAGAAAGTTGTCGCGAGGTATAGCTTTGTCGTCGACTCCTTATGTCACTTTATATCACTTTATGTCACTTTATGTCGCGCAATTTACATTATATGGGGCAACGCTCAGGTAACGTACGGTTACTCACCCATGCGATACCCAGAGCTTCGCCCACTCGTGATTATTCCCTTCGTGGAGATGCGTGGATTTTTTTCAGATCACTCCCCACTTCGAGCGTTTCTAGGCCTAACAAGAAGATCGGTGTAAACAAATGTGCAACATATAAATTTTCTCTTTCGGTACATGGTTCCTATTTCTCTACTTTTATTATTACCAAAAAAAAATTTGAAGACGCTTTGTAAATTCCAAAATGTGTTCGGTGAACGCCTGTGCCCACTGAGACTGGGTCGGTCAGAATGGAACACGATGCGCGCGTCTCCCTTCTTGCATGAGTGGGCACGCTGGGCACAGCGACGCTATGCACACAAAGCGCGAGCGCTGTAGCACGGCCGTGGCTGTAGAGTCCGACACGACCTGGCGTCCGTTGGCGCGCCCCACCTGGCACCGTGCGAGGGAGCGGACGGACGGATGGACGGACGGATGGACATGAGCATGAGACATTAAAGGCTTTCGCCTTAAAAGTAGTATTATTGCTGCATGCGGGAATACAGATGAGCATTTTCAGTTGTTTTTAGTTTTCACTTTTTTTTTACGCATTCGTCCTCCAATAGGTGGCGCCGCAGTCACAGCTCGCACACGCAAACGCTATCACGCTATACTAAAAAGCGCGGTCTGCGGCGAACTTTTGCGGCACGGTAACGCTATATTCCCCTAACCCCCACTATCGCGCAAAGGCTCAAAATAAAACTGTCTATTCTCGCTGGCTGCCCTGCCGATGCTCCCTCGCAGAGCAGCTTGCCGTCAGAACCTGGGAGGAATTTGAGGCCCTCCTTGCGCCGCAGGATCTGGACGCGACGCTTCGCAGCGTGCACCGGGGTGCCAGTGCCCAATCCCTGCATAGTCTGGACACGCGCACACAATCTAATGGCCGTGGGGTGGCCCAGGGCCCGTAAAGGCCCCAACCTCGCTAGCGCAATTAAGTTTTCCCCTCCTTCCTTCCTACCTTAAACCCTGTTATAGACTCGTACCAGCTGGTTTCAGTTCGAGACGTAGGTACTTTCTCCTCCGCTGTCGTGCGATAGGCGTATCGGGAAATAGAAGTTCGTTGTTTCTGTCCACAACATTACGTGTGCTCGAGAAACAATACAACGAGCTGCGATGTAACATGGCGGGACGTTCAAGTTTTCGTCTTCTGACTAGCGACGCTAAGGTACACCTCTGTGGTGAAATTATAATAAGTAGGCGCTCATGCCTGTTTGGCATAACGGTAATGTCTCTTCTCTTCTGTTTCCATAAACAGTGTTTACTTGTTTTCTTTGTGGTGTTCGTTTACGTACAAGTTATATGTATAATAAAACTTCCCTTTGTCCTCACCCATAGATGGTTACTATACTCGCGGACAACTTTTCTTGGCACTGCAGCGAAGGCTACAGAGCCAAATCACGCGTTTCCTACCGCCAATGAATGTAGTCCCACAATAGTGTCCTCATTTTCTACGTGAGATATGAAAAATACTGCCTTCATTTCTTGGATGTTGCTCTTTGACACAGGACGCAGATCACACCAGCAAGATAATAATATTTGTCATAATTTATTCGTTGTCACTACGCGTTTTTGAACGCGTCAGAAAGCCGCGCCTTTTACGTGTACCTCGAACGCCAAGCGGCGTCTGCGTTGATAGGAAACGCTGATCGCGCGCAGCCATCACTTTCCACAGCGGTACGGAACGCATGGCATACCGGACTACTTCGCGTAGTAGTACATGTGCAGAAGCTCCGCCCATGTAGCTTTCCCTTCATTGCCAAGAAAAGTTGTCTATAGGCACCCGGCAATGCAGTTTACGAGATCCGACGGTAGCGCCAGAACACACAGCCTAGCGAGTAGACGCAGCATAAAATAGGCGCTCCACTACATAGCCTAGCTGGCCTGGCGAGTAGACGCAGCAAAAACGGACCCGCCAGGGCACATGTGCACCTTTTTTTTAAATGGGGGGAGGGCGGTCACGGGTGATTACGGACGCACTCAGGAAGCGTTCGTTGAAAACATGCCCAAAAGGGAGACACTTGAGCGTGTCTATGTGTTCAGCGAGCGTTTCATTTTCTTGGTATCCCTGGCGGTCGGTGCCGTCAATTCTTAGGCGTCCCACAAGAGCTCCATCGCGCCCTCTGGTCAGTGTCGGGCGCCTATAGTACTGCTCTAAAGCGTTCACAATTTCTTCTGAACACAGCATACGCGCAGGTTAGGGCCAGCTTAGAGCTCTCCCATAGTGTTTACAGTCCACTAGCAGAGGAAAAGAACCTATGTTTCGTAAGAAAGCCAGCTGGAATGAGTCTCTCACAGCGGTGGAGACAGGCTAACCGAGGTTAAGAGGGCGGCGGGGCTTATACATATTGTTTGGTTGCAACCAAAAGTAGTTCCACCGTGGTCAAATTTCGCACGTTCCGCAACCGGTTATGGCGCTGCTGTCGCATGTTGAATCTGCAAATATAATCTCCGCCCATAAAACTGTTGTTCGCCTGTCCTTTAGATCCATAAGAGAGTAACTAACACCAAAGCGCTTTCTCTCTTCTGATCTAAATACAAGACAATCACAAATTTTAGAAAAATACCTCGCTTCTAACCAATATGGTATTTTATGGCTGAGAACTTGTGTCGGGATGCTTGATACACGAAGTCCGGCTTGGCTAGTCGAGCAGAACAGTGTGCATGGAAAGAACTGCGTGCATCAGCATAGGCGTGCGCAGGGTTCCCCTTCAGGAGGGGCGAAGGTTTGTTGCAGCACCCCCCTTCCCTATTAAGTCAATGTATGGGGCAGACTTCGAGCCCCCCCCCCCTTCTTAGGTTACTAGGGGGGCGGCCGCCCCCTCTGCCCCCCCCTCGTGCGCACGCCTATGTGCATCAGCCAGTGTTGTGGTCCACTGCAGCCCTAATTATGTGAGCCTGGGTAAGCGAAGCCCTTCACTCCACCGTCTGAATCCTTAACTGGCGCTTTTGATCGGACCCATCAGCGCATCTGCAGATAGCGTTCCTGGCGGGGACGAAAGCCGATTATCTGCAGTGCGCACACAGTGGCGAAAAAAACGCACGCAGTGTCGACCAACTCGCAAGATATCGCGAAAAGCGGTCGCCCGAAAATACCACCCTATAGGATGTTGTATCAACTTTTCTTGAGTACTCGATCACTCTGCCTGGTGTTTATGTCCTGAGTCACACGGAACAGTGTTGAAACCGTCGCGGTGCTCGACTGCTGACTCGAAGGACGCGGGATCGAGTCCTGGTCGCGGCGGCCGCATTTCGATGGAGGCGGAAACGCTAGAGGCGCGTGCACGTGCTTTGATTTAGGTGCACGTTAAAGAACCCCAGGTGGTCGAAAGGATTTCCGAAGCCCTCCTCTACGACGCCCCTCATAATCATAACGTGGTTTTGGGACGCAAAACCCGTACAATTATTACGGGCACCGTTGATATCGAGTTCAGGGCCGATCAAGATTAGGCTCGTCCCGGATCAGGTGCTGCTACACGGTCACTTCTAATCGCAATCTGCGCATCGATATCTGGACCCCAGATCGCGATTTCACTGACGCCTGCGCACAACTGAATCCGGATTTGTTTGGAACCGCGTAGCAGCGACCATTTTTGAAGGTGATCAGGAAATATGACCCCGCTAGGATCTGATGGCGATCTCGCTTCACACATGTAATATACTCTCAATAACCTACGTTTTCCTATAAACACTAGCCTGCGTTAATTCGCGCTAAAACCACTTAAAAATTGTGTGCGCGTGCCAACTCGCCAAAATTGATCTTTTGACGCAGACAGGATTGACGTCACGCGAACGAGCAAGCGCGGTTGGATAGAGCAGCTTGGCCCATTAACCGACATCAATTCGACGTCCATATTTCGGTGGTAACGAAAGGGATCTGTTTGCACAGCTTGTATTCTGTGACAATGTTCATCTTGTGGCGTCGGCGCCGTTTTTCAGCAGAAGCGTGTCAGTGAAGTACAACGAGTTGCCTGTCTAGCGTTACAGAAAATCTGATTGATCATGGTTCGATAGCTATAAGAACAGACAGCAATGCGTGCTGGAGAAGCCTTGATCGGAATGCGCACACGCGGTTTCTTCTTGGTGCAGAAGCGGGATACTTAATTTGTCTTATGTTGGCATTTTAATGCCACCGCTTTCTGGCATATGGAGGAGGAAAAAAATCGTGACTTTACTTGAGGTCGCATATGAGCCGACCTTAAGTGGACAACAGGTGTGTTAACCACATGTTTTGTATATAGTTATCGTTTCTGGGGTTTAATGCGCCAAAACCACGATGCGATTGAGGTTCTTCAACGTGCACTGACGTCACACAGGCGAGCAGGGGAGCCGACGTTTCGACAAGTGGTCTCGTCTTCTTCGAGGCAAACTTCAAAGCAGGGAGTTGGTGCCTTGAAGAAGACGAGAGGTCACTTGTCGAAACGTTGGTTACAGCGATACCCCCTGTTCCAGGATTTCTCATCTTCCGTCCTCTCCTAAGCATCTGCCATGTTTGAAGGTCATCTAGAGAAACTTGCCTAGCATGCCCGACCAGAAATTGGATGTGTCCCCCGATTTTCACCGTATCTCTTAGCTGCCGATCTCGTTGACATCGGGCCGTTACGTTAGAGATCCGTGGCGCCCTGCGTTCTGTGCACGTGCTTATATTTCCTTAGGGTTCTGCAACACGTTTTCAGCATGGTCATAAAACGCTGCCGATCGGTCGTCGAGGTTGCTTAGAACACGCGAGCCAAACATTAGTATAGCACCGCACGCGGCCTGGAATTTACTGAATTCTCTAAGTCAGCTAGAAATCGCTCCCTCTTCTCTAGACAAATGACGTCATAAACCCAAATGACCGCGCCATATACCCTAAGTCATGGCCGTTGGCTGATTTGAACATCGTGAGCTGCATAGTTACCCTGGCCGCCACAGGATGCCGCCATGTGCGCGCGCACGTGCTCGCGATCTCACTGAATGTAAGCCGAGCGTTCGAAGAACAAATGAAAAGAAAGCGTTCAAGGTCATGACGCGCGGAGACGAAGGTGCGCATCTGCTTGCCCTCCCCCCCCCCCCCCCCCACCCCCCCCCCCATCCCCCCTTCCCACCGTAATCCCCTTGCATGCGTAGCTTTCAGCGCGCTCGCTGGTATAAAAGGAGAGAAAAGGCGCTTAAAGCCTGCGGCAAGTCCCTGTAACTCCGCTCGTATTTGACGGATCCTAAAAATATTTGTGGCAGTCGATTAGTGAAGCAATAAGCGCCTTTGATGAAGCCATTAGACAATTACTTGGAAAAGTGTTGCAGGGCCCCTTTAAGTGACAACCTAATGCAAAAAAAAAAAAAAAAAAAAAAAAAAAAAAAAAAAACTAAAGACTGTACACTCTAAGAAATGATCGAGTAAAAAGGGTGTCTTTTTGTCCCACAACAATAATCGTCATCTATCTTGCGTTCCTTTCCTTGCATTATCGCTGCGCGCCCAGCACTTTCAGGTCACGAACGACATGCGCGTTATCAGCGTGGCATAGCATTCCAGATAAGTAAGAGGCCAGCGCCGAGTTTTCAAGAAAGGAAGCGCAAGCAAGCGGGATGACGATTACTGTTGTGGGGAAAAAAAAAGACACCCTTTTTACTCAATAATTTTTTAGAGTGTAACCCAAGTGAGGTGCCGTGCACATCCCCGCGTACCGTCAAAATCGTTCTGTATGGCCAGTACGGTGAGCACGTTGAAGGCGGCCACCGTGGGCAGCGCGGAGGACAGCAACATATAGACGCGGTCTCCGAACACGAACTGGGCCAGCGTCTCCAGGCTTCCCGTGCTTTGCAGAACCCAGTACGGCAGCGCCACGGACAGCAACGCGGTGGACAGTGTCGCCACGATAACTGCCGGGGATGAACATAACAAATACACTTTCGGATTGGTCTTGAGCGAATCACGTGACAATGCGCCACCAGCGACGTAAATTGCATGAACGACGCTGGCTGCGACACCTTGTGCCGAGGTCTCCAAACATAACGCATTGAAACACATTTTGATGTTGCGCATGCGTTGCTTCTTAACAATGAAGAAAAGAAGGGTTGACATGGTGAATAATTCACATGGGCCTCTATGTAATAAATTAGGTCGCTGCCGATGCTTCGCACTAACAGTTACTTACAATAGTATTGTTGTAATTATTACAAAAATAAATGTCCTATATACCACGAATTTTCGAGATTCAACGTGCCCAAACACCGATAAGATTATGACACAAGCGGGTTGATTTTGACAACTTGGGGTTCGTTAAAGTTCACCTAAATCTAAGTGCACGAATGTTCTTGCACATCGCCCTTATCGAAAATGGCGGGGGGGGGGGGGGGGGGGGAGGGGGGGGGGTCTTTACGCTTCGCCTTTAAGAGTTGAAAGCGATACGCACGCACTGTGAAACGAGCTCTTCAGCGCTAACGCGCTAAAATAGGCTGCCATGGGCGGGTGTCGATTCAGTGCTTTTATGCTTAGCATCGCGATGCCGCATGTCTGCTCGGCTACGAAGGCACCTAATGGATCAATGTCTGTCTGCCTGTCTGCTCTGGTTCAACAATACGCAATCAGTGGATGCCAGCGATTCACTCGCTCACGTTTACGTTTACGTCGCGAGAAGAATGAGTATTCTGCAAAGAAATAAAAATAAGATAAAATAAAAATAAACAAATAACAAGGGCTATGTTTACGGACAACTTCGTAACCTCCCTGTGACTGTGCAAGAAAAATATACTGTCACGTGGTTGTGACGTGGACTAGGGCAACAGTCGGCTTCTTCAAGGTGAAACTCTATTTGGCCGAACTTGTGGCCGTGAAACGAAAGTCAAATTAGAGCAAGCAATGCACGCTGTACACTGACATCGGCGCACAGAGTGTCGGTCGTCGATAAACTGACGCGCGGTGGAGCTTGCCAGTTTATCGACGACCGACGCGCGTCGACATTTATACATCATCATCATCATCATCATCAGCCTGTCTACGCCCACTGCAGGGCAAAGGCCTCTCCCATGTTTCGCCAATCAACCCTGTCCTGTGCTTTCGCTGCCACGTTATACCTGCAAACTTCTTAATCTCATCTACCCACCTAATTTTCTGTCTCCCCCCTCAAGCGTTTGCCATCTCTTGGAATCCAGTCAGTTACCCTTAATGACCAGCGGTTATCCTGCCGACGTGCTACGTGCCCGGCCCATATCCATTTCTTCTTGATTTCAACTATGATATCCTTAACCCCCGTTTGTTCCCTGACCCACTCTGCTCTCTTCCTGTCTCTTAAGGTTACACCTATCATTTTACTTTCCATCGCTCGCTGCGTCGTCCTCAGTTTAAGTTGAACCCTCTTTGTAAGTCTCCAGGTTTCTGCTCCGTAGGTAAGAACCGGTAAGATGCAGCTGTTATATACCTTCCTCTTGAGAGATTATACATACGCCATCGAATATTCCAGCGTTTTCACTAGCGGCCACGTAAGTTCCAGAAGAAACTCTAAGTTCGCGTTGTGCGCGTAATCACATCGGAAGGTTCTAAGATTATCTAGATGGTTACTAGTCATTCGGCGTGGTTTGCGCAAGGAACTAGTTACACGTGTAATGGGGCCGTAACATAAAAATGAAACGAAAGGAGGGCGTGTGGGAATACATTCGAAACTGCACCATACAAAAGTGAAAGCGGAAAGCGGGATAGTTTTTAACTCAGTACATGCATACTTTGATGGAAAATTCTTTAACACGAAAAAATGAGAACGAAACTCCCCTGAGAAACACGTCAACATCTTTAATTGGTCCTTAAACCTTATGATTGCCCAGTTTTTGGTGCTTCTGCGGACTTGATCTATACATTACTGCCCTGTTGTGTTTTTAGTGATCTATTACTGCACTCTGCTGACTTCCACACCTTACCATGGCAGGAGCGTAGCCAGAAATTTTTTTCGTGGGGGGTTTCAACCATACTTCATGTATGTTCGTGCGTGCGTTTGTATGTGTGCGTGTATATATACGCAAGCAAAATTGAAAAATTTCGGGGGGGGGGGGGGGGGGGGTTTGAACCCTCCCGCCCTTGGCTACGCCACTGTACCATGGCATACGTAATACTATTACTTTTGCTCCATGTCGTCACGCTAGGCTCCGCCCATGCCGCAGGCCCCGAAGTATTCCAATATGGCCAATGAAAAGACCTCGTAGTGCCGGGGGGCACTCGCTTAGTTCACTGGCAGGTAGACGTGACCAATAAGGACGGAGCAACAAGGAATATTATTCCGTATTCCGTGGTACGGTACAAGCCCACTGCAGTTGTCTTTTGCTTGTCATGACGTTCTCTAAAGCTGCATTCTCTTTTTTTTTTCTTGAGCGCTTTTTTGTATCATATGCATTTGTGATACTTGCCCGCCTGATTGGTGTTCAACGGAAGAATGTTTTACATAGTAAATTAATTTTTCAGTAAATAACTAAACTGTGCCATCCAGGACGCCGCGTATACCAAAGGACAAAAGTGCGCGCACACCTACCCGACGTGAACACGCAGGCAGCCAACATGGCAAGGAGTATCTGCGACACGCTGTGCAACAGCAACGCGACGAACACCAGCGAAGGGTCCGTGCGGTCGAGGTAGGGGGCGCCGGTGTCGAAAAGATTGTACCCGACGGCGGCGTAGACGCAGAGGGCGCTATGCACCAAGAAGAAGCAAAGTGCGCACGCGAAATGGCCCGTCCAGTAAAAGCAGTTGCCCAGACCCATCATCAGCTGGTACTCCTGCGTGCGGCACACAGACCCAAGGAGGATTAAAAAAATCATCCTTGCACAGACCATAGAGTTTCCTAAAATTAACTAGAGGGGACTCTGGCGTTGCGATCGTTCAGCCACCATGGGAATGATGGGTAGTACGCAAATTTGCCTAGTCTTCGCGCTTGCGGCTTCGAACGCACTTGTGGCTTTGTTTATTGATGTGTTTTGGTTCTGTTTCGGATAAAAGAAAGGACAGCTGTGAATTTCGTGAGCCGATTTGAATTCGTGAGCCTGAAAGGTCAAGGTGGTGAAGCGTAACTGCTAAACCTTTGCTGAACTTCGTATTGCGGCAAAGCGGATTCAGGCCACACCAGTGGCGTAGCCAGGGGGTAGCACACTGGGCACGTGCCCCCCCCCCCCCCCCCCGAAATTTTTTTTCGCCATGGCATGCAGAGCGAAAAATGACCATTTCAGGGCGGTGCACCCCCGAAATCAAGGAGGTGCCTCCCCCGAAAAAAATTTCTGGCTATGCCCCTGGGCCACACGCGGAACCATAAGAACGAAGACTAGGCAAGACTAGGCAAATTTGTGTACTACCCATCATTCCCATGCTGGCTGAAGCGCCGTGCGTTACAGCTCCCATAGACACTAGCGCCAGAGTTCCGTCTAGTGTATTTATAGGAAACTCTGATACAGACAGTGAGCAGGTGACACCATCAGGGAGTGGAGAGATCAAGCTTGTACGGCATTCCGGCATACGCAGTGGTGTTGGCACATAGAAGTGCTACTAGACGATGTTGTCGACTTATCACAACTCATGTAAACACGACGGCTCTTTTATACGCATAATGTGACACAACAGTTAATACAACCCTTATTGGACCCTGATGACAGAGCGAAGCGACCCTGCCCCACTGAGCGCAAGACCCCACAACCGGTAATAGACAAATTTAGTTGAGCGTCCGCAACAGCTCTACGGACGCAACCTGCCATTGGAAATGGCTGGCAGGCTGCGTCCGCAGAGCTGCTGCGGACGCCCAACTAAATCTGTCTATTGACGGAAAAGGCCACGTAATGTTGAACATGTATCGACATTGAAGATCTTACTAATAAACACTTAGAATATCTC
This sequence comes from Rhipicephalus appendiculatus, assembly GCA_030522465.1. NCBI lineage: Eukaryota > Metazoa > Arthropoda > Arachnida > Ixodida > Ixodidae > Rhipicephalus > Rhipicephalus appendiculatus. The sequence continues at coordinate 573,359 of JALIZH010010787.1, read as the reverse complement.
TCCGAAAAAAAGATCAATTCACGATTTCCAGCTCTACACCAATGTATCATGCTAATGAACACCCCCACAAATTTCTTGTTCCTCGAGTGGTCCTAAAAACGTGCCCGGCAAGTACGCTATTCCGCCAGGTGCCCGGTAAGATTCCACCTGTTCACAACAAAACCATCCGCTCTTTCAATGAGCTCATTCTATTAATTTTCAATAACCTGACAGTTAATTAGTAATTGTATCAAATTAGCTCATGCGCCGATATTATATGCATTCCTTTGCAACTCAACTTGAACCCTTACCTGCTTTTTGTATGGATTTTTATTTTGTATTAGGGTTACGTCCCATTGGAGCCAACAGTCATCCTCTGGACGGCTGGAAGCGAACTCACGTATGATTCTTGAAAAACTCAATGTCGTTCAGTTCTGGCACCATAAAAACAAAACAAAAGAAAACAATTACAGCCAGTTCCGCGCGGTCAAAACCGTGAGAAAGCGCAGCTGTTGCGTCTTTCGTCAGGCATTACATTTTGCTCTTAGGTTTCGACCGTTTACACTTATCTCGCGCGACGATGTGTTCTTCCAAGGCCTCGCTGTAACGCTGCGGTATAGCGTTCCAGTGCGGTACTGGCCAATTCCACCATCCCACACTCCTAAAACGCGCATTCGTAGCATGGCTACGCGGAAACGCAAGCAGCGTGAAAGCGCGACGGCTGAACATGACATACAAGGCCACACTGGCACGTGGCACTGGTATAGCGTTGCACCGCGGCCTTGACTCTTGGAATGTCGTGAGCGAGAGTACACGATGCAGCACAGCGCGCGTCGCACCCACGGAGTATGATCAACAAAGAAAACGGGCCCATAAATTTACACGTCTTTCCTTCACCCGCGGAGATCATTGGTATAGTGAACTAGAACCATCATTTGTTCTAGTTCACTATAATCATTGGTAAGATACACAGGAGCGCCGACTCTTCTCCGGTTGACCTACTTTCCGCAAACGCCACTCGTTATCCTCCTCTCACTTCCTCTGCCAATCCTAGCCCGCATACAACGACGATCCGCGCCTTCCCCCTCCGAGCGAGCCTCTCTCTCGCCACTCTCGGCGAGACGCAGCCTTCCCCCTTTCCACTAAGCCTCACCCTCGCCCGCTTAGGTGGGGTGACTAGCGAACGCCCACACAATGTTGACTAAGACAGCCTTATTGTAAAAGGCGACGTGTGCACGGTTACACCGCTGCCGAAGTTTTACACACGCTGCGCCGCGCAAACAACTAGGCAGACTTAAGGCACATTCACACCGAGCGCGGATCCGGAAAGCGGACGCGGATTATCCGGAAAAAGCGGAAAATCCGCGGCCGCTTGCCCGGATCGCTCCCGGACCGATTTTCTCCTCGCGGTAAAGTTGGCCGCTTTGGCCGCAGCCAATCAGGGCCCGAGACGCGCGCACGCAGTGTCGCGTAGTGCCGGAAGATGGGCGACACACCCACCGTCGATTGGTGCGTTGCCCCGCCACCGCGGCGGAGCGTGCAGAAGGCAACGCGGCCGGTCTGAACAACCGTGCGCCCTCGCTGCCTCTCCGCTTTGAAAATCCGCTTGCCCGCTTGAGTGCTCCGCGTTCGGTGTGAACGCTCCTTAAAGGCGCGTTCACACCGAACGCGGAGCACTCAAGCGGGCAAGCGGATTTTCGAAGCGGAGAGACAGCGAGGGCGGTCAGTCTGAACGCGGCTGTTCAGTCTGACCGCGTTTCCTTCTACACGCTCCGCCGTGGGAGCGCAGCAGACCGCCATTCGACGGTAGACGTGTTGCCATCTTGCAGCACTACGCGACACTGCGTGCGCGCGTCTAGGGCCCTTATTGGCTGCGGTAAAGCGGCCAACTTTTCCGCGCGGAGAAAAAAATTGGTCCCGGCGGGATCCGGGCAAGCGGCCGCGGATTTTCCGCATTTCCGGATAATCCACGTCCGCTTTCCGGATCCGCGCTCGGTGTTCGACTGGTTCGAAGATCGCATCGTCGTATCGCCACATCCAATAGCAGCGCGGGTCACATGACTGGCACCCTTTTGGCGCCGCCGGTCGGTTTGTCTTGCCGCTCCGATCATCACGGCCAAAGGCTACCAACGCATTTCTCTGTCTAGCCGTTACAACGCTATGGAAAAGATTGACTACAAGTTGTTTCTGACGTAATTCCTAATTTAAGTCGCGCATGATTGCTTATGAATTCAGTCAAGACGACTCGAAGGCGAAAGCCATTTTCTTCTTTGTCTTCTGAGTCGATGTATAATTCCTTTCCACCCCCACCCCCCTTCCGAAAGCTTTCTGAACCTGACCTGGTTTTGCACGGCCTCCAGGATCCTAGGCATTGTAAGCTTTCTGCAACTCAGGTCAGTTTCAATGCCTTCTGGATCGGTTCACACTTTACTGAGCGACGCTAAGTGATGACGTAATCATGTGACGTCAAAGTGACAATACTTTTGGCGATCTGTGACGTTATCATGACGTAACACGGGACTTTTTCCATGGTTCCTGTTGACGGCACCTCCAACGGCCACTTTTCACGTTGCATAAGACATATAATGACGTCGACATACCGACGTAAGATTGCGGCATCCCTACCCTCAGACCACTGTTACTTTCGAAGCAAAGGCGACTGATGATCCTGTACATCGGGAAGAGGAACGTAGTAGACGCCAGCCAGAAGAAGCCGTACCGGTACCGCAAAATGTCTTCCGGGAACTCAGGTACAGGGAAGCTTCTCACCGTGATCTGCAACGAAAAGGAAAATTAAATTCGAGGGTTTTACGCGCCAGGATTATGCAACGGCTGCGAGACACGCCGTAGCAGGAGACTGCGGATTAAATTGACTACCAGGGGTCCTTTAACACTCACCTAATTGAAAGTACAGGGCTGGTCGGAAGTTCCCGGGCCACTATCCCAGGTATTCCTACGGCAGTGTGGCCTGGGAACTTTTGACCACCCCTGTACATGCGTGACAGGTGAAACTGCCGTCCATCCATTCGTAGGATAAAGATACAAAAGGGGGGCTCTTGTAAACCTTTGGTAGACAGACCACACTGAAAATTCCTTTGGCCCTGGGTTCGACCCCAGGACCAGGACGAATTTTACTTCAAGTTAGAATAATTTTTTTCCCAAAATATTCGTACGGATTTTCTTGCAATACTGAGCGACAGGCGGTGGGACGGCAACGACCTGACATCCGCATTCAAGGATTCAGAATAACTCATTACACTCGAGCTTTCTTGCAGATCACCCTCATCGAAATACGGCCGCCATGACCGGATATCGAACCCGCACCCTCTGGCTTAGCAGCGCAAGGCCTTAGCCGCAAGGCTGCCGCCAAGGGTACAGCGACACTCGCCGGTGGCGGCGATGAGTTTTAGCAACACATGCAGTAGGATCAGGCAATGTGAATGGATCGCCGGTGAAGTGCATTTTGCTGCAGCGTTTTGTCAAGGAACTGCATGAAATTGAGTACATTGGTGCAAGCAGTACACGTTTCAAGAATTAACCCGCACTTTCAGACTAGCCCAGCGAAAAACTTACATTCACCATGTCTTCCTTGTCGCGCTGCCTCAGGAAAGCACTGTTCAACGCCACCTGCATCTTGTAGGCTCTCTCTGCAAGTTCAAGAAAGCAAAAACAAGAAAGAAACAAAAGAAAATTCTATAAAAACACGACACTATCCTTATTGAATACAAAAGCTGCCTTGGAGCTTGGCAACTTGAATGTTTGATACTCGATGCATTTCCATCGTCCAAGAAGAAAAATATATTTCAGAGAGCGATAAACAAAAGGAAAGACGCCGGGGAGGACGCTGTATTATCTGAACTCATTACAAGCGAAGGCTGTTATCAGATACAAACACTGGTCGGCAAACTCACTCATGAGTCGACTCACGCAGACTCCGATCGGGCCGTGAGTCTGAGTGAGTCCGGGTGAGTGATATTTTGGTGATTTCAAGTCCGAGTGAGCCAGGTTGAGGAAAATTTTAGTGAGTCCGAGTCCAAGTGAGTCTGGTTGAAGAAAATATTGGTGCGTCTGAGTCCGAGTGAGCCCTAATCACAATACATCTTCCTTGAGTGAGTCTGGAGTGAGCTCCACCGTCTACTTGCGAGCTATATCTACCACACAGCGACGCGTCTGCTTTGAAATGCAGTGAAAATAACTTTCATGCTTTAGGAACACACGCGTCTCGTATACAGGCGTCACAATACAGCATGTAATATCGCAGTAATAGTGCGTGGTAAAAGCGTACATTTCTATCGGGTGTCAGAACATGTGAATATCATAACGACGTCGTGGTTTAAAGCCGGCCACCCATTAAAAAAGGCACACACGTAGTTGGTGCATAGCAAGTTCAAAAACATTTCATGCGCATATTTTCATGGTTTAAAGCATGCTACCCTATTACATAGTATGCACTAAGCGGTTGAAGTACGCACTAGGGATAGGATATCGCTATCGCGTTCAACTCTTAAAGGCGAAGCTTTAGGGTCCCCCAAGCGCATAGGAGATGGCAAAAAAATTATCATGACTTGACGTGCATATACGAAGTCATCATGATATCGCAGGTCGCCAAAATTTGTGATGTTATCATGACGTGCTATAACCTGACGTGACTCCTATATATTCACCTATCAGCATTCCTATCAGCCTTATATAGGCTTACGTTTACACTCAAATTTATTGACACATGCCTCAACGCAGCGTTCATTCACCACCTCAGTGTTTATTGGTCAGAGGCATGCCTTAGAGAGGGGTGGGGCGTCATGACCTCCCCCCGCAAACTCTTTCACGGGACGTTCTTGATAGAAATATTTCGTGTGAGTCGCATATTTCGTACAAATGTCCTTAGTAGATTGCAAGCACTGACAACTCGTATTTGAAGGTACAAGATGAAGAGGCGTATCATAGAGCACCAATTATGTGAGATATTGGCGTTAAAGCATTTGCACCATGATCGGAAAAGCTAATTACACGCCAGCGGACTCATGAGTCGACTCGCTCAGGCTCACTCAGGGGCGTAACCAGAAATATTTTTCGGGGGGGGGGGGGGGGGGGGCACCTCCTTGATTTTGGGTGGGGCACCTCCTTGAAATTGTCATTTTTCGCTCTGTATGCCATGGCGAAAAAAAAAAATGGGGGGGGGGGGGGGGGGGGGCACGTGCCCGGTGTGCCACCCCCTGGCTACGCCACTGGGCTCACTCATTCACAGGTCAAGCAGTGAGTCTGAGTCTGAATGAGTGCGGCTGAGCAATATGTTGGTGAGTTTGAGTCTGAGTGAGTCCGGTTGAGAAAATGTTTAGTGAGTCTGCGTCCGAGTGAGTTCGGTTGAAGAAACCTTCGGTAAGTCTGAGTCCGAATGAGCTCTCAGAGCAAAATGCATTTCTTGAGTGAGTCTGATTGAGTTACTAAGAAGAAGACGGCTATTGTCTCCCAGTCATCTTAAAGCGAATCCATGAGAGACCAGTTTAATTTTCAACAGCGAAGATCGTAGCTCATTTTTGAAAGAAAAAGAGCGCGCAGAAAAGACGAAGAAAAACAAAAAAAAAGATAATGAACACACACAGTTCTTTTCTATGCTCTGTTATTCTTCAAAAATGAATTAGCACCAACTAGCAATACTTGGCATTTTGTTACGCATGTAGCTCACCCTAGATAGCGCCGTCCACAAAGCCCTTCAAGTGGGTATGCGCCAGAGAGAGTGCGAGTGTCAAACAAAAAAGGGCCGGCTAAAAATAGCTAGAATGAAGGAGATAGACTCTCTAAGATAGAGAGAAAGACAGAGAAGTTGGAAAGAGAAGCTAGGGAGAAAAAAAGAGAGAAAGAGGGAGATAAACAAAGAGAATAAAGACAGAAAGATAGATAGAAAGAGCAAAACATGGGAGAAAGAAAGGTATGGAAAGAATTAGACACAAAAAAAGAAAGAAATAATGGTGAGCAAAAGAGAAAGAGAAAGGGAAACAAAGAAAACGAGAGAAAGTAGCAGAGAGAGATAAAGAAAGAAATGGAAAGAACATAAATAGGAGGAAACAGGCACAAAAAGAAAGATACAAAAAACAGAGAGAAAGAAAAAGAGATAAGAACAGAAGAATGAATAGAGACAAGGGAGGGCCACACAGCGGCGCTTTTACATCAGGTTTCGCACCGCTATAGTGCGTAGCTGCCTTATTTTTATTTTACAGCGAAAGCTGTTATGAGATCACAACAAGGGTGCCGTAGTTGTCCGCCGCCGCCGCCGCCGGTGTCCGTAACCGCTATCGCACGAAATAAGAAAAAAAAACTTTAAGAAAGAATGTTCAGGATGGAACGGGGTTCGAACCTGGGTCCGCTCCGTGCCAGCCCAGTGTTCTACCACTGAGTTACGCCTGTGCTCGAAAACCCGGCGCACAAAAACCCTATACAAGCATTATGTCGGGAAGGAACCGCGTTAACATGCGCAATATAACGTGGCAGAAGAGTGAAACGACAACCAGGCGTCACAGAATGTCATTTGTGTAAGCAGGCGTCACACAATATGAATTGCATTACGAGGGGGGTCATTGAATTCTTCCAACCCATTACAAAGGGCTCAGCCATAATTCTTCGTCGTCATCAGCCACCGAATAAATTAATGGAGTAGCGGGTACCTTGCAAGCGTACTTGTATTGATAGCCCCAAGATAGATTGCAACGGGTTTTAGAAATGGTGCTCTCCCAGCTTTCGCTGTGACTGTGCTGCGCGTTCCGCGCAGGCCTGGCGGTTTTTTTTTTTACGCTGTCCGAAGCCATGTGTACGCTCACCCCAGAGCTGCCTGTCCATCTCTGGCTCGTAGAAGAACTCTTTCGGACGGCGGAACCCGATGTCCAAGCCCTTCTGACCCGGGTTCTCGTCCTCGTAGAGATGAAGCGCGTAGGCCAGCGTCGTATTCGTGAGCGTGCGGAAGTGGAACGCACACGACGCACCCCATGTACGCGCACAAGTCCCGCCACGTGGTGCTCACTGAAAAAGCTCTCTGCCTCTGCGAAACGAACGAGCGAAGTTCAACCAGCGCTTAGCGATTAAAGGGGTCCATTGCACTACTGAAGGCACGATCCGGCTTAGACTCCCTGTCATCCCGGCGCCACATTGATTCACTAATCCTTGTTCACAAGTTCTATTACAGCTCGCTTCATCAGGCACCATACATCTTGGCCCCACCCCCACGCCTTTCCCTTCGCACTGGGCATCACTTACAACAAGTAACCCGTCCACGCAGCCGCACTACCACCTTCTCGGCATCCTTTTTTTGCCGTTCATCCACTGAGTGGAACGGCCTGCCCCGTTCTATCGCTGATATCACCTGCCCATCATCATTTGCTGAAAAGCTTAAACACTAATTTATTCTTATGTTTATATGTGGCTAACAGTTATATGCATATGTGGTTATTGTGCATATGCTACGGATGTATATATTACTGTTTGTGTATAATTTTTGTGTATGTATAAATATGTATATGTTATTATGTATATATGTGGCTACAACTGTCAACCCACCCCTTATGTAACACCCCCCCTTGAGGGGGGCCTTTAAAGAAATAAAAGTGAAAGTGAAGTGAATTCTCGATCATAATCTACGCTAATAAAGGGAAAATAGACAACCACCCGTTTGTAGCCTGGAGCCACAAGGAAATCCCTACGGATTTCTCAGAAAGAAAAGCTTCTTAGTTGCCGAAAAATTTCGTCCTGGTCCGGGGTTCGAACCCGGGACCAACGCCTTTCTGGGGCGGTCGCTCTGCCAATTGCTACCTTCCCGGTTAGCTCAATTGGTAGAGCGACAGCCCCGGAAAGGCGTTGGTCCCGGGTTCAAACCCCAGACCAGGACGAATTTTTCGGCTACTAAGAAGCTTTTCTTTCCGAGAAATCCGTACGGAATTCCTTGTGGTTTCGTGCTACAAACGGGTGTTTGTCTATTTTCCCTTTATTAACCCTTCCGCCACATTGCGGGATTACGCAGAACTCATTTGCATAATCTACGCTTGTTCACACACAAGCTGGCCGAATTTTAGCGCACTCGGTCGGTAACTTAATTTATAATATTTTTTTGTAAACACGTGAGCGGCCCGAGAGTAGGGGAACACTAGCGCCACCGAGGGCCGTGGCGTAATAAGCTGCTTGCTTTGCGAGCATCTGCGTTCTGGTGAACGATTTTGTTACGTTGTCGGCTGCGCGACCAATATTTCAGCTTTCTTCTGCTGCACAGTAAATCTGAACGAATTTGCAGCCGCTGAAACTTTCGTAGAATACGACGGCTCCACTCCATGTAGCACACAACGTCACACACGCTATGGCAAAATGGCGGTCGCCGGCGGTTGGTGGGGTTAATAGCCAGCGTCTTCTAGGGCTCATTTTGTACTGAAATATTCTTTTAGGCTCTATTTTGCATATATTTCCTTGCATATATTTCGCTTACGGACAACGCTGTCGAAACCGGCACCGGATTTTCTGAGACACGATTCCTTAAAGGCCTACGCATAAACGATTTCAAAAGCCTATTCTCTCTGTCCCTGGGTTGATACAGACTGTGAATCACAGAATGTGATACAGACTGGCCGCTGGAGCGAGCGAAGTGACATTCGCACCTTCGCGCTCTCTATAATTCAAAGCAAGCTTGCGGGAAAGCAAAAGACGTACAAACCGCCCCCCATCTAGAGATTAGTGCGCGCGCACTAGCGACCGCACCCAGAAGAGACGCGCGCGCATCGCAACGCGCGGGGCCACAACCTTTAAAGCGCACCCTTCGCGCCAGTCGCTCCACCTCGCAAGTTATAACGAGAACACGAAGTCCACCGAGCTCGGAGTACCGCCAACGGTCAATGGTGTATATAAATAGCTCACCGTTAGTACGCTGAGGAACGTACGGTCTGTGGCCGAGTCGTTTCGCGACGCGCGCTGCGGAGCGAGAGGTCGTAGATTCGACACCCGGTGACGAAATGTTTTCTTTGACATTTGTTAGCGTATATTTTACAACGTCATATCCGTGACGGAAATACGTCAGTGGAGCCGTGGTGGACCCCGGCAGTCAGGTATTCTATGACCGAGTCATGCCAGGTCTTGAAACTGCTTTGGAAAGGTACCCTATGCCGGTGTAATGTTGGCGAAACGTCAATTGCATGTGCTTCCAGTGCTGGATAATTTTATAAACGTTACATATCTACTCCCATGATAGAGGCGTCACATCGGGTTAACGGCAATAGTATACATTAAGCGCCATCCACTGACGTTGGTCTACGTAGTACTAGCCAGCACTACCATACTCGCAAGCACAAGGCGCTACATATCAGCTTACCGCTTCTGGTGTTGGTAATACCCACGTTGCTGTTGGCATCGTTACGCAACCGTAAACAACTGGTTATATAAAACATATGGGACTGTTCCAACATATATCTGTGCGTGCACCATTTGTACATATCCTTAGCGTCATTTCGTAACGTATCGCTCAATAAAAAAATAACACCACAGTCACCTTCCCTCCGTATGCTTCACTTAACATCGATTGGCATGGTACGTGGGATTTACCTTTTTCTTCTTTTTTTTTCTTTTTTATGTACCCCATGCGGTGGAAGAAAACTACGTTACCGAATCGGCATACTGATTTTAGTCATTCTGCATCGATAGGCTGTTCAAATTCTCTGACGCCAAATCCATTTTAAAAATTACTCGTATATGAGATATGGGACAAGCGTCGACTGTCAAATCTTCTGTTCAATGCCTCCCGCTCTCCTCCCCCCTCCCCCCCTTCGTGCCAACCTTCCTCTCTGTTCGGGCCCTTCCAAGATAAAATTTCTTGACTACAGCCCGCTAACTGAGCTGAGTTTGAGACCCATGGTGTAATGTTCACGCTAAGTGTACCGCACTTAGCGCTTAGCGTACCACGCTTGTGCTAAGTGTACCACAATCCGCAAACGTTTTCCCCTTCAACATCCTTCTCATTAATACGACATACGTACTGATGTCCGGGAAGGCGGCGTGGAAAAGGTTTTTGTGCTCATCGCCAATGGGGCTGTAGAGGCCGCACTTCTCTTCGGTGCTGTTCTTGACGCCGTCACTGTGGTCGTCTTCATTGTCGTCGCCGCCGTCGTCGTTGTCGGAGTATTGATCATCGTCGAACACATACCTGCGAAGTGTTTACGTGCAATGATTAGGCTGGGTAGTGTTCTTGCGAAGGGTTTACATTCAATCCTTAAGCTTGCTTGGTGTTCCTGCAAAGGATTTGCGTTCGATCTGTAAACTTGGGGCAGGGGGGGGTTGGGGTGTTCCAGTCGACGCCTTCTTTCCGGCAACCGCAATCGCCTCCTCCACATGCAGTTGAAGGAACACGCCATGAAGGAGCGCTCTGTAAGGTTTAACGTCTTGACACAGGGCATCATGGGTCCCACGGGTATAGCCAGACTTATTTCGTGGCTATGTATGTGTGCGAGGAGGGAGTGTTTCACACCCCATGTACATGTTCATGCGTTTATTCGTATACACGGCAAATGTAAGAATTTTCGAGGGCTGGGGGGGTCCCTATGGATAAGCCAGTGTCATACCCCCCTCCTCCTATTCAGGGCTTAAATTCCTTTAAAAATATTATAGTCAAAAGCCTTAACTGCAAGCAGTAATTTTAGCTACAAGAGGCGTTACTACGTCTAACGGGCAGCTGCAAACATTTTAGTACCAGTTTACTAACACTAGAATTGTGCAGGTGCAATAGAAATTAGTAATGACTACTGGACTCATCTCACTATTGAGGCAGTCCATTACGCTATATTTTGGAAATTTCTGTGCAAAATTGATTGAAACGCGACTTCTTTCATTACATTGGCATAACATCTTTCTGCCCCCTGGATGCGCTCCCGCGTGGATACACTAGGGTTACAAAAGTTTACAACCATTGCATGTTTCAGCTGTTTCTGAACGCACATGCGTACACAGCGGTCCGCTCTTAAAAGGGCCCTGCAACACTTTACCAAGTAACCATTGGAATGGCTTGATATAAAGAATTGATTACCTCAAGAATCGACCGCTGCTAAAATTTTTAGAATCTGTAGAATACGAGCGCAGAGAAAGAGAGAGAGAGAGAGTGGTTTGGGGAAAGAGGTAGATAGAAAAAAGGACGCTATGTTCTGCCTCCCGTCGTGGGGGGCACGGCTCAGCCCCTTTGCGGAAGCGGAGTCAGAGATTTGTGACCGGTGCTGTAATTGCTTTCTCTCTTCTCTCGCCCCTACCAGCGCGCTGTAACCTAAGCAGGGAGGGATGGCACGGGGAAAATAAGATAAGACACGTCGCGCGCCCACTATCACCTCGAGCACTTTTTTTTTTTTTTTCGAACGCATGGCTTACTTTCAGTGCGATCGCGAGCGCACACGCGGGATCGCGGCGGCTTTTCGAGGCGGCCACGATAACAACGCTGCTCGCGATGTGCAAATTAGCCAATGGTCGTGAATTTGGTTACATGAAACGGTCATTTGGGTACATGGCACCAAGGAAGAAGGAAGGATTTTCAGCTGACTTTAAGAATTAATTGCAAGTTACAGGCCGCGTGCAGAGCTATAATGTTTGGCTTGCGTGTTCTCAGGAGCCTGATCTAGCGATCGGCGGCGTTTTTTGACCATGCTGAAGAACTGTTGCAGGGTAACTGTAAAGGGAACATAGGAGCGAATGTCGTCCACTGAGTGCCACAGCCGGCCGACAGCTGGAAGAGTCTAGCGCGAGTGAGCGGCGGGTGCATTACCATACCTGCCAACCTAACAGCGCGAAAATTCGGGAGACCGCAGCAGAGAAGGGGGGGGGGGGGGGTGGAGTTCATATCGGAAATTACTGAGACTGAGACATTTGCGACCCGCTGTCGTTGCTCTTTCGTTCACTGCGATTGCGAAAGCACGGCGTTTCAGAGCCTCCACCACTGTGTTTTCGGCATATGCAGCTATTTACCCGAAGATGGCAGTTTTCGTACGTCCGCAACCGTACCGCTTCACGTCCTCGCACTTCGGGAACATTTTCCGAAACAACGGTCCTGCGTCATCACTAACGCTTATGTGTTCCACAAGAAATATCGTGAATGGGCATTCTGCGCGGACTGCACTGTCTTCGCAACAACTCTTTTGGAAGAACCGATGTTGCCCTGTCCTTCCGCAGCACGAACGTAGTTCAGATGCTTCTGTGAAGCGATGTGCACCTTTATGTCGGCCTTGCCGCCGTGCGAAACGCTTACATAACAGGCGCACGTGGTACAGAATCCGTACTTGTCACCTTTGCGCGAAGTCACAAAGCACGGAAACTCAGCTGTGTATGATCCAGAAACACTTGCAAGTACTTCATTTCTTTTGATACCGCCATCGACCTTCCAACTGAAGTCGGGGAAACACGCAACCTCCCCAACCCCGTAACAAACACAACTGACGCCGAGGCAGGCAGCGTAGGCCTAGCGTACAAAATGCGGGGGCCAGGACAGACAGACGCAAAAGTTGTGGTACCGCTTCCCTCGCCTTCTTTTGGTACGGTGGCGAGCACGTCTCGCGGCCGCCGGCCTTCGCCCAGATTCTTGGTACTATAGTGCCTAGAATATACTTAGCGTACTCCACGGTATACCTACAATGACCTAGAAGTGTAGTGGCGAGTGCTCTTCCGCAGCACCACAACTATCGCAGCAGAAAAGGCTGACGTACGCGCGGGATTAAAAAAAAAAATAAAAAAAAACGAACGCCTCCGCTGTGGCGGCCACTTTTCGGGAGATTCGAGATAGCATTCGTACAATCGGGAGATTACGTCAAAATTCGGGAGTCTCCCGGAAAATTCGGGAGAGTTGGCAGGTATGCATTACCCATTCGTCGCCCGAACAGCTTGCTTCGCGACGACTCGCGGCAAGCTGCAGAGGGTATAGGGACAACGGAGGAGCACAACTGACAGCGCTCACTGCGCTTGCGCAAAGCTCATTGAAGCCTCCAGCCGGCGGTGACACCGAGTGGACGACACGCGTTCCGATGTTTCCTTTTACAGTGGGCCACTGTGTACCTGCCAGCGCAAACCGTGATCTCCAACACACAAGTTATGCAATTCGGGGTCGCCGGCTGATGGCAAACAGGCAATCGAAAAAGATGAAGAGAGGCCTTCGGCGCGCTCACGCTCGGCTCTTGCGCTTTCTTTCGCCGGGGAACTAGATACATACTTTTAGAAAATCTAGAGGATGTGTCATATCCTATGCATCGCTGTTTATTACGTCATACTCTCGTGTTTGTGTGTACAGTGCATACTCTTGCGACAGCAACTAAATGGACACTACAGACGCACATCTGCCGTCGCCGTCGCCGGCGCCGTGTGGTTCCGTATAATGTCCAAGGGCGATAACAACCCTCGTCCATCATTTGGCTCTACGCGCGTGTGAAAGCGTGGGAGCGAAGCTGATGACAGCGGATCAAGCGGAGAGGAAACGCCCGTAGATGGGCCTTCGGAGCGGCAAGTAACGTGATCCGGCAGGAGCTGCGTACTTTAAGCGGCCGGACGCGTTCTAAGTATATCTCGTCAGGAATCAGCAGTGGGCTCGTACCGCTCTATGTGCTGTGTTCTCAACACTCAGTTTGCGCTTAAGCGATACACAGCACAAAGTTCGCCTCCCCCGCGGTCGCGTTTCCTTGCGTCAGCGTTTTGTTGAGTTACGCCACGTCGGAAGCCTAAAGGAGTCAGCTGCTGGGCTTCATTCGTATAACATTCGAATTGTTGCTATTGCATTAATTGCTTCACCCTCGCGGCGAAGCTGCCTTTTTCACACACTCACGCCCTGTCGTCCCTTGAACAATCGGTATTTTCCCGCTGATTACTTCGTCAAGAAAGACAACAAAAAGAGCGTGTAAATTTAAGCCTTTTTTTTTCGTTCACGTACCTTCTACTTCAACTGTGGCCCAAAGGCGCGCAATGTTGCTGTTGCATTTGACAAGCAGTTACCAACCGGTAGTTAATAACTGCGAACAACATTTTCTTTAAGAGTGGATAGCTCTCGCCAAGAGCAATACGCTCGCAAAGAAAAGGACACGGGCGACGAACCTGCGACCTCTGACGCCTTGCGTGGTTCCCGCGATGTCTTCGCCACCGCTGCCCGTCGCCTGCCTCAGCTGGCTCTGTTCGGTCGTCGGCTGTGTGACGAACTTGGTGGACAAGAAGAGTAGCGCCAGAACGAGAACGATCGCCACTTCGAGGAAGGACAGCACGTAGTGGCGCTTGATGGACTCAATCGCCAGGGTCCTCCAGAGAACGGCGGCTGTCTGACGTGGCATGGCCGGTAGACTGCTGTCGCCAGCAATGATGACGATGATGATGATAATTAAAGAAAGTGAAACGCGCACACTCCGTAGAATTCCTGAAGAAGATGTAGATGTAGGTCCTAAAATTTTGAATCACACCGACCTATAGATATTGGCCAAAAATCGGGTAAGTACTCTGAAATAGGCTATATATAATATATAACAGAGAATAATTTGTTCTTTAGTTTAATATGAATATATATTATCAGAATTATTATTAAACAATAAAAATGGGGGGTGGTGTCGAATTGATTCTTAGCGAATAAGGAATCAATTTAAGAATAAAAAAGAAACTATAATATAGCCTACTTTGGTGTAATCTGAAAATTTTGGATCTGGGGTTACAGTGTAAATCTCATACACCCGAGGGGTCTGAAGCTCTACTACTACTTGTACTACAACTACTACTACTATTACTAGTTCTGATACTACTATTTCTAGTACTCCTACTACAACCGTTGACTACTACTACTACTACTACTACTACTACTACTACTACTACTACTACTACTACTACTACTACTACGACTACTACTTCTACTACTACTATTACTATTTCTGCTACTACTACTTCTACTAGTCTACTACAACCTCTACTACTGCTACAACAACAACAACTACTACTACTACTACTACTACCACTACTACTACTACTACTGCTACTACTACTACACTGCTACTACTACAACGACGACGACGGCGGCGACGGCACAGGGCAATATAAGACAGCTTCACTGGAAAAAAAGTTTCACAAGTGCAGTTTCTCAATACCGGACCGCATCACTCTTAGGCCACATTCACACTTGAGAAGCGAAGCGAAAATGAAAACGCCAATGCGGCCGGAAAACCACGTCCGCGCGCGTCGATAACGTTCACGTTTGTTCTGCCCCCTCGTACATGCCACCGCCGCCGCCGCCGCCTTGGCCACTTTGAGAATTCATTCCATTTTGCCCGTTTCCTGAGCATTAAATTTCGTACCGAATTGTAGTTATGCATGCAAGGCACTGAAAAGAAACAGTTTGCACCTTTTCAAACCTTGTTTCGGGAGATACACCAGCAGAAACGACACGAGTGGACACACAGGCAGCGGCGGCGGCTGTTTCAGCCGGCTGTGCAAAAGCGAGACACGCGAGACACGCCGTGACGTCATAGTATTTAGGGGCGAAGCTCCTTAGGGTGTGGGTCTGTCCCTCCTCTGTAGTAGTAGTAGTAGTAGTATTAGGTAGGTAGGTAGGTAGGTAGGTAGGTAGGTAGGTAGGTAGGTAGGTAGGTAGGTAGGTAGGTAGGTAGGTAGGTAGGTAGGTAGCCACGTGTAGTGGAATGCACCCACTCCACGTGATAAAGATGATGATGGCGCAGTATAGTGGAATGTACCCACTACAGGGGATAAAGATGACGATGACGCAGTATAGTGGAATGTACCCACTACACGTGATAATGATGACGATGACGCTGATGACCATGAAGTATAAGCGCGTTCCAGACCACACATTCTCTTTCTGTCATGGATGAAAACGATCGAGCTTCGCCCACTCATCATCATTCGCTTCGTGGATATGGCGAGATTTTTTACGGCATCTGCTAGTGCCAACGTGATCGTGTGTCGGTAGAAATGCTTTACGTTGTGTGGTAGGGGGGACCAGTGTCGTAACATAGCAAACGTCATAAAATTTCATAGAACCAACGTGTCCGAAATGGCTAAACATTGACTTTGACAAGCTGAAGTTCTTACGCGAAATTACAATGTAGGATTTCGCCCTTCAGTGCCGCTTCTAATGACTATCCTATCATGGCAAAAATTTATTACGGTGGATAATATAATAATTGTCGGAGTTTCATATCCCGAAAGACACGATATGATTTTATGGGGACGCCGCAGTGGAGGGCTGCGGCAATATAGACCACCTGGGATTCTTTAACGTGCACCTAAAGCTATCTACAAGGGGCCTTTAGAATTTCGCCTCCACCATAATGCAGCCGCCGCGGCCGGGTTTCGGCCCCGCGACCTTCGGGTCAGCAGTCAAGCTGCGTGACCACACGACCACCGCGGCGATTGATGGCAACAAAGTACCGAAAAATTAATCCGCCTTCACACTATTGGTGCCAAGCCAGAAGGATGTGCGGAGCTTGGTGGCCCTCTTGGTTTCTTTTAAGCAATAGCGTTAAAGAGCTCGTTTCGCAGAAATTCCGGCGTTGGCGTCGGTGTCGGCGTCGTTGGTTGTAAGCGAAAAATCATCATCTTGTCCGTGACCGAAAAATCGAGAAAGATGCAAATAAAATAAGTAATAAAAATTTACGGGTCCGAGTGAGGATCGAACCCAGGTCGTTTGCGTGGCAAGCAGGTGTTCTACCACACATCCACGCGTCCGCTTGGAAATACAGTGAAAACAACTTCCTCTGCTTGGAAATGCACGCGTCCTGTATACAGGCTTCTTAATACCACATGTGATATCGCAGTGATATTGCGTGGTACAAGCGTACATTGCCATCGGGCGTCAGAACATGTGATTATCATAACGACTTCGTGGTTTTAAGCCGGCCACCCATTACAAAAGGCACAGACGTTGCTGCGCGTATTCCCTTAAGACCACGTAGTCTTTCACTTTCAACTTTCAACTTTCAACTTTATCGATTACATTGAAGTAATCCACAATTTAACTTCTCGCGTAACATCATACAATAAAAAGTATGCACTGAGTGGTTGAAGCGCGCACTAGGGACAGGATATCGCAATCGCGTTCAGCTCTTGAAGGCGAAGATTAAGGGTCCCCCAATTTTTTATTTTTTGTCTTTCTCTGTCTCTCCACCCTGTTTTTCTGTCTCTTTTTCTCTCCGTTTATGTATTTTTCTTTCTTTTTCTTTTTCTTTATGTATTTCTTTCTCTTGTCTCTCTCTCTCTCTCTCTATTTCTCACTTCACCTGTGCGTCTCTTTCTCTCTCTATCTTTATTTCTTTGATTATCTCTCTTTCTCTTTCTGTCTGTCTTCCCTTCCTTTCTCTCTGCTTCTCTCTTTCCTTCTGTGCTACGCTTTACTCTTTCCTCTACTCTTTTCCCTCATCCTCACCCTCACATCTCTCCTCATCACCTTCACTTCTTTTTCCCACCTGCTTGGAATACTATACTACACAAGCCGATACAAGGCTATGCTACGCTCTGCTCTCGTGCCTGGGTAACCGAGTGGTTACGAAACTCGCCTTTGGATCGTGGGTACGCGGGTTCGAATACCGCCTCGTCACGAAATTTTTTCGCCAAGAAGTTTTCTCTTTCTCTTTGTGTCTCTTTCTTCCTGTATCTCTCTCCCATTTTCTCTTTCTCGCTCTCTGCGTACTTGTCCTCTCGCCCACCAGAGTAATTGCATCCCACGCCGGACGAATCGGCGCACGTGTTCTGGGAGCGAAGCAGAAGGTGAAAAAGAGGCGAAGAGAGCGCGTTCGGGTTAACGATGATGACAGTTTTCTGTTCACTCTGCACGGACTAACGGTCAGCTTTAAATAGCGCTGCTGTTAAAAATAACTAAACTTATTTAATGTTTCGCTCTAGTGTTCCTTAACTATACTGCTCGTGTTTTCGTTAACTTATTTTTCTTAACGCCTGGGCCAATGGCAAGGTCGACACAGGTTTAACAAACGGTTTATTGGGCGACTTCGTTTTTACACGGAAGCAACTGGTCTGGGCGTAATCGGCTATTTAATTTCCCGAGACTGGCAACTCGAGCCGCGTACTACGCAGGCGGGCGACACAACTGACATAAGGGTCATACATTTCGGACGGCGGCGCGTAGCAAAGCACGGTCGTGATGCAATCACAGGACCGAGCGCCCTGGTGGGCTTGGGAAAGGGGGGCAAGGGGAAGGGGAAAAGGTGGGGGGGCAATGACCGCGCGAAACAGTTGTCCATGTAAGCTTCGAGGGCAGTCGGCGCAATGAACGTTCCAGCAGCAACAGGTAAGCCTGGGGCACTCAGACTTGTTAACGAATAACGTAAAGCACTGCACGTGGCAGACGCTTGTGAAAACGGCGTAACAACAAACCACTTTTTGTATATGCGGTGCACCTTCTCAATCGCGAAGGAACGATGGGCTTCCTAGATTTTAATCGTGTTTTTTTTTTTTTTTTTTTTTTTTTTTTTTTTTTTTTTTTTTTTTTAGACGCGATAGCGTTTAAGAGCACGTTTCGCAGAAATTCCGGCGCCGCTGTCAGCGTCGTTGGTTCTGAGCGAAAAATCGTCATCTTGTCCGTGACCGAAAAAATCGAGTAAGATGCAAATAAAATAAACAATGAAAATTTCCTGGTCCGAGGCCGTTTGCGTGGCAAGCAGGTGTTCTACCACAGAGCCACGCGGATGCGTGGAAAAATCATTGAAAATAACTTCCCTGCAGCACTGCACACAACAGAGCCATTTTCACTGCTGCACTTTTCAGCGTACTTGACGTGCACAGAAATATAAGCACATCGACGCAAGTTTTATGAGCCTGTACTCAGAATTAGGTGCGCGTTAAAAGCACCAGGTGGTCAAAATTTCCGGAGCCCTCCACTACGGCTTCCCTCATAATCATAACGTGGTTTTGTGACGTAAAACCCGAACATTCATTGTAAGCATAATGATTATTTTATAATCATCATTATCTCCCTTTCTTAGTATAGCGCTATCAATGAACATATCTCATAGTCATGCATATGTGTGTGCATATGTAAGTGCATCTTTGCGGACTCTATCCGCTGTAGTTTGTGTGACCACTTTCTATGTATTAAATTATGTCCTTACATTCTGCCCATTCTTTATGCACCAGAGACTGCACACGTACATAGTAATTATTATTGTTCTAGTCGTTTCCTATTATTTTATTCTGTCCATTTTTTCTTCGTTTTTTGTATGTCTCTTCGCTAGTAAATACTAACACGTTGATGGGATAGCCAGCAACAACGTAGCGTTCCTTCCAATATTATCTTTGTCATATATACACAAAAAAAATAATCTCACATTTCCACGAAGTCAATCATGACGAGTGGGCGAAGCACAGGGGTCATTCTTACCGTAAATCACCCATGACATTGCCCACTCGCGCATTTAAATGAGTGACAACGCGTTTGTACAGTATATACAATGTTTTTTTGCCGTTGAGCCTCCGCTCCCCGCGTCCTCAACCCCGGGGTAGCAGCTTGTTGTCGGCGTTGCCGTTTTGCCTTTCGCGGGCGAGAGCGCGTTCACGATTGTTTTCATCCAATGCAGAAAGAGAATGTATGGTCTGGAAAGTGCTTATTCTTCATCGTCGATCATCAGCGTCATCGTCATTGTTATGACGTATAGTGGGTACATTCCATGTGCTGTGCCGTAATGGCAGAAAAGAGAATGTGTGGTCTGGAACGCGCTTATTCTTCATCATCGTCAGCGTCATCGTCATCGTTATGGCGTATACTGGTTACCTTGCATGTGCTGTGCCGTGATGGCAGCGTCATCGTCATCGCACTAGCGTAACTACGGTGGGGGGGGGGGGGGGGGGATGGTTACAACGGTTTCTAGAAATGCCGCTCTTCCAGACTTCGCTGGAAGTCTGGAAGAGCGGCATTTCTAGAAACCGTTGTAAAGTCTCTTGGGGCTACTCATAAAATTACGCTTGCAAGGTACCCACTACACCATGCATCATAATTTGTGTCAAGTTGGGAAGCACCCACTATGCGATTATTCGTCATTGTGCGGAGAAGCGAGGTACCCGCTACGCATTTGCAAGACATTATGCGGACGTTGTTGATGCTGGGGCTGGTGAAGATGAACAATTATGGCTGAGCCCTTTGTAATGGGTTGGAAGCATTCGCCGACCCACTCGTTACGCAATTCGTATTGTGTGACGCCTGTTTACACAATTCGCATTCTGTGACGCCTGGTTGTTATTTTACTCTTCTGCCACGCTATATTAAATATGTTAACGTGGTTCCTTCCCGACATGACGCATGTAGAGGGTATTTTTTGCGAAGGAGTTTCGAGCACCGACATGACTCTGTTCTTATATGCCACCTGCGAGGGCCGCATTTCTGCACACTCACCGGCACCGGGTTTCTCGCGTACGACAACGCCGCCGCCGAAGTCTGTTACTCATAACAAGCTGCGCTTGGAAAACTGTTCTGGATAACTTATGAGTATACATAAGTTAGCTAGACCAGCTTGTCCAGACTCCTTTGACTTGTCCCTGCGGAATTTCATAGACTTGTCTGGCCTCGTTCACTCATTCTTACCTACACCTTATAGGCAGTGCAGACAATCCGAATTGCGAGGTACGTGGCACTCCTGAGGCCCCTCAACACCTCTTGTGCGTATGCCCGCGGTACACCATACAAAGAAGAATCGATTGGCACTTTCTTGTTGAAATCCATGAAGCAAGAAGTATCATCAGAAGTTCTGGGTCTTCCAACTCGTCATGAGCGCAATATTCCGAAAGCGCTGAACAAGTTTCTGCGCGAGACGGAACTACAAAAGAGATTGTAAATCGTTTTTGGACATTCAACGTTTCGTTTCATTACCGCCTTTATCCTCATCATCAAAGCCTTACCTCTCCTCTCTTTACCAACCCTCCCCTTTCCTAACGTTGAGAAGCGGGTAAGAAAATTGAACCAGGCCGACCTCTCAGCTTACCTGTCACAGTAACCTGCCCCCCCCCCCCCCACCTTAATATAACTCTCCTGAAGTAATCACGGTCATTACAGGAACCGAGGGCGTGAGGAAGGACGACAGCACGATCCCGTCGACCGACGAATTGCTAGAGCACGAGGGAGAGTCCGCATTGGCGCCGCCTCGTGGCCAGGTGCCAGAGAGCGGCGGTGTGGCTCGTGTCGCTGGGAGCGGTGCCTCGGCACGTGTGCCTGGTGCCCCGACGGCCACCGGCGCTTCTCCAGAGACACCAGCACCGACCTGCGCCGGGTGTACGCCATCGGGGCGCACAAGTACGCCAAGGTGGGTGGGTATACCTTGGCCGGCATTTACTCGGAAATGTGCAAGGAACATGGACATACAAAATGAATGGCACGAGTGCCGTAGAGAGAGAACGATGTAAAAGACGTCAAGCAATTAAAGCCACGGCAAAAAAAAAATCAAATGTTAGACGAAGTAAGGCTAGCACCTAACTCCTGTAGGAAACGCAGCCGCTGCAGCGAGCGAACTGACCTTCGTGCTGTCTATGGCTTGAACGCAAACTTTGCTATCAGAGCACAACACGTACAAGGGTATGAGCCGTCTGCGGCTCCCCTCTAAAGACCCGGTGCACGGTCGCGCGCGACAGCGCCCATCGGTCAGAGTACGCGTTCCTTACGAGAGCTACGCGGCCTTCCACTTCCGGCTCCTATGCACACATGTGCCTTTCGAGTGACGAAAAAAGGGCAAGCGCGTTACCTTTTCTCTTGAGCAGCAATCGTAGGTAGCCATCACATGTTTTCATTAACATATTGCCACGTCGCTTCAGAGGTCCAGGCGTGGTTTATTCAATATCGAGCTCTTGGCCTCTAGGGCTCTTGCCATACGCGTCGGTTGGGCTTGCTCTTCAGAGGGATTCTTGTTGCTCTTCGCAGTGCAACAAGAATTTGACAACTTACCCGAAAATCCTGGCGAAAAAATTAACGTATTATTCCGCATGTTGAAAGACTTGCACTCGCGCTCATTACAGAGCTATAAGTGTCAGTCTGAGCTTGCAGCTGACGTCAAGGCAATTAAAAACGGACAAAGAAACATTCATGCAGAAATTGCTGGCATCCGGAAGCGGCTTGATGAATTGGAAGAACAATCTGGAAAACTGGATGATATGACGAAAGAACTAACAAGTATGCAAAAAGCCGTGAAAGAACTAACTGACGAGAATTACCATCTGCAATCTAGACTAACCGAGCTAGATGACAGGTCGAGAAGGGACAATTCAATCTCTGATGGAGTTACAGATTGAAAAGAAACCTGGAAAGAAACCGAAACAAAATTAACAAATTCTATTTTCATTAGAAATGAAAATATAATTTGTTAATTATGAAATATAAACAGGGTTGCCAGGTTTGGCTACATTGCGTCAGTTTGGCTACTTTTTTGATGCGGGTGGTGGCTTAAAAATCACCTTAATTACTTGGCTACCTGGCTAGTTTTGGCTACTATCTTGTTCCCTCGATACCAACCAAATTATCAATATCTTGTGACGCCGCAGCAGCTGGCATTCGAGTAAGCGGCGTCAAAACATGCGACCAAGGTGTGTTTGCCGCCCCACAAATGGAATTTGGCTGTTGCGTCATATAAAATAAAAAAAATTGTGGGTAATGACTGGGACTCGGGAGAAAACTGTTGCATGGCGGCTTATTCTGCAGACTGGGCTGTTGATGAATGTGAGTTCTCACTGCAATTGGAAGCGAAGGAGGAAATCTAAAACGCTCCGCGTCCAGAATGCTCTGCACTCATCCACATTGGAAATAGGATATCGCACGAAGTGCCAGCTGTGTTACTTTTTAGAATTTGGTACCACCTGCGATTCGCGAATTTGTTTGTTTGTTTGTTTGTTTGTTTGTTTGTTTGTTTGTTTGTTTGTTTGTTTGTTTGTTTGTGTGGTTGTTTGTTTGTTTGTTACTTCATCATACATTCTCACTCTGGGGGTTTGCCAAGACTTCGTCATTTTAACATTTAGATAATAATTTGAACAATGGATAATGATTTAAAACCAAATGAAAACAATACAGCATATATAAAAGACACAACAATTATTGTGCGATTGCGGAAGGAGACAAGACAGTTGCATTAACCTGAGAAGACCAATTTAGAATAGATATAGTACTAGATTTTAATAATTTTATTTGTTACTTCACGAATAACTTTGCAGAAGCAGGGATTAAAGTGGTATACGTTTAGTGACGAACAAAATTACTAACTCCATCAAAGGCGTCCCTGTGGTAATATCTCAGAACCTGAAGCGCCGAAATTGGATACCATTTTTCATGTTTAACCACATTTTGCAAAGCGGTATAGCGTGAAGTCTTTTTCTGAGTAATGAATATCGGCGTCATAAAAAAAAACTATGTTCAACGGTTTCTGTTTCCACGCACGATCAACGTAGTGGCGATATCGCCAGGCCGTCCCTGTGTAAACATGGTTTAGCGGGTTTAACTGCTTGGACTTAGTCATTGCGAGAAAAACAATTGCGAAGTGGCTACAATTTATGCTTCAATCCCAGCAACTGCTATTTTGAGCACACTCATGCAGTACTCATTTTCATTGTGGCGGAGAGTCTGGTAGTTCTAATCATTTCAAGAAAAGTCATGCAGGACGCGTGTATAGGGTGTCCTTGCTGCACCAGCGCAAGAAACTTCGTCATCCTGCGCGAAATCATTCCTAAAGTCAATAATTTATGCACTTGATCTCAGCAATCATGATTTCTAAGGGTTTTCTTCTGTATTCACTTACCGTTCCACCAAAAAGCTATTCCATTTAGTCATTTAAATAGCATTGTCACACTCATGTCACTAAAAATGTCACCGTTTTCACAAATCGTGGCTACTTTTGTCTACACCTACTTCCTGTGGCTCAAGTTGGCTACTTCTTGCCTAGATTTTCTAATTTCATGACTATTTTTTGTCATTTAGACATGGCAACCATGAGTGGCAATTCAACAGCTCTTTCTTTCTCTTTAATTTTGCATCATTCCTCTTTCTGCGCAGGCGCGCGAGTGGTGGTTTCGTGCGGGCGTGGAAGTGCTGAGCATCTTCTTGTTCAGCATGCGAAACTTCAGCCGCAGCATTTTCGACATAACCTCTGCACTGAACCAGGCCAATCGGATGCACGTCAATATTGTGGACAATGTGTGAGTGGGGCTGCGAGCTCCGATGAAATGTTGATTCGCTGGCTGATAACATTGCGCGCGGCTGCTTTTCACTTCATTTATGTTTATAAGAAGAGGTTACTGCTAATGCGAGGCGCCGGCTACGCCTCTTCGTTTACAAAATACTTGTCGTCGCTAAGTAGAAAACAAACACAAAGCTATACGAAGGCACACAGTGCAACACTCAAGCCTTCGTCAGTTCCAGCCCTGCAATACAAAAACGAAGTCTCCAGTCAACACATAAGTTAATATACCACAAACATTCGCACAAATGAAATGTCTGCACATGAGATAAAAGTTCTCTAAAATGATGTCACAGCCGATCATAAGTCACTTGCAAACTGTTTCTTAACTGCCGCACTCTAACTGCAACAACTATATTTCCACCGAATATTCTGCACGAACCCGAAGTTACAAGAAACATGTAGCCAAGAGTCATCATCATCATCATCATCAGCCTGCCTACGCCCCCTGCAGGGCAAAGGCCTCTCCCATGTTCCGCCAATCAAACCGGTCCTGTGCTTTCTGCTGCCACGTCATACCTGCAAACTTCTTAATCTCATCTCCGCACCTAATTTTCTGTCTCCCCCCTCACGCGTTTGCCTTCTCTTGGAATCGAGTCAGTTACCCTTAATGACCAGCGGTTATCCTGAAAACGCGCTACGTGCCCGGCCCATATCCATTTCTTCTTCTTGATTAGGCCTACAGACAGGGTTCAACTTGAATTGAGGACGACGCATGATGGAAAGGGAAATGATAGGTGCAACATTAAGAGACAGGAAGCGAGCAGAGTGGGTCAGGGAACAAACGGGGGTTAAGGATATCATAGTTGAAATCAAGATGCCAAGAGTACCGGTTAATAATAATGGTAAGAAATTTCAGTGACATATGATACATTTGTGATATTTGCGGTCCATCCAGAAAATGTTCCAATGGCGCGCAGCAATGTTTTGTATGCGACATTGTGTTCGTTAAAGCGCTTGTCAAGAACTATCGACTCCGTAAAAAAGAAGAAAACGCGACGTCACAACGGCAGAAGGACATTGCCGAGTTAATCAAAATTTGCGTGCTCTGCTTCGGAAGTGAATACAGCATTGCGTTTTTTTAAGGCAAACAAACCGCGTTAACGTCACCCCCCACGATGGCCTAGTGGTCATGGTGCTCGACTGCTGACCCGAAGGGCGCGGGATCGAATCCCGGCCGCGGCGTCCGCATTTTCGATGGAGACGGAAAGGCTCGAAGCCCACGTACCTCGATTTAGATGCACCCAGGTGGTCGACATATCCGGAGCCCACCACTACGGCGTCTCTCATAATCATATGGTGGTTTTGGGACGCTAAACCCCAACAACTATTATTATTATTAGGCCGCTTTAACGCAATGACTTGGCGTCTCTCACGTGAGGTCGCTTCTTGAATCCCCGCGGTGGCGCGGCCGGAGTCATCTTCAAGAAGAGGGGGGTTTGAACGAAATGTCAGCCAACATTGCCAATTTTACAGACGCCCTTTCCCATACTTGATGTATAGGTCATTTCTAAAGGGCATTTGGCGTCAGGTTTCGAGAAAATACCGATCTACACAATGACTAAAATCTCGACTCTGATCTTGAAGTATAAAGTTTTTGTTCCGCTGTTATGTTTCAACACAAGGTGACCACATGGGTGCCTCACGAAAGAAATGCTGAACACCAGTCGCGTCTGGGTAGCTTACCCGCACATAGCATTATTAAACACGATAGGCGAGAAATAATGCGAGCACCATTTAACAATGTCGTGAACAGTCACAAAGTCATGAACTACATGGGGGGACGATGACTCGTGTGCCAGCCGCGGGCCGCACGCAATAGGTCGGCGGGCCGCATGCGGCCCGCGGGCAGCGTGTTTGAGACCCCTGCTATAGAGGTATACTTATATAGGTCGTATACTTATATAGGTACACGATAGAGAAACCGAGATGGGCGGAATTTGTGGAGCCCTCACTACAGCGTCCCTCATAATCATATCGTTATGTTTGGATGTAATACCCCAACAGTTATGAGTAATACTTCCTTATGCATTATATTAAGAAGTTTGCAGGTATAACGTTGCAGCAGAAATCACAGGACCGGGATGATTGGCGGAACATGGGAGAGGCCTTTGTCCTGCAGAGGGCGTAGTCAGGCTGATGATGATGACGATGATGATGATGATGCATTATCCTTACTTGTGCGGTCTGACCGTCACCTGACGGCAATCTTCGCGTGTGCGTAAGTGTCCTTGTCTGAGCACGTTTATCATGCTATCTCCCTCCTCAATCAGGGACGCGTTCCGCGCCATGGGAATGCAGACCTGCGTATGCGGCGACCTCGAGCGGCTGCCCGAGGAACTTGCGCGCCAGTCTGGCCCGCTCTGAGATCGCCTACATCGAACCTAAGCCAGAAGAGGTAAGTTAGACGTCACCGCGCCTCGCCCTTAATGTCCCAGAGCTCACCGAACATACATCCTCCGGCTAATATTTAGACCGGTAGTTGAGGGTTCTGGGCATCACATGCTCTGAACTACTACTCTACTCGTGTTGTTCCTCAGATTCCACGTAACATTACCACAAAGAAGAACTGAAGATTATGCGTACCTGTAAAACCTCCAGTGACACATTTGCCCCCAATTTGCGATGAAGTAAAAATACCAAGCCGATGTCTTCGACTGTCCGACGTCGTCTTCATGTCACGCTCTCGATGTCATAGGACTAATCAGATGACTCCATCGTGTACTTACGAAGTTCATTACCAATTAACTGACATATCTTATATTTGTACAGCCCCTTGCGTCGGGGCCACACTATTGTGTCTTGCAGACGACGTCGTTCAATGCGCTTTCCGTTTCGCAAGTTTTTTTTTTTTATATAAGTTTCTTATCCGGGTGAAAACCGTAGATGCCATATAAAACGCCAAAAGTGGCCGTCGGAGACGGCGGCGTCAGCATGAGTGATGCGGAATATCCTCATCATGCGATGACGTCATGAAATGACGTCATAATCACTCCGCAGGTCGCAAAAAAATATGTGGCTTTACATGATGACGCCATCACATGACATCGCCGCTTGGTCAAAAGTGGGCCTATAGCGGAGGCACATCAAAACCACGTGATGTGCAGAAAGTTTCCAATGCCTTCGATCCCGGAGGCCATGCAAAACCAGGTTGGGTGCAGAAAGCGATCGAAAGGTTGATCAATACGATCGACTAACAATAAAAACAAGAAAACATGGTGGTTTTCGCCTTCTAGTCGTCTCAGGAAGGTGCCTAAGGGAGCGTGTGGCTTCTTGTATTTCCCTTTATGCTAGATATTGACATCCACCCACGTCTAAGGCCTCAAACTCAGGTCAGCATTCCCCCCCTTTTTTTCTTTTTGTTCGAGGGAACTGCCCTGAGGCATAACATGTTATCCAGAGAGGCGCGTCCCATCACACAAGTAAACAGGCACATAAATGAGCACACCAGTACATAATTGCTGGTTCACGTTTGCTTTCTCCGTTTAACCCAGCAGCAAAACAGAAGTGTCCTGCGCCCCATACAGCACCACGTACCAGATGTCCAGGATGGCTCAGCACTTGGCCAAGGCCGTGAAAGCAGGACACATCCACACCGAGTAAGTAACCGTATACGAATTAACATTAATGATATCCGGGGTTTTGCGTGCCGAGACTTCGATCTAGGTACTTATGAGGCACGCCGGCGGGCTCCGCAAGTTTCGATCAAATGGGGTCCCTTTAGGAACTGTACACGCGCTTTCCGCACAGCCTCACCGCACGTGGCGGGGCACCTGCCACACGCAAGTGGAGGGCGAAAGAGCGTCGCCGATACGCTCTGTCGCCCTCCGCTTGCGTGCGGCAGGTATCTCGCCGCGTGTGATGCGGCTGTGCGGAAAGCGCGTGTACAGTCCCTTAACGTGCAGTGACATCGCACAGCACACCGGCCTCTAGCGTTTCCACCTCCATCAAAAGGCGACGCTATACTGCTAGGATCGAACCCGCGACATTTGGGTCTGCAGACAAGCGCCGCAACCACTTCAGCACCGAGCTAGACACCATACGCGAGTTATAAGCTAGAATAAGAGGCCTCGTAAAGATCAACCGCAGTTGGGTTCAAAGGCTCGTTCGTTCAAACTCGTGTCCTGGTGGGTGCTGCAGCCTATAGTCGAAAGTGAGCTTTCACGCATTTACACGCAGTGAACAATCGAGCCTGCGCACACGATATATTTTTATTCTGCACATCTCGCACATTTTTTTTCTCCGATATTATTTCCACTTTTCTTTCTACTCGCATTGTTAACCTCCCTTTCACCGAGTCGCTTGTAACAACTCCTTAATTCTTATTTATCTTCTGCTTCCGCATTGTGTCAGCAAATCAATCATTAATTAATTTCAATTATCTTACAAAATATTTTTCATGTGAAGATATGCAAACGGGCGTACCACATTGTCAAATGCTATTATACACCTCATGTACATAATAAGCGTAAAAGGGTAGAGTCTCGAAGGTTAGGGTAATGCAAGATAGCAAATCAGAAGCTTTTTCCAAGTTAAACTCCTTGTTTTTTTTTTTTTTTTTGAAATGTCAAAATGCTCCCTCTCTCTCTCGCAGGTACAATGTAGAATTTCAATTTTTTAGAGCCTTGTTCGATTTTTTTTCTGTTCTTTTTTTATCTCCATTGGTAGTTGTGACGGTGCACCTGTGCAGCTTGTTGATATATAAACCTGTGGGTCTGCCTTCAATAAAAGCAGTTGTTATTTTGCGCCTGAGCTCGTCTGTTCCTTTTGTTGTACTCTCTTCTTGCACTACTCACGACGGTTTTTATGTCTTCGTAGCGACACTCGCAATCGTGATCTGTGCCAAACAGACGACGTGTTCTCAGGGACCTGACCGCCGAATTCCTTGACGAGTACGTGGCTGTCATCCGAGTGTCCGTCGGCCGAGCTGCTACTGCGCTCGGCGGGCGACCAGCGCTTCAGCGACTTCGTGGTGCTGCAGTGCAATTACGCCTACTTCCACCTGGGCGTCAGGAAGTGGCCCGCCGTAGGTTTCCCCGACTGGTTGCGAGCCATGATCCACTTCCAGCTTAAATGGCCCGCCATACAGGTATGCATGTTTCGCGCTGTATTGCGTTTTAGGGGCGAAGCTCCTTAAGGTAGAGGCTTGTACATCCCTCCCCCGGTGTAGCCACGCCAGTACTCGCAGGTGACGATGACGCTGCCACCACGGCAGAGCACATGCAAGGTAACCATTACACGCCATGACGATGACGATGACGTTGATGACGATGAAGAACAAGCGGGTTCCAGACCACATTCTCTTTCTGCCATCACGGCACAGCACATAGAATGTACCCACTCTACATCATAACGATGACGATGACGCTGATAACGATGAAGAATAAGCGCGTTTCCAGACCACTCATTCTCTTTCTGCCATGGATGAAAACAATCGTGAACACGTTCTCGCCCGCGATAGGCAACTGCGGGTTGCTATACCCCTGAGTTGAGGACGCGGGAAGCGGCGGCTCAACGGCAAAAACACATTGCATATACTGTACACACACGTTGTCGTTGTCACTCATTTACATGCGCGAGTGGGCAATGTCACGGGTGATTTAAGGTAAGAACGATCCCCAGTGCTTCGCCCACTCGTCATGGTTCACTTCGTGGGAATGCGAAATTTTTTGTTCGCACACTGCCCATAAATTCCTGAAGATTGAAGCCAAATTTACGGGAAAAAAAAATGTATTTTGTTAGTGCATATTCTAAGTGGTCAGCGCGTTTCTCGAATGATATGGCCCGAATCGTTACTGGGTGAAATATTCAGCATTCTTAGCGGGAGACGTTTTCGTCAATACAAGCCGGGTTGTTGAGGAAAAAGAGAGACTACCCCAAAAAAAGTAAACCATCAGGTACGACGGACGTCCACGCACCACCAAAAGTAATATCTAATTAAGCAAACTTCACTAAATAACGTTCTAATTATTTCCCTCACGGTGCACGCTGCTAGGGACTAATTGTACAGCGGTGAGCTCGCAAAGCCTATCAAGTTTGAACGAACTTTCGCACTGACACAATCTACGAAATATTCATTTCCAAAGTTATTGCGATATACACCAGAACCCAAACGCTGTTTGGGTCTCGCGCATGCGCAGTGGCCTCGACGCTACTTCTTGGGGGGCCCCAAAACGATTGGGGCCCCCTAATCAAAAACTCCCTATTTTCTGCACATGAAAGAGAGCAGCCTAAAAGGGAAGGGCAAATGCAAAGAATGTCTTGCTTTAATAAATGTACTCTCCTAGCTCCCATTGATGCCTTACCGTCCTCTGCACTTTGCAGGCTGTCAAGGAGAAGCACGCTAAGATGGCATCCTATGGCAGCGGCAGATCGGACCCCGAGCAAGTCATACGTCAGCGCAAGTTCCTGCGGCACATCCAGGCTGCTAACATCCTCAACACGGAACGGCTCGCCGGCCTGCACAAACAAAACACGTTGACAGGCTAGTTGGCGATACATCCTTACCTAAAATGTTGTAGCGCTACAAGGCTTGCGAAAATAACAATCCTTAGCAAAAGTAACAACAGGTTATCACACACTATCAGAAGCATCTTTTATCACACAGACAGGCGACACGTGCGTCAGCACCACAGCCGTACCCTTGCGTGCCAGCGAATATAAAATACTAAACAAAAGGTAATTATATAATATCATTTGGGGTTTTACATCCCAAACCACGATTTGATTATGAGAGACGCCGTAGTGGAGGGCTCCGGAAATTTCGACCATCTGGTGTTCTTTAACGTGCACTGACATCGCACAGTACACGGGCCTCTACCATTTCGCCTCCATGGAAATGCAACCGCCGCTGCCGGGATCGAACCCGCGACCTTCGCGTAAGCAGCCGAGCACCGTAGCCACTGTTCCACCGTAAACAGAAGGTGATAGTTCTGCACAAAGCCCACCCTGTCTACTGTTCTCTAATGATTGCGCATGCGCTCGTTGCCTTCTATTGCTATAAAATGCAGTGCCTGAGATTTCAATAAAAATAGCTGGAGTCAGCGCCCGTCCTCTCATGTAGTTCTCTGTCTTGTCCTCGTCAAATGTAGCGCTGTAATACTTTAAGGAGGCCTCTACAAAGATCGGATCTGTCCAATAAAGTAGTACAGCAGATTGAACTGTTGGGAGCTACACGCAGCGAAGATCCTCATTTTTCATATTTCACCCACAAATCCGCAGAACTTCCTGCAGAAAAAAAAAGGGGGGAGGCATATATGTCGGGGGTGGCATCCAGCAGAGGCAGGCTTTTTTTTTATTTCCTGCCGCGACATGACCGGCAAGATTAGTCATAGTTTGCAACATGAAAACTTCGATGATAAAAGCCCTTTCACACGGCTATGTGGGACCTGCGCGTGATAATCAAGCGGCGCAGCTTACTACTCGTGCATAAAAATATTCCCGAAATTCGAAAAATTAAATATGGGCGAAGGTGGGGGGGGGGGAGGAGGGGAGGGGGGCGGGAGGCTCCAGTTTCCTTGCACCCTCTTCCGCGTGGCCATGCCCACAACTGCCTTTGTGTGTGCGTGCGTGTGTGTTACGGGATCTTAGTCGCGCGACTAGTTACGTGATGTTTAGTCACGTGACTAGTTGTTACGGGATTTTAGTCACGTGACAATTGTAGCCCTGGCTTGCAAAAAATTGCGGACACAGGAAACAACAACCCATCATCGATGTTACGTATATTGCGATCACGAAAAATTCACTTTCGCTACTCGAAAGAGCAAGC
Source organism: Rhipicephalus appendiculatus (assembly GCA_030522465.1). Lineage (NCBI taxonomy): Eukaryota > Metazoa > Arthropoda > Arachnida > Ixodida > Ixodidae > Rhipicephalus > Rhipicephalus appendiculatus. The sequence goes on along the minus strand of JALIZH010010787.1, from coordinate 541,430 downwards.
GAAGCTGCACTCATGCACTTTTTATCACGTTTCAAAATTTCTTCGGCTTTACGACTTTTTCCTTCAATTTTTTGTATGCTTCATCTGCTCTATTCGTTTTTTTTTTTTTTTTTTTTGTCTGGTAAAAAGCGCATATATGTCGCTGTAATTTAAGCTCGAAAATATAGCCAGTTGTGAGTTCAGCACTGCGTGTGTCTTCCAATGTTGTCCTCGTTCCTTACGCAGTGAAACATGGAATTGTGGTCGACAGAGCATTTTCAAACGGAAAGCGGCTGTTTTCACTTTTGTGTTCGTTTCCTGCTCTTTGGAAGGTGGAGAGACACTTCCAAGGATTGTCCTTGCAAGTGTCCACACCTTCCAACGTCCCCACCTTTCAAGTGGCGGGGCCATGATTTACACCACTGCAGAGACATCAAGCTGTCCGCGATCGAAAACATGTTAAGGGACAAGATCAGCAACCTTACAGCGGAAATATGAGACACCAGCGCAAAAAAGGACAAAGGACAGGGGAGAATCACAGACGAGTGCTGAACTTACAACTGAAGTTTATCTCCGAAACGGGACAGAATATAAAGAAAACGACACGTCACTTGCCCAAAAAGTTGCCCTCTTACAGCTTACAGCGGAAGACTGTAAGAACAATCCCAGGCACGTAATGGACCTTGAAGCAAAGTTCAGACTTCAAACGTCTGAAAGTGATTACATTCAGCTCATCGCTATCCAGCAGGGTGAAGTTTAAACTGGAGAGAGCGACTCCAGCTCCGAGCTATCCGGCATTGAGCCAACCCAAGATGACTAACGGCATTTGATGAATGAGAAAAGCCCTTATCAGGGCTACCAAAATTTTGCTGGTTGTCGTGCATCTTTCCTTAAATTTATTTTCCTTAAGGTTATCTTTCCTTAAATTCGGAGGGCGTTTTTCAGAGTTTACTTCTTTTTTTTGAGGAAATTCGGAGTTTATAGCAGTTTACTTATCGCTAATCCCCGATTCTCTTAAAATCGAAGTTTAATTTTCCATTTTCTCAGTGCTCCAATATCTTAGATGCAATGGTATCTAAAGACGAGATAATGGGAACACAGAGCGCAATTTAATTGTCTGGGATGTTCTAGCACACAAACACATATACAGTTAATATACTTGAATACAGAACATGTGCGTTTTTTCGTATAACAATCTTAAAGCTTGTGTTAATATGCGCAAGCATATACTTGTAATCGACACAGGAATACTTTACGACGTTGTTGTCACTGTTGTTGAAAGCGCACTCCTTTCGAGTGATGATTCTCGACCTCTGAAGAGGGGGTTGTATCAACACGTAAAATGATATTTCGCTGCACAACTGAACTACTTGCGAGTAAGGTGGCTATTTGGGCAAGTTGGTAAATCTTCATCTTAGCACAGCGTAGACACACGAACACAAAAAGAATAAGGAAAGAACCGAGGATACGAGCGCTGACTATCAACTGAATTTTTATTCACCGCACACACATAAATATAAACATTGAAGAGCGTCACATGATGAAACATATGCGTATCAAGGTTGCACTTTTATGACAGTGTGCGCGAGCTAGGCAGACACTTCACACATCCTAAGTGGCATCTAAAAAACTAATCTCCTTTTACAGAAGATACTTGTGAGTAGTCGAGGCACTGCTCGGTTCGTCTACTCACAAGTAGTTCAGCCGTGGTGTGGCGGCTCGCCATCGTTATATCGCATATCGTGGGGATGCCTAAACCGACCACCAAATTTAGATACTTTTTTTAGGTCAATATACACTCTAAGAAATAATCGAGTAAAAATGGTGTCTTTTTGCTACACCACTATAATCGTCATCTACCCCGTGCACTTTCCTGGCGTTATCACCGCCGTCCCGGTACTTCCCGGTCACGAACGCCACGCGCGTTATCAGCGTGACATAGCATTCTCGATAGGAATGTGCCGAGAGCCGGGTTTTCAAGAGAGGAAACGTGAGCAAGCCAGATGACGATTATTGTTGTGTAGCAAAAATACTCCCAAAATACTCTACTTTTTCTTAGGGTGTAGGCTCTCTAATACTTTCGAGCAATGGGAGGCACAGCCAGTGGCGTAGCCAGGGGGTGGCACACCGGGCACGTGCACCCCCCTCCCCCCCCCCCCCCCCCGAATTTTTTTTTCGCCATGGCACGCAGAGCGAAAACTGACCATTTCAAGAAGGTGCCCCCCCCCCGCCCCCCCCCCCCCCCCCCGAAAAACATTTCTGGCTACACCCCTGGGCACAGCTCGCCAGCTCTGACTAAGCGGTACAACTTGCGCTCCTGGGTCACGTCAGGCAGGCGGCAGTAGCCAGTGGAGCCCTGGACTCGGGGCCCCACCCATCGAGCTTATGACCCTTTGTCCAAAACCCTTATGAATAAAGTTCTACTTGTGAGTATATTATAATGGACCTAGGTCCATGAAAGCTCATCGTCGCAGAAGGTTGCAAGCACCGTTACTGCCGGTCGTCCGCGAAGTTCCGGCGACACGTCGATGGTGATGAAAATGGGGCGGTCTGTCATAGAAGAGCTCATCGACGATAATGCCTCTCGCATTGACCTCATGTAGTTATTTCTGATATGGTTCACTACTTGGAATCGTGCGTGCCGTCGGACACGTGATTCGAAAGAGTCCAAGAGCTCCATCATCCTGATGCCGTAGAACTCCAGCATGACTGATTTCACGGCAAAACTGTTGCTAACGCGATGTTTCTATTAGCCAAACCGGCCGACGTGTCAATGGCCGCTTAGAACATGCTCTTTTGATAAAAAATGCAACAAGGTCATAATGGCCGTTAAAACCGGAGTTTATGAGATAAATCCGAATGGTCGAAAATTTTACCGGCGAGTGTTTATGAGATTTTTTTCGGATTTATCCGAAAGCACAGAGCCCTAATTATGACATCGGACACATCGAGGACGAACGCCGTTGTTGTCCTCAGTATGCCAGCCCAAATAAAAATGTCCCGCCCCATAAAGCTATGCTGCGCTTCTGCCGCGGGTGTGATTGGATATCGCGACACTGTCGCGTCACCATATCCAATCACACCGCGGCAGAAGCGCGACGTCGTGCCACGGAAGCATCCCCAGAAGCTCCTCGCCATTCCGATCTCTATGGACGAAATTACACCAATGCATTTATTCGCACGTATCGACGCTCACGACGGCATGACAAAGATTGCCTGCAAGTATAAAAGTACCTTTTCTGCAAAGCAGGGCCTAGTTACAAACAACTCGCGAGATTAGCGGCGGCTGCGAAGTGAGGGCCTTTCGCAGGTTAACCATATGGGTTAACTGCGACACCGGCTTCCTCTGAGAACCGGCACACTTCGCTTCCACCTTTTCTGTTCACAGCGAGGGTACCAAGAAAAGCAATTGCATATCCGAACGTAAGACAGAGAACACATGATAATTTTATTGGCAAAAACGAACGACCTATGGCCATTTAGATTGTTACAAAAGGGTGTCGGCAACGGTGTACGCACACTTAGATGTGCCGCTTTGAGGCCGTCAGAGATGATGCGCTGCTGTGATGTGCTCCTCGCTAGCAAACATAAGCGTAGCCGGGGGAGTGGGGGGTGTTTGAACTCCCGAAATTTTTAAGGCCTGTATGTGCATACACGCACGCATACACACGCACGCACGAACATACATAGGGTACGAATAAACACTCCCCCCCCCCCCCCCCCTCGCTGACCGGCGTAGACCGGCGGGCACGGAAGAGATGGCGAAACGGTAGGCATGCACACGCGCAAACACGACAAAGCGTGGCTGCGCGCCGTTGCCGTAGCAACGACGGAGAGATCTTCCACCGGCTGCTTTGCTGCTGGCCTTCGTTTCCTTTCTTGAATTCTCGGCGCTCGCCACTTTCCTATCAAGAATACTGTCTCACGCTGATAACGCGATTCGTGACCTGGACGTGCCGGGCGCGCGGCGATATTACAATCGAGAGGCACGCAAGATACCAAGACTGTTTTTGTGAGGCGAAACGACACACTTTCAACACGTTCTTTCTTCAGTGTACGCTGCTTTTCTGATCGGCATAGGTAATTTCATCGCGAATATTAGAGCGTTTTAGTTTGACGTTTTTACGGCCCGCTCCACTCCGAGTTGGCCCGCTAAGCAGCAGCGGACCGGCGGACGGCTTTTTCGTTTTAGTTATGCGTTTTCCGTAGCGGAGCGTAACTTTCGCAGTTGCCGCGACCTCTGGCCAAGTTCAGCCTCGTTATATAAAAGGAAAATCCATATTGTCACTTTTACAAAGTAAAACAAGTACGCATAACTCACTTGTTCACGAAGTATTCAGACTTGCTCTTACAGTGCGTTACCAGTCCATTTCATCGAAAAAAAATAAAAAATAAAGCGTCGACTTGAAGATAGCCACGCGATAGTCAGCGAGGTTGCATTCCAGAGCCAGTTCAATCCGTTTGGACGTCAACGCGTCATCGATGTTTTCGTCAGCTGTGCCGTCTTCTTTACTCCGTGTCACTTTCCTTCACTCGGCGACTTGGAAAGCGCTTTCGCGACTTGCGCTGCGCAGACACTGGAAGCACGTTGAGCACTGGAGGAAGCCATCTTGGAATATGCGGGCAGTCGACGCAGGCGTGAGGGAGGGCGCGCGCATCGACACCCCTCGCTAGCGGGAACGGTAGTCACGCTCCGCTTAGGCTGCCTGTAAAGCTATATACACACGACGGACGTGATCGCGGACGAATCAGTCATGTGATATGTGACCTGATTCAGATACCTCCGCAGCCAGCATTCACACGACTGGGGAGAATTCACGCTACAAGCGAGAATTTCGGCATTGCTCCCCCGAGGATCCCAACTGTTATTTGGACCTCTGTCCTTTCACGAATCGCTCCGCGCGGACAAAAGCGGGTACGCGGGAACAGCTGACGTACGGTGACGTAGTACGCAATCCGCAGGCTCGAATCGCGATTTCGTTCGTCGTGTGAATACAGCTTAAGTGGAGCGTGGGCCTCGCTCCGCTAGCCCGCTTACGGCTAAGCGGGGAGCGCATGCGCACTCGTGCCCCCCGCTCCGCTTAGCTGCTGAGCGGAGCGTAAAAACGCCAAACAAATACCCCTGTCACACGGGCACCCGCGAACTTCGTTGAACTCCCTCGTCGTTATGTCAACGGAGATGCGGTCCGTGTCACACGGCCTCCCTTACGCCAAGGAAGATAAACGGAGCGTTTCGCAAACGAAGTTCGGCTTTCTCCGTTAACGGCGGAACAAAGTACTCTCGTTCCCAGTTGCCTGTAGGCCAGAAAAAACTTCGAGCACTAAATGGTCGCAGTCAGAACAATAATACATTTTGGGAATATTAAACGTACTTTTGTTGCTGGACGCATTCATAACGTACGTTTTTTTTTTTTTTTTTTTTTTAGTATATAAACGCACGCCAGAGTGCAGCTACTCTCCACACCAATGTCCTTGTCTTTCACCGTGCCTGGCGCGCCACCATTTAAAAATATTTCGTCCGTACGTGTTGTTGTTGTTGCAGTGTTTGTGTTTGCCCGTGTCGGAATGACAGGAATGAGTGCAACGCTATCGCGTTGAGCGTCACGCTGTTCGCAACGAGACGGTGTCTTATAGCGCGCACAATGGCTCTATCCACGGAGCCGATCGACACCATTACCAAAGCAATATCGAACCACTTCTTCACGTCTTCCACTTGGTCACTCATGACTGAAGACACAGAACAATATGTGAGCTCACGAGGCAATGAAACACAAGAACTTTTGTATGCGGGCTACAAAACTACCAGTCGTCGAGCACGGCACATCCAGTAAACAAGCACGTTGGGCACAAGGTGGCCAGCGTGGCTGTCACCATCGCTACATTTAGCGAATGCGTTTTCATTTGAAACAATTTTTAATGCTTTTATCGCTTCAGACCTACTTTATAATGTTTTGTTGTAAAAGCCGCTTAACGAAGATTCTCAAAAGATCAACTAGAGGTGCAGTTGGGATACTTCTGCGAAAATCAAACAGCGCCGACTGAGCCCCTCGCGGCAACGGTTACAACCTTGTCATTGCCGTGTGACACTGCCGCAACACCGTCGCCGTCGAACTTCCTAACAGAGTTTTACGTACACGGAGTTAAACGAAGTTCGCGGGTGCCCGTGTGACAGGGGTATAAAACGCTCTATTAGCCGACGACATACTGCCTTCGTTGCCGCAATGCCGCTTCACGCCGTTAAAAGATTAGTCACTAAGATGTTAAGTTCAGGCATGGACACATGCTGTCTTTACTGCTGACTTACCCGGAACAGGTACCCATTTCAGCAGCAATGCATACAACACAGTAAAGGAAAACAGCGATAAAGATTATTTCAGAACTAACAAGCGCTTTTCGCATTGTAGCATTGCTTACAGATTGAAAGAGCCGAGAATTCGATGCTCACTAGATTGCCTTCCGCACCGTGTGCGCAAGCCATTGCCAATAATGGTTCGTCAAATTTTATGAACACATCAAGCTCACTTTGCTTGGTCGCCTCAAGTCTATGACTAACGTGTCGCTGATGCACTATGATGATTAGTGGAGTTTTGTGGCGCGAGGGCCATGTGTGGCCAAAGAGCGCCATGACTTTTATGTGATGTAGGTGATGACCAATGATTGCGATGACAGTGTATTACGGTTGTATAGAGGCCTAAAATCACGCGCTATAAACAAGCGTAAAAGATGTGTATAGAGTATAAAAGTATGGCACTGATACGCGACGTGATCTATGGGGGGTGGAATGAATTACAAATGACCATGGTATATACAAGTAAGCGATCGGAAAATAGCACCAATATATATATATATATATATATATATATATATATATATATATATATATATATATATATGTATATGTATATATATATATATATATATATATATATATATATATATATATATATATATATATATATATATATATATATATATATATATATACTTCGAAAAGCTTCTACGCAAACAGCTGCAAGGAGTGACCGTTTCTAGTTGCATTTAACCTCCATGCCTTTCAACCCTAGTATAGTTTGTTCATCCTAAAGGACATGGCGCTGTTTGTTCGATTTCCAGCTTCTCAAGAACCGAAAGTTTCCCGTCTTCCTGTATGCCTATAGGCATTTGAAGTTTATCTGTCGTCTGATAATGCTTTAATTTCCCGATCAAGCGCTAAACACATTTCTTCGACAACCAAATTTTCTTGTTTTATTGCAAGCAAATAATACATGCTGTTGCGGCGTTTTGAATGAACGGCTTTACGCAGATGGAACGTGAAGATGGGATATCTGTTGCCGTACGACCCATTAATAGAGGTGCGCGAATATCGTTGATAATCGCTAAGAACGAAGCTTGATGTCAATTGTCCTTTCGTTTTGTTCATGCGTGTTGTATCTACTTCTGCGCATCCGCCTCGGCAATTCTCGTGTATTGGGTATGGCCCTCGGCTCTTGACCCGAAAGGCGTGGCTTCGATCCCGCGCGGACTTCGCATTTCGACTGATGCGCAATGCTCCAGGCCACCTGTACTGCGGGAAGTAGCGCGCGGTATAAAACACCAGAAGGTCGAAATAACTGGACTCCTCACCTACGGCGTTCTCCATGATAATACCGTGGCTTTCGCACGTAAAACTCCAGAAATGATTTTTTTCTTTTTTCGCCGTCACGGGTTCAGTACAACTTCGCCGAAATATTTAGCTGCCGTGATCCATTGACTTCGGCTACAAATCAGATATTTTCTCTCGATACGTCAGTACAGTTCCTTGAAAAAGGTCCCTTAGTTGCATTTTTCTTGAATTGTTTTGCTGCCATATTAAGAAAAACACCCAACTGCTAACAACGATGCTACACTTGATGGGTGAGTAAAGACGCTGAGTGTAGTTAGCGTGATAACAGTCCAATTCCATGTGTTAACGCAAGTGCCTACCTGTTACAGTGGCGAATCTCAAACGAGTAGGTGAATAACCTACCAAAGCAAGTAAGGCGTCATCGCCAACTGCATCCAAAATTAGTGAACGAAAGTATATGCAGCAATGAAAAGCAAGTACAACGTGATGGGACTCACTCACAAAACTTTATTTACGCGAGACATAATTTTTCTCACGAACACTTTGTCCCGACCACCTGATTAGTGATGACAACTGTTTTACGGATACAAAAATGGCAACACTCCTTAGGCAGGCTTACGTGAACCCTGCTTGCATATGAAATAGTCAATGAACGCAAATAAAATATTGCTTGAGGAAAAGAAGATCCTTCGAAATATTTCAGTCATTCCCTAGTTGACTTTTAACTAGTGTGATGTTTCAAGAACACAATTTGTCATGGGTGTTCAGCACTTATACAAATTTGTGGTTTTAAAATTGTTTTACTTTCCCGAAGTTTAAAAAGAATTACTTGCAACTATAAAGCGTACAAGCTCAATGACACTATTCTTCGTACGCGACATAATTAAACATGATGTGTTTCTCTTTTTCGACCCAGCTACAGCAAACAAGCACCCTTCTACAATTTACCATGCATTCTGATTGGGTTTGCCAAATTTACTACTGCTATGCAGCGGACGTTGTGTCAGTGTTTCGCGCTCCGTTGTATTCCTCGCGTAGAAATCCTTGGCATGGCACACATATGCCATGGTTGTGCAAAGTTTAGCTTGCCTTGTTATTATTGCATTTAACTTCAATTTTTTCATCTTTATGCCAAGTCTTATTCTCTGAAAGTTTCATACTTTGAATTGTATGCGAAACGTGAGAAACGACAGGTTCATAAAATTCTGTTTCCTTTTATATGTATGTAATAACAATTCTTCTTAATTTTGAACTTGTTTATGCTTCACTAAATGTTTAACGCGAATCCTTCTGTTACTCATCCAATTCTAGCTGAAACCTTTACGGTACTACCCACGTATGTTAATATTGTGACCGCATATGCCCAGTTGAACTGTGACTGTAGCATGCTGGAAATGTAGGGGTCTTCAGGGAGCCAATAAAGCGGCCTAAAGCACCTTTTAGCCTTCAACACCATCCACAGTTAGCCCCGTCACTCGTCGTCTAACTATAACAACGAGTGTTGTTTACGTGAGCGCGAAGACTAAGCTACATTTAATCAAAACGCGGGACTACATAGCAAGCCAGTAAAAGGTGGGCTTTGAGATTAAACAAGCCGGTTCCTTGCCTAACCTTGTTTAGGTCCGCGGCAAACGAAAAAATCCTGAATCACAACGGAGACATTGCTAGCCCACAACTCATGGCAGTAAAGCATGTCCTTCGAGATTGACAATCAGGATGCTTGCAGTCTTCGATGCCATAACGAAATTGGAAGAACTGTTTCACTGTGCGAGAAGATGGCAGCACTCCTCAGGCAGGCTTGCTTAAAAGGGGAAGCAGCAGCGTTGCCTTGGAGACGGCGCGCTATCTAGATCTACCGGCAATGAATCGACAATATTTTATATAGACATCACGCGTCATGCAATCTGCCGGTTTCCGCGTCTAGACGCGATAAGCGTGCGCCCGACGGTTTCGTGAGATAAGTTTCAATTTCTTTTTTTTTTTGCCTTCGCCGCCGATGCAGCGGGGAGGCCTCTCACCAAATGTCGAGTCTTTCTTTTTTGCTTGAGAACCGGCGTCAGTAATCTATGTGCGAGTAGGAAAGGCATGCTTTGCCTGTATTCATCGGCAACGCTCCGTAAGAAATGGTCACATTAATGCGATTGTCCGAGCGCAGCAGGTCCATTCCCGATAATTGTTAACGTTTAGTCCCACCGTTCGAAAGCGAAGGAAAAGTACGTCTCGGATGCAGACCTTGAATAGGAAAACGCGTGCCTGTAGTTACGCGTGCGTCCCAGTTACGTCGATAGTTCGTAAAGAAACAGGATACATAAGCAGCAAAATAATAAAAGGATGGAGCAACAAAATTATCTGCAACAATATGTACAATGCAATTTCATTGAAAATATCGAGTAATAACTTATCGCAACACTTTGCATAACCAAAAAAAAAAAAAAAGCACACACAAACACTCGTGGGTAGTTTTTACCCGCAAGATTCTTGGCTACATTCAAAAGCATCGCCCGCAAGGAGAGGGCCGGGGCTCAGTCTGAAACCCGTTTACAGCTTTCAAACGGAGATGCGGCATTTTCACTGAGCAGTTGACTGTAGGGACAAATTGAGAGAGAGAGAGAGAGAGAGAGAAATATGCTAAAAGGAAAACGCAGGGAGGTTAACCTGGTACGAGTAACCGGTTCGCTACCCTGCACCGGGGTGGGGAAATATCGGGTTGTAAAGACGACAGAGAGAAAGATAAAATAAAAACGAAGAAAACACACACACATGGACATACACACACAGGACGTTCAACTCAAAGGCCGTTCTGAGAGGCCACTTGAACGCAGGATGCGCAGTAGCACTGGCACAGCCTTCTTCTGAGAGGGTTATGTCCGGTCGATGGCGCAGGATTCGTTCTTCCGAAAGAGTTCTGTCGTCTAGTTTATTAACCGCGCTGCAAAGCAACTCTCTCTCTAAACAGTACTGTGGGTACTCCCGCAGAAAATGGTGAATAGTTTCATCACTGCCGCAGTGGTCACATTGCAGCGGTGTCGGCCGCAGCAAACTCCGTTGAAAACTGACCCCCCGCAGGCTTCATGTCGGGTAATGGGTCGCGTTAAAATGTGTAATACAGCGTGTAAGAAGAGTAATGTAACGACCAGGCGTGACAGAATCCGAACTGCGTAACGGCTGGGCCGTTCAAGGCTACAACCCATCACAAAAGCCTCAGGCATAATTCTTCATCGTCGTCACTCTCAGCATCAGTAAAGTGCCTAATGACTTACAAGTGTGTAACGGGTGCCACACATTTCCGAAGAATTACGAATAATGGCATAGTGGAAGCTTGCGCAGTGGGTACAATGTAAGTTTGCTTGCAGTAATTGCCCCAAGTGTGTTACAAAAAGGCTCAGAAAGGCCGCGCTTGCAGCGTTCGCTGTGACCTAAAACATTCAGAATAGCCGCTTGTGCGTTACCAACGGAGCCACGGGGCGGTGCGGTCGTGGAAACGCCACTATATCTTGCGCGAGCACGAGACCAGAAGCTCATACCGTATAGGAGCCGCAACTAGCTTTCAAAAGAACACTGAAATTAGTTTTTCATGGTGCACTAGCGCTTAGCAGTACATTTTCTAGCCTCTTGAGAGCTTGGCCATTCATTTGAGGCAAGAAAAACCACAAATGAAAATTTTCGTGTTTGTGCCCCTTTAAGCCCTCCTTCTAAGAATTTGAAACCTACCATAGGCAAGTGGACCTTCTTTTAACGACCGTGGTTCAGCGAAACGTCTAACCCACCTCCCCTCCTCCCACTTCTTTCTTTACTTTTTATACGCGAAATACCATCTTCGCTTGTACACGCGCAACTTGTCACAACGACCTTCACCCCCCCCCCCCTTTTTTTTTTGTTCAGATTGGAGTAAAGGGTACGAACTTTGCACACGCAAGCTGTAAAGCTAATCAGTTCTAGCCATGAAGAAGACAAGTGCACTTGTCTTCTTCATGGCTAGAACTGATTTGTCGAAATGTCGGCTCGAGCACACTACCCGTGTTTACGGATTTTTTCATCGAGAGCTTCCATCTTCCGCTTCCTGGAGTTTTTTCAACGTCCCAATGTTATTTACGTGTCCGAAAAAAGCAAGCTACAGTAGATCACAACGCGAGCCTGCTAGGCAAAGGCGAAAAGCGTGGCCTTTGAGATCAAAGAAGTCATGAACGTTTGTCTTGAAAGTCATAACCAACTGAGGACAATTACTGTTCAATGAAGGAAGACAGCAGCACCCTTTAGCAACCTGACTTTATTCACGGCAAGCGCGTCTTGATTTTCACGCCGGGGACATCTCTAACAAGTAGAACTCATGGCCTTTCATCGTCATGTAATGGCTTATCCAACTGGTACACGCTCGCTTATAAATCGAGCTGACGTCACTGACAAAAGAAGCTTTGAGGTCGATGCTGTGAAGCGTAGCCCTTGAGATCAAACAAGCGCGGTTCTTAGTCTCGGAGCCCTTGTCGGACTCAGATAAGCTTCTTAATGTTAACAGAAGATGACAGCACTCCACAGGCCGACAGCGTAATCTCGGAAGAAAAAGAATTCTGCTGACAATGAATCAACAGTTTTTCTACATCTGCGGCGCCATACGGATGGCTGCATTTCGGGCTACATGCCTGGACACGATAAAACCTGTGCTCGATGCGTTGGAATTTTTCTTTAGCTTTTTTTTCTTCTTCCTCGGCCGTGATCGAGTTTCCCAACGTTTGGTTCCTAACTTTCGTTTAGAACTGCCCTAATAGCCCGCCTCGGTGGAGCAGTGTCTACGGTGCGCGGCTGCTGCCCGAAGGCCGCGGGTTCGATCACGGCTGCGGCGGTCGCATTTAGATGGAGGCGAAATGTCAGTGCACGTTAAAGAACACCAGACGGTCCAAATTTCCAGAGCCCTTCTCTACGGCGTCTCTCATAATCATATCATATCGTTTTGAGACGTAAGACCCCAGATATTATTATTATTAGATCTGCCCTAATACTTTGAGCGCGGGTAGCAACTAGTTTGTTGTATACGTCAGAAGAGACACTTGGAAGCGATCATTGCAAACGATCACGGAGTTCATTGCTTCTTGATTTATATTGGTGTAAAAGGAAGCATAACAAAAACGAAGTGCTAATAGTGATGGTAGGAAGGGTCCATCATGTGCAGTCGTTTCTTTACTGTTCTAGCATTTTGATTTTTTTTTGTCTTGACACTCTTCCAGTACACTGGCCGGGATTAACCTCGAATTTCAGGATTATGAAACGCACGAAAGGGACGCCTCATGTACTTTGAAGTCTGAAAACGCTCGTGGCAATGTTCTAGAGCGAATACTTATTTGCTAAGGCGCTGGCATTCATACTTCAAATATATCGTGCACCATTCTTGCTCCTCGATCATTTTGTTCTTGTTTCATTTAGGAATACATTTTTCTTAGTGGACCACTCACGAAGTATAATAACATGTACTGGCCGCTGGAGCCTCAACGGTACTAAATTTCTTCAGGTGAAAAACAGTGTACAGTCATCAGCATATATTATGAAGTTACAATTCTCACCCATGTCGATAATGTCATTTACGTAGTATCAAAATAATACAGACCCCCAGAATACTATCTTGTAGAACCCAGGTTTTAATTGGTTGTTTACGTGACCTGAAGCCATTTATGTCAGCTTACTGAGACCACGCACTTAAGTTTAAGTGCATAAGTTTCAGTGCTATTCCCTTAAATTCAGAGCATTCTAATTTATTCAATAACAGTTCATGAGATACGCGATGTAAGGTTTTACTGAAATCCAAGAACACTGCAAGTGTCAAAACTATCTTTCGATATAAAGCACTTTCTGTTGAAAGTCTCTATTAGAAATGCAGTGAAAATAACTCGTACTTTACAAACACACGCATCCTGTATACAGGCGGCGCAATACAACATGTAATAGCGCAGTAATATTGTTGCGTAAAGACAAACAGGAAGATCGCTCAGACTCGAGGAAGACGACGGATACAGCCATAGGGATGTCTTCTACGCCATTTAGGAATTCGTCAGCGAAACCAAAAGAGTATACAGCTAAATTCTTGCTTGGAACTTTTTATTATCAAGAATTATGTCAAAGCATGCTACTACCTATAGCGTCTGCGTATATTAAACTTCAGATATCATTGGATAAGTTCACCCACTATATGGCCAATCCCCTCCAATGGGTATGAGCCATGTCCAGAGGATAACAACAACAACAACAACGTCTGTTATCGCCGCTGGGGCAAAAGATCTATTAATTCTAAATACAGCCAGTCTGCACTCGTGTGCCTGTTTTCTTCGTGCAACATTTGGTGGAAGTGCGGGGTACCAGTACGGAACTTCGCAGCGGACGTCATCTGCCTGCCGCTACGATGGCAAACCAACCGTCAACGTCCGAGTCAGCGACGATGGCAAACCAACCATCAACGTCCGTGCCGGCGGTCTTCCTCACCCATCCGCGGGACCTTGGGCCATTTTGTGGTACGGATAAGACGGACGTCGAGGAGTGGCTAACGCTATACGAAAGAGTGAGTAACAGCTACCGGTGGGACCCGACCCTCATGCTAGCGAACCTGATCTTCTATCTTCAGGGAACTGCGCGGCAATGGTATGAGACGCATGAAGCTGACCTCACGAGCTGGGATGTCTGTAAACAGAAAATGAGAGATCTGTTTGGCAGACCGGTCGGTCGTCAGCTGGCCGCAAAGAAAGAACTTGCGGGCCGCGCTCAGACGTCAACAGAATCCTATGTCGTCTATATACAGGATGTGCTGTCCCTTTGCCGCAAAGCTGACGACAGCATGACCGAGGCAGACAAGATCGGGCACATATTAAAAGGTATTGCCGACGATGCCTTCAACCTCCTTATGTGCAAAGATTGTACAACGGTGGACGACATCATCAAGGAGTGTCGGCGCTTCGAACAGGCAAAGGGCCGTCGAGTTGCTCAAGCGTTCGACAGATTGCCGAATACCGCCGCGACCTCGTCATGCGAAGACCCACCAAGGCTCGTCCAACCGACAGCGCCTCAAGACATCACGCGCCTTATTCGCCGTGAGCTTGAGGCCATGTCTCCGGCTGCACCTGTTCGTTCTGACTTCAGGGACAACATGCCGTCCATCTCGCTTATTCAAGCTGTCGTTCGGGAGGAAATCGCAAGTTTGGGCATGCCGTCACTCTGCTCGGTCCGGCACACGAACACTTACCAGGTTCCCCCGGCCACTCGCAGCCAGACGCAAAATTTCCTTCCGCCCCACCGCAATCCAGCCGAGTGGCGCACCGTGGATGATCGACCCATCTGTTTCAATTGTTCCCGTATTGGACACATTGCCCGTCACTGCCGCAGCCGCTTTTCGCCACCGCCTCGGTGGTCGTCTCCTAGTCGCTACCACCAGCTGCCCGACAGTCATACCTTCTCGCCCTACACGCCGACTCAGAGCATCAACGTCGACAGTGTCCCGCCAAGGTCCAGCCGCTCCCCGTCTCCGCAAGGTCGTCGGACACAGTCACCTCTCATGCACCGCTCTTCGTCCCCATCCAGAACCGGCCGTTTCACTTCGGGAAACTAGGCGGCGCAGCTCCCGGAGGTGACGCTGCAACTACGACCCGGCCTTCAAAACCTCTACCGACCCTGCCTACATGCGGAAACCTACTGGACGTGCAAGTTGATGCTGTTAATGTCAGATCTCTTGTCGACACGGGGGCGCAGCTTTCGGTTATGAGCGCTGCTCTCCGCCGAAAGCTCAGGAAGGTCCTCACACCCGCCGCGCCAAGCACAGTACGAGTCGCCGATGGTGGCACTGCACCTGTTGTTGGAATGTGTACAGCCCGTGTTACCGTCGGTGGCCACTACACCATTGTTTTATTTATTGTACTCGAACAGTGCCCGCATGACCTTATCCTGGGCATAGACTTTCTTTCAAAGCACGCTGCTCAGATTGACTGCTCCGAAGGAGTTGTACAGCTGGATCTGCCCTTCCCTGTCGACACCGCAACTTGTGCATCACCCCGTTTATGTTCTGCCGAGTTCGCTCGCCTGTCCCCACAAGTTGCTACAGCTGTTATTCTAACGCCCAATCCTCCCGTCCCAGACGGCGACTATGTCGTGTCGCCGCTCACCGACGTGGCTCTGACGCGAAATATTGCCCTGCCAAGCACCATAATTCAAATAAAAGAGAATAGGGCTTGCGTGCCAGTCGTGAATTTTGGATTTTCTACGCACGTGCTTCCCCATGGCATCGCCATGGCGCATCTCACCCCTTTGGAAGAATATCAGATCTCTTCTTTGGCCACTGAATCTCTCTCCGGTTCCAGCACACCTTTGTCGCCTATTACTTCGTCCTCGTCGACTGCGGACAACATTTGTAAGATGATTGCCCCTGATCTTGCTGCGGGACACACAACAGCTCTTCGTCACCTGCTGTCATCTTATTCGGATATCTTTGACTTGAACGACCGGCCCCCTGAACAGACATCTGTTGTCACCCATCGCATCAACACCGGTGACGCGAGCCCCATTCGTCGGCGACCATATCGCGTCTCCGCTGTGGAAAGGACCATCATACAAAAAGAGGTCGACAAGATGATGGACAAGCAGATTATTGAACCATCGAGTAGCCCGTGGGCATCCCCGGTGGTCTTAGTAAAGAAAAAGGACAACTCGTGGCGCTTCTGCGTCGACTACCGTCACCTAAACCGGATAACAAAAAAAGATGTGTATCCACTGCCACGCATAGATGACGCCCTTGACTGTCTTCATGGATCCAACTATTTTTCTTTAATTGATCTACGTTCAGGCTATTGGCAGATCAGCGTTGATGAGATGGACCGCGAGAAAACCGCCTTCGTAACACCAGATGGCTTATACCAGTTCAAAGTCATGCCTTTTGGATTGTGCAATGCGCCAGCTACATTCGAGCGCATGATGGACTCCCTCTTGCGTGGCTTAAAGTGGTCAACGTGCCTCTGCTACCTCGACGACGTGATCGTGTTTTCGCCGACTTTTGAAATCCACCTGCAGCGCCTCAGAACTATCCTTTCTGTGTTTCGCTCTGCTGGCCTTCAGCTGAATTCATCTAAATGCCACTTCGGTCGCCGCGAAATTACCGTGCTCGGGCATCTCGTAAACGCTGCAGGAATCCAACCTGATCCGGAGAAAGTTCGCGCTGTGCGAAATTTTCCTATTCCTTCGTCGACGAAAGCTGTCCGCAGTTTTATGGGCTTATGCTCCTATTTCCGTCGCTTTGTAAAGAAATTTGCCGACATCGCTCGTCCTCTGACCGACCTCCTTAAGAAGGATGCCTCTTTCTTCTGGGGACCGCACCAAGAGCAAGCATTCTCTACCCTTATTGAGCGGCTCACAAGTTCACCGATTCTCGCGCACTTTGACCCTTCGGCGCCCACTGAAGTACGCACTGATGCGAGTGGTCATGGCATCGGCGCGGTTCTCGCTCAGCATCAGCAGGGCCACAACCGTGTCATCGCCTACGCGAGCCGCCTTCTCTCCACGCCTGAACGCAATTACTCGATAACTGAGCGAGAATGCCTTGCGCTCGTTTGGGCTGTCGCGAAATTTCGACCGTACTTGTTTGGTCGTCCCTTCCGCGTCATAACTGATCACCACGCACTCTGTTGGCTCTCCTCTTTAAAGGACCCAACTGGACGACTTGCACGTTGGACATTGCGACGACAAGAATATGACTTCTCGATAGTGCATAAATCTGGACGCATGCACAACGACGCTGACTGCCTATCTCGCAATCCCGTGGATCAACCGGACGACACCGATGCTGACATGGACATCTGTACTCTGTCCATATCCGGCTTTCTCCATATAGGCGACGAGCAACAACAAGACCCTGTTCTTCGAAACCTTATGGACCGCCTAAGCTACGCGCCCACCGACCCTTCTCTCCGGATGTTCACATTGTATGATGGCATTTTATATCGCCGCAACGTTCAGTCCTATGGTCCTGAGCAGTTACTAGTCGTTCCCAAGCATCTACGACTCGCCGTGCTCCAGGAACTTCACGACGCACCTACTGCTGGACACATGGGCGTCACTCGGACTTAAGACCGCGTAAGGCGCTGCTTCTTCTGGCCCGGTCTATATCGCTCTGTGCGTCGCTATGTCGCTTCTTGTGACTTGTGTCAGCGACGGAAGACGCCTGCCTTGCCTCCTGCTGGTTTGCTTCAGCCAATTGAAGTCCTACAGAGCCATTCTTCCGTGTGGGCCTCAATCTACTCGGCCCGTTCCCTATTTCTACCAAAGGGAACAAGTGGATTGCCGTCGCAACAGATTATGCAACAAGATATGCCATTGCACGAGCCATACCGACCAGCTGCGCTACAGATGTTGCGACTTCTTACTCCACGACGTCATCCGGCGCCCCTCGACAATTATTAACGGATCGTGGCCGTTACTTTTTCTCGAAGGTCGTCGATGACCTGCTCCGTTCCTGTTCTACTGAACACAAGATCGCTACCGCGTATCACCCTCAAACGAATGGGCTCACCGAGCGCCTGAACCGCACTCTAACTGACATGCTTGCAATGTACGTTTCCGACGACCACAGTGACTGGGACGCCGCTTTACCGTACATTACTTTTGCTTATAATTCGTCCCGTCACGACACCGCCGGGTTTTCGCCATTCTACCATTTGTATGGCCGCGACCCTGTCTTGCCCTTCGACACGTTGCTACCCTCTGGCGTACAATTCTCAACGACTGATTACGCCCGCGATGCAATCACCTTGGCCGCCCATGCCCGAGAGGTCGCTCGTCATCGCCTCACAGCGTCGCAAGCTTCTCAAAAACGACGCTATGATCATCAACACCGAGAAACACAATTTTCTCCTGGTTCTCTTGTTCTCCTCTGGACGCCCTCGCGTCGTGTCGGATTGGCGGAAAAACTCCTTTCTCGTTACTCTGGTCCGTACAAGATATTGTGCCAATTGTCTGACGTGACGTACGAGATCGCACCAGCCGACGTGTCTTTGCTACCTCACATCAGCAGCGACGTTGTTCACGACGCCCGACTCAAGCCCTATGTGCCCACATTAACTGATGCGCCGTGACTTGCACCGGGACGGAGCTAAACCCACCGGGAGGGTGATGTTGCGTAAAGACAAAGAGGAAGATCGCTCAGACTCGAGGAAGACGACGTCTGTTATCGCCGCTGGGGCAAAAGATCTATTAATTCTAAATACAGCCAGTCTGCACTCGTGTGCCTGTTTTCTTCGTGCAACAATATTGCGTGGTACAAGCGTACGTTGCCATCGGGCGTCAGAACATGTGGATATCATAATGTCATCTTGGTTCAAAGCCGGCCACCCATTACAAGAGGCACACACGTTACTGCGCGTATTTCATTAAGACCACGTAGTGGGTGCATAGCAAGTTCAAAAACGTTTCCCGCTCATAACTTCTCGTGGTTTAAACCATGCTACCCATAGCATGCACTAAGTGATTGAAGTACGCACTAGGGACAGGATATCGCTATCGCGTTCAACTCTTAAATGCGAAGATTAAGGGTCCCCCCATTTTTGTAATAACAATCTTTTTATTAATTTTGAACTTGTTTATGTTGCACTAAATGTTTAATGCGAATCCTTCAGTCTGTGATCTAATCCCTACTGACACTTTTACGGTATTACTCACGTATGTTATAATTATGACCTCATATGCCCATTTGTACTGTGGCTGTCGCATGGTGGAAAATGTAGAGCTCTTCAGGGAGCCAATCAACCTGCCTAGAGCACCTTTCAGCCTTCAAGAACGTAAACAATTTTTTGAAGAAGAAAGCTTTCATTCATAGGCTGACAGGTCTCAAATGTATTTTTTTCAAGTACGCGGAGTCACTTGTCGTCTAACTATACCAACGAGTATTATTTACGTCAGCGCGAAGACAAAACTAGAGTGAATCAAAACGCGGGACTGCGAAGCAAGCCAGTAAAAGCTGGGCTTTGAGATTAAACAAGCCGGGTCCTAGCCTAAGCTTATTTACGTCCGCGCCAAATGAAAAAATCGTGAATCGCAACGCAGACATTGCAAGCCTACAACCCATAGCAGTAAAGCATGTCCTTCGAGACTGACAATCCGGGTGCTTGCAGTCTTCGATGCCATAACGAATCCGAAAGAGCTGTCTTACTTTGAAAGAAGATGGCAGCACTTCGCAGGCGGGCTTGCTTCAAAGGTGGAGCAGCAGCGTTGCCTTGGAGACGGCGCGCTATCTAGCTCTACCGGCAATGAATCGACAATATTTCTTTTATATAGACATCACGCGTCATGCAATCTGCCGTTTTCCGCGTCTAGCCGCGATAAGTGCGATAAGCACCACCGTTCTAAATCGAAGGAAAGTACGTTGCACGAATGAAGACCTTGAATACGAAAACGCATACCGCTAGTTTGGCGTGCCTCATAGCTACGTCGATGGTTCATAATGAAATAGGACACATACGCAGCAAAAAAATAAAAGGATCGAGCAACAAAATTATTTGCAACAAGACCTAAAATAGATTTTCATTGAAAATATCAAGTAATAACTTATCGCAACACCTTGCATTACCGGGAAAAAAAATGCACACACACACGCTCATGAGGAATTTTTACGCACGAGATTCTTGGCTACATTCAGAAGCGTCGCCCGCAAGGAGAGTGGCGGTGCTCTGTTTGAAACCCGTTTGCAGCTCTCAAACGAAAGTGAGGCGATCTCCACGGAACAGTTGACTGTATACCGACAAATTGTCAAAGAGAAGAGAAATAGATGAAAAGGAAGACGTAGGGAGGTTAACCTGGTAAGGTAACCGATTTGCTACCCTGCACAGGGGCGGAGAAATAGGGGTTGTAAGCAGGACAGAGAGAGAGAAAGATAAAATAAACACGAAGAAAAAAAAACACACACATGGACACACACGCAGGACGCTCAAATCAAAGCCGTTCTGCGAGGCAATTGAACGCAGGAAGCGCAGTAGCGCTTGCACAGCCTTCTTCTGATGCACACACACACAGTCGATGCACACACACACACAGGATTCGTTCTTCCAAAATAGTTGTGTCATCCAGTTTATCAACCGCATTGCAAAGCGTCTCTATCTGTAAACAGTACTGTGGGCACTCACACAGACTATGGTGAATAGTTTAATCAATGCCGCAGTGGCTACGCTGTAGGCCGCTGCAAACTCCGTTGGAAACTGACCCTACGCATGCTTCATGTCGGGTAAGGAGTCGCGTTAGAATGTGTAATAAAGCGTTTTAGAAGAGTCAACTAACAACCAGGAATGACAGAATCCGAACTGCGTAACGGTCAACTGGGTCGTTGAATGCTCCAAACTATCGCAAAAGCCTCAGGCATACTTCTTCATCGTCGTCAGCCACATCATCAGCAAAGTGCACATAATGACTTACAAGTGTGTAGCGGGTACAACGCTTCTCAGAAGAATGACGAATAATGGCATAGTGAACGCTTGCGTAGTGGGTACCATGCAAATGTGCTTGTAGTCGTTGCCCCAAGAGTGTTTAAAAAGGGCCTTTGAAAGGCGGCTCTTCTAGCTTTCGCCGTGACTTCAAAACATGAAAAATGGCCGCTTGTGCCTCACCAACGGAGCCACGGGGCGATGCGGTCGTAGAAACGTCACTATATCTTGCACGAGACCGAGACCAGAAGCTCATACCGTAGGATCCGCAACTCAGGCGCAGCCGCAACGAGCTTTTAAAAACATACTGTTGGATCCACAACTACCTTCTAAAAACATACCGCAATTAGTTTTTCAGGCTGCACACGCGCTTAGCAGTAGATTTTCGAGTCGCTTGAGGGCTTGGCCTTTCATTTGAGGCAAGAATACAAGTGATGAAGATTTCCGTGTCAATGGTCTTTTAAGCCGTCCTCCTAGGAATTTCAAACGTACCATACTTAAGAGGAGCTTCTTTGGACAACCGTGATTCAGCGAAACCTCAAACGTCGCTCCCCTCCAACCTCCCCGTTTATTTCTTCCCTTTTATTCACGAAATATTTCTTCGTTTTTAACCGCATCCATTCTCACGTGCCCCCCCCCCCCCCCTTCCCACTCCCGCACCCCCCGCATCCACAGTTGCCCTATCCGCCTCCTTTGTTGAGAACGGAGGCGAGGGTACGAAGCTTACACCCGCTAGTGCTAAGGAAATCAATTCTAGCTTTGAATAACACAAGTACACTACTCGAAATGTGGGCTCGAACACGAAACCCATGTTTACGAATTTTTTCATCCAGTGCTTCCACCTTCCCCTTCCTGCCATTTTTTTTCAATATCCTAAAGTTATTTACGTCAGCGAAAAACCAAGCTCCAGTAGATCTCAACGCGGAACTGATAGGCAACCCCATTGCAAAACCCAGCGCCACTGGGTACAAGCTTCCAATGCTACGCCGGATTATGGGCCCAGTATCACGCTGGATACTGGCACGCTGGAGCGGCATTTTACTGGGAGGCTCTGGGTACTCCCGCGCAAGACGGCTCGCAGCGCTGAAACAGTGGTGCCTATCTTCCATAAATAAATATATAAGCATAAAACATGTGATATAGGACGCATTAACGTAATAAAAAAAAAACAAAGAAAAGAGTCTATGAGGCGGAGTTGAACCTGACACCACCTGATTCCAAACCTAGTACTCACTACGGCACGCCAGAATATGCCGAGGCGGTCGTAAAAGAACTATTCAACCGACGAACGCGTCGTTCGGCTTCATGTTTCCCTGTCGCACAGTCAAGATAGACGTGATCTTCCTTTCCAAATAACAGTTGGGTCTTTATTAGACACAAACGAACGGCTGTCGGCACCGAATGACGTGCCGATAGTGGCAAGAGCGCTACATTTCTTTAAGAATTCACATCTTAACTCCCAAAATATGGAATACAGGAGCCGGCACAACTTGCTGACTGTTACTGCCCATTTTTTTAATAACCATTTCTCGCTGTTGCTACAGGGCAACATGCAAAACAGGTTTTGTGATAACTAGCTCCGTAAATACGTCCGTACATAATTGAATATTCCGTAGCGTTCTCGAGCAAGCGACAATATGCCAGTACAGCGGGCGTGCCAGTTTGCGGATTTTGCAGTTGTATCGATACGTACAATTAAAAAACCGCCCAGCTAAATGGAAAAACAATGCGCTGAAAAAATATGCCAGTGATACGTTTGTTCACTAAGGCGTGCCAAATCACCGATTGAAAATTATGTGTTCTTACATATGACTCACAGAAGTACCGGCTAGTGCTCCTTGTGGGGACACCGTACACAGGGGAAAATAGTTCATTTAGGTTAAGGGATGTCCAAACTGTACCTTACAGTCATTCTTATACTTTATAATTGCGTGTACTTAAAGCGCCGGTGACATGTAGACGAACACGGCCGGCAAGCTAGGCCTAACGCTCGCTGGGAGTCTCAATGGGTAGGAGCGATCTCGATGCAGCTGGGTTGCGATGGTTTATCTTTTTGTATGTGAGCTTCGCAACATGCTTAACTGTTACCTAAACTGTAGCTTAAGTAAGTGGGCGGATAAGCAGTGACAGAGGTGCGTTTCCGGTGTGGCGATATCGAACGACGGCTGTTTTTCTGGCCTTCGCTGGGAGAGGTTGCGAAGCCAGAGCTCATTTACTTCTCGCCAACTTTGCGGAGATGTAACGATTTGCTCTTTCAGTTAGAAGCGGCGCCTCCAGGCGTATAAACACTGCAACATGGATTCGTTACAACACATCAATGATGGGAAGCTGGCATACGTGTGGGCATAGGCGTGCGCAGGGTTCTCCTTCAGGGGGGGGAAGGCGAAGGTTTGTTGCGACGCCCCCCCCCCCCCCCTCCCTGTTATGTCAATGAATGAAGCATACTTTGCCCCTCCCCTCCCTCCCCCCCCCTGAGTAGCAGCGCCCCTTCCCTTTTATGTCAATCTGTGGGCTGACTTTGCGCCCCCCTCCTCTTTGATAACCAAGCGTGCCCTCCCCCCCCCCCTATGCGAGCGGGGCATGCACAAAACGTGCATTCATTGCTGCAACGCACGTGCGCCGCACGAATTAACGCTGTTATTGACACGTGAATAATCAAATAAGCGTCCTAGAAAGCACAATATCCAGCGTTGGCTGCTTTGTGTTACTAATACATAGTTCTCCACATTCGAAAGGGAGTACATTAAAAATAACTGTGATTTCGCAAATCACATACATCATGAATGTCTTGGGCTTATTGTTTTTTCTCTGCCGAGCTAGAAATTGTGAGGCATGCTCGGGACCAGTTAGGATAGCATCTATCAGTACCATCGAATAAAGCGTTTTATTTTCAACGATACCGAAGCATTCCGCCTCACACACTACATAAAGGTGCTCGCGGCACTGGCAGAAGCCGTGCAGGCTCCAGTATGCGCCAGCGCACTCCAGTGGAAATGCCAGCGTCACAGCGGCCAAGCCAGCGCCCTTATACCTATCCGACCAAGCTCTCTCCTTGTGCGCTCACCCAAGTGCCAGTAAATCCCAGCGTGTAACCCGAGCTCCTCGCGTGTACCAGTGCCAAAAAAACACATTGGTATCAAGCTGGGAGTGCTGATTTTTGCAATAGGGAAAGCGAAAAGCATGGCCTTTGACATCAAACAAGTCATGTATGTTTGTCTTGCAGGTCATAACCAATCGAGGAGAATTTTTGTGCAACAAAGAAAAACAGCAGCACCCTTCAGGCAACCTGACACCAGTGCCGGCAAGCGCGTCTTCGTTTTCGAGCACGGGGCCATTATAACAAATAGATCTCATGGCCTCCTATCGTACATAATAATGCTCTGGTTTACGCTCGCTCTTAAACCAAGCTGACGTCAATGACATAACAAGGTTTGAGATCAGAGCGTGGCCCTTGAGATCCAACAAGCGCGGTTGTTAGTCTCGGAGGCCCTATCGGACTCAGAGAAGCTTCTCAAAATTAACAGAAGATGACAGCACTCCTCAGGCCGCCAGCGTAATCTCGGTTTTTCTACACGTGCGGTTCCATCCGGATAGCATCATTCCGCGCTAGATGTCTAGACACGATAACGATAACACTTGCGCGCGGTGCGTCGGCATTCTTTTTTAGCTTTTTCTTTTCTGCTTGCTCGGCTGTGTTCGACATTGCCGACGTTTGGTTTCCTAACTTTCGTTTAGAAGTGCCCTACTCTGCCCTACTACTTTGAGCGCGGGTAACAATGAGGTATTTTGTTGTATAAGTCGGTTGAGACACTTGAAAACGATCACTGAAAATGATCACGGAGTTGATTGCATCTTGATTTATCTTAGTGTAAAGGGAAGTATAACAAAAACGGGCTGCTAATAGTGATGCTAGGATATTTCCGTAATGGGCAACCTTTTTTCTTAACAGTTCTAATCATTTTTTTCTTTACACTCTTCCCGGACACTGACCGTTCTTGCCCTCGAATATCAGGATTATGAAACGACCGAAAGGGACGCCTTGCGTACTTTGAAATCTGAAAATGATCGTGGCAGTGTTCAAGAGTGAATACTTATTTGCGGAGCACTCAGGCTCCGGCATTCAAATATATCGTGCAGCATTCTTGCTGCTCGCTATTCCTACTTATCCGTGAAAGAATTCGCAATGCCCATGGACTGTCGCGCCATCAAGCGGAACTCACGAGCTTCCTCTCGAGGAGGGTTATTAGCATAGGCGTGCGCACGAGGGGGGGGCAGGGGGGGGGGGGCGCCCCCTTCTAGTCACCTCAGAGAGGGGGGGGCGCAAAGTATGCCCCATACATTGACTTAATAGGGAGGGGGGGGGGGGCTGCGACGAACCTTCGCCCTCCCTTCTGGGGAGACGCGAAGTAAAAATTGAGCGACCCTTATGCTACGCCTTTAAGAGTTGAACGCGATAACTATATCCTGTCCCCAGTGCGTATTTCAACCACTTAGATCATACTTGCTACGCACTCACAACGTGGTGTTAAGAGAATACGCGCAATAACGTGTGTGCCTTTTGTAAGGGGTGGCCGGCTTTAAACCACGAAGTCGTTATGGTAGTCACGTGTTGTGACGCCCGATGGTAATGTACGGTTGTACCACGCAATATTCCTGTGATATTTCAGGTTGTATTGTAAGGTATGGATCAAGGACGCGTGTGTTTGTGAATCGAGTTATTTTCTCTGCATTTCCAAGCAGAGGAAGTTATATTGCGTGTATTTACAAGCATACCTGCGGCTGCGTGGTCACGCAGACGGCCTGGGTTCGATCCTCACTCGGACCCGGAAATTTTTATTATTTATTTTATTTGCATCTTTCTCGATTTTACGGTCACTGATAAAATGATGATGATGATGAATCAATGGGTAGTCGTTAAGACGCTTTTAATAATATTGTTGGGGTTTAACGTCCCAGAACCAATGTATGATTATGACAGACGCCGTAATGGAGGGCTCCGGAAGTTTCGTTCACCTGGGGTTCTTTAACGTGCACGTAAATACAAGTATACGGGCCTCAAGCATTTTCGCCTGGATCTGAAATGCTCGCGCCGAGGCCGGGATTCTATCCGACGACCTGCGGTTCGGCAGTCGAGCGCCATAACTGCTTGGCGACCTTGGCGGGTCGTTAAGGTGCTTGTGTTATCAGACCTCTGAATCGCACGAAAACCAAGCTATTGTTAAAAACAACGCAAGACTGAAGACCCATGTAAAAAAACACGGTCTTTGAAATTAATTAGCACTGTGCGTTTATCTTACCAGTGCAGAAAAATGATCTACAGTCACAAAAGAAGGCAACCCTCTTCAGACAAGGCTGTTGTAGCCTTGGATACAGTTACAGCAAACGGGAGCATGTGTTACTTTTTGTTTCAAAGTACACGCCGCCGGAACTAAGTGCCACGCGCAGCATCTTATTCTACATCCGAAAGTTTTCACGTTTCCTCAAAAACGGATCAGTAGTAGATCACAACGCGAAAGTGGTAGGCAAAGCCGAAAAGCGTGGCCTTTGAGATCAAACAAGTCGTGTACGTTTGTCTTGGAGGTCATAATCAACTGAGAACAATTTTATTGCAATGACGAAAGACAGCAGCAGCCTTCAGGCAACCTGAATTCATACACGGCAAGCGGGTCTTCGCTTTTAAGCACGGGACCTTTATAACAAGTAAAACTCACGGCCTTTCATCGTACATATTTACGCTATTCCAGCTCATTTGCGCTCGCTCATTAACCAAGCTAACATCAATGACAAAAGAAGCCAAAAGATCAAAGCTGTAAATCGTGGCCTCTGAGATAAAACAAGCCCGGCTCTTACAGTCTCTGAGGCCCTATCGGACTCAGAAAAGCTTCTTAAACTTAACAGAAGATGACAGCACTCCTCAGGCCGACGGCGTGGCGTAATCTCGAAGAAAGAGGGACCTGCTGACAATGAATCGACAGCTTTTATAGACGTGCGGCGCCACACAGATGGCTGCATTGCGGGGCTACATGTCTCGAGACGATAATATCTACGCGCGATGCGTCCCTTGTTTTTAGCTTTATGTTTTGTTCGTTTCTTCCTGCTTGGCCGTATTCGACTTCGCTAATGTTTGGTTTGCAAACATTCCTTTAGATATGCCCTAATACATTGAGCACGGACATCGATAAGGTATTTTGTTGTATACGTCGTAGATACGTGTGTAAACGATGGCTAGGTTGGTTGCTACTTCATTTATCTTGGTGTAAATGGAAGGATAGCGAGAAGGATGAGCTGATAGTGATGCTATAGGAAGGGTTCATCGTGGGCAACGTTTCTTTTACGGTTTTGGCGTCCAGGTGTAATGTTTTGTTTGTTTGCCCTCATTCACTTCAATGACAATGCAGTCAGGGACCATGATTACCCTCGAATTTAATGATTATGAGAAAAAAAGGCGAAACGGACGCGTTTCGCACTTTTAAATGCGAAGCATTTCTTAGCAAACTCCTGGGTCTTTGAGTGTATCTATCTATCTATCTATCTATCTATCTATCTATCTATCTATCTATCTATCTATCTATCTATCTATCTATCTATCTATCTATCTATCTATCTATCTATCTATCTATCTATCTATCTATCTATATGGCCGCCTACGACTTTGTGCTCTGCTGGCCGTATCGTTAATGGCATGTATACCAAAATTGGTATGGCACTACACAACTGCATGACGAACATATCCAACGCGTCATACCATGAATATAATGGTATACTTGTCATGAACGGAATGATGTACATATCATGGCCTTGGTACTCTTACGGCCGTTTCCTTAACTTGATATACACCACGATTGGTACGACGTGACAACAGTGTATGATGAACATACCTGGCAGGTCGTAATGTGCAAATCATGACACACATGTCATGTAGAGCGTCATTTAGATGGCATGGTCTCGGGGCACTGGCGGCCGCTTAATTGAATAGCTATGTACCAATTGGTGTAACGAAACATTTCAGCGCGAGTAACATCCATCACATGTGGTAGCGTGAAAATGATGACATGCATATCAAGTTTGGAATGACATACATGCCATGATCATGCTGAGCTCGCAGCTCTTTCGCTAGCTAGACATCTACCAAAATCTGTTTTGGGTTACGTGACTCGATGACGAATATAAATGACGGCTGGTAACATGACAATCGTCGCGTGCATGTCACGAACGGCATGAGTTACATGTGCGTGACATGTAACATGAGTTACATGTCACGCTCATTGTGCGCTCACGGCCGTTTGACTAGCTTTATATGCTCCAAAATTGGTATTGCGTGACGTGACTGTACGATGAACACAAATGAAAGGTGGGAACATGGCAGTCATGACTCATGACGTGCATTACATGTACAGCATGATTTAGATGACATGCTCATGGCGCGCTCACGGCCGGTTCGCTAGCTTGATATCCGCCAAATTTGGTATTGGGTGATGTGACATCATGACAAATATAAATGGCACGTGTAAAATGAAAATAATGACACACGTTATGTACAGGATGATTTAAATACCGCACGCATGGTGCGCTCGTGGCCTGTTCGATACTTGATATACAACAAATTTCGCATTGGGTAATGTGATAGCATAACAAGCATAAATGGCAGGTGTAACAGGATAATCATGACATGCACGTCGTGTACAACGTGATTTACATGCCACGGTCATGGTGCGCTCGCGGCTGGTTCATTAGCTTGATATACACCGCAATAGACCTCTCCCGGGGTACGTCACAGCGTGTTGTCACCGGCGCACGTGCAAGGCGGCGGTTGGCAAAACACCCCGTTGGTAGTGCAGCGTGGAACAGTCGCGCGGTGCTTGGGGCACGCGTTTCCTTTTAGGGGCGAAGCTCCTCTTAGTCTAACCTTGTCAGGCGTAACGCGTAACCCCCAGTATCGCTTGCCATCTCGGAGGCCATGATAAGAGATGACCATTTCTCGTCTCATTTCCTAGATGGCGTTACTCTGCCGCTACTCTCCGAATTGCCGCTACTCTCCGATTGGCTGCTGCGCGCTTTGCCTGAGTGCGCGGCGATCGAGTGCCTCTCTCAGTCTCCTGGATCGTCGCCGTACGTGTCGAATCGTTGGTGGGGCATGGACGAAGCGAAGCAGCGGGCGCGGAGGGCCGCCGCTTCTCGGGCTCGCCTTTCGGGGTCCGCTGCTCTCGCTGCTCGGAGTGCACGTTGGCGCCGCTAGCTGTGCACTTCTCCGACCACAAGTGCGTAATATATAAAGGTAACTTGAAATCTGGTTGGAGACATATCACTGGTTGGAGACATATCACTGAATACCGGGTGTCAGAAGAAGCACACCTAATGAGGGTAGGTTTGAAATTCCTAGAGGAAAGCTTAGGTCTACGACCCCTCCCCCCTCCCCGTTTTGTTCTTTTCGTTTCATTCACGGAAGACCTGTTCCCTCTTCACCCTAACAATTCGTCTCGGCACCCCTCCCCCCCCCCCCCCACACACACCAACACCCTTCCCGCCCCCCCCGTATCCACAGTCGCCCTCCCCCCTCCTTTGTTAGGACGGAGGAGAGGGTACGAAGCATATACACGCTAGCGCTAAGGAAATCAGTTCTAGCCTTGAAGAAGAGAAGTACACTTGTCGAAACGTCGGCTCGAGCACAGAAGCCCTGTTTACGGATTTTTTCATCGCAAGCTTCCATCTTCCCCCTTCCTCCGATTTTTTGGATTATAACAACAAGTGTTATTTACGTCAGCGCGAAGACTAAACTACGGTGAATTAAAACACGAGACTACGAAGCAGGCCAGTAAAAGCTGGGCTTTGAGATTAACCAAGCCGGGTCCTTGCCTAACCTTATTTACGCCCGCGCCAAACGAAAAAAAAATCGTGAATCGCAACGCACACATTACAAGCCTACCACTCATAGCAGCAAAGCATGTCCTTCGAGATTAACATTCTCGGTGCTTGTAGTCTTCGAGGCCATAAAGGACTCGGAAGAATTGTTTTACTGTGCAAGAAGATGGCAGCACTCCTCAGGCGGGCATGCTTGAAAGGTGAAGGAGCAGCGTTGTCTCGAAGACCGGCACGCGACCTGGCAACGAATCAAAAATATTTTATATAGACATGATGCGTCATGCATTGCGCTGCGTTCCGCGTCTAGCAACGATAAGAGCGCGCCAGATGGTTTCGAAGTACACGGTGCCGTCTGCGCCGTTGCAGCTGGGGGACTTTCCACCAAATGTCGAGTTATTCTCAGTTGCTTTAGGACCGACGTAAGCCCACAGTGCGAGTGGGAAAGGCATACTTTTGCTGGATACATCGGCACAGCCCCATAAAAAATGGTCACCTTAATGCGATTGTCGGCGTGCAGCAGGTTCATTCCCGATAATGATTAGCAGTTAGCACCACCGTACTCTAGCGAAGGTTTTTAAAAACATTCTGTAATTAGTTGTTCAGGATTCACTCGCAATTAGCAATACATTTTCTAGTCTCTTCGGGGCTTGGCCTTTCATTTGAGGCGAGAAAAGAAGCAATAAAAAATTTCGTGTCACGGCCTTTATAGGCCTTTTTACTAGGAATTTCAAACCCACCATAGTTAAGAGGAGCGTCTTTTGAGAACCGCGATTCAGCGAAACCTCAAACATCCCTCTTCTCCACTCTCTCTTCTCCACACACAACGTCTAACGTCGCCCCCCTCTCCTTCCCACTCCCCCCCCCCCCCCCTTTGTTAGTCTATTCGCTTATTTTGTTCAGAATGGAGGAGAAGGTACAAAGCTTACACACGCTAGCGCTAAGAAAATCAGTTCTAGCTTTGAGGAAGACAAGTCGACTTGTCGAAATGTAGGCTCGAACACACACATTTTTACGGTTTTTTTTTTTTCAACCAATGCCTCCAACTTCCCCTTCCTGGCGTTTTTTGAACATCCTAAAGTTATTTACGTCTGCGAAAAACGAAGCTACAGTAGATCACAACGCGATACTGATAGGATAAGGCGAAAAGCGTGGCCTTTGAGATCAAACAAGTCATCTCTGTTTGCCTTGGAAGTCATAACTAACTGAGGACAGCTTTTGTGCAATCAATAAAGACAGCAGCACTATTCAGCCACCCTGATATCATTGACGGCAAGCGCGTCTCCGTTTTCAAGCACGGGGCCACAATAACAGGGAGAACCCACGGCCGTCTATCGTACATATTAATGCTCTTTCATCTGATTTACGCTCGCTCTTAAGCCAAGCTGACGTCAATAAGAAAAGAAGCTTTGAGATCAAAGCAGTGAAGCGTGGCCCTTGAGATCCAACAAGCGCTGTTCTTGGTCTCGGAAGCCCTATCGGACTCACAGAAGCTTTTTAAAGTTCACAGAAGATGACAGCACTCCTAAGGCCACCAGCGTAATCTCGTAAGAAAGAGAGCATAGAGTTTCATACAATAATACTGTATGAAACTCTATGAAAGAGAGTTCCCATATCGTTGAATCAACAGTTTTTCTACAGGTGCGGTTCCATCCGGCAACGCCTCCTTTTTTTATCAATGCCAGCCAAATGCGCCCGTTCCAGCCGTTCAACACCCTCTCCTCTAGCCCTTTCCTACTCTCGCCCATTGCCTAGCCTTCGCGTGTGTTTTGCTTTCACGGGGGAGAGCATCCATTATGTGGTGCCTCACGACGGAAAGCATATGAAGTAATGTTTTGTTCAGTTGTGCGCAGATCCGTGGGGCGGCGTCTTGCATCCCTCGGGTTCACTAGGTTGCCGGTCACGCTGGCTCTGTAAGAGCAGAGTGTACTGTAAAACTGGGGAGTGCTCGGAACGGCCGCAGAACCAATGCACAGAAAGTGAAACCCAAAGCAGGTCAATCCGCTCGTAGCGCTGCCGCTAGTCTGCAGAGTGTCGTCGTTTCAGGAGTTCAGCACAGCTCCGCCAAAGTGTTTCAGGGGTAGAATGCCCGCTTCCCACTCAAATGGCCCGTTTTCGAATCGCAGCTGCAGATGGTGGATTTTAATTCTTAGCGTCACTTGTTACAGCTGTATTGGCTTGCCTTTGTATCTTAAATCGAACTTACTCCTACAAATAGTAACGCTAAATGGGAAGTAAAGAAGAAGAAATTTGGCAGTGAGCGTATATATTTGCTTTGAGATATTCCGGGTTTTGTGTGGTGATTCAGGGGAGCCTCCTCGTCAACATATTTGAACTCTTATTTGATGAAATGCAGCCTGTATACTCCTCGTTTGAGTGTGCGCGCACTTCAAGACGCAAGGATTTGTCCCCGCTGTGCAGAGCGACACAACGCGGAGTCCTGCCGAGCAACCACCCTGAAATGTACCAACTGCCAAGGATCGCATGAAGCGTCATCAAGAGAATGTCTATTTGTTAAAAAAGAATGGAGTGTCTTGAAGCAGATGGTGCGGGACGGCTCAACGCACAAAGAGGCTGCAGACATTGTAAGAAATAGACAACGGCGCTCGCGTCGGCAACGAAGGTCTAGGGCTACTGCTGCTCAATCTGTACGGACACCGCGATCTCCTACTCCGACAGACCATGAGTCTTCCCTTAAGCGACAGTTTCCACCACTGGCCCCACCACCACCGCCCAATGCATCACAGTCGGAGAGCCGAAAAGGTGTAGAGGCTTCGAAAGCTGCGGCGGAGGTCGCGTGGCCCTCACTGCCACCACTGCGCACTCATAAAGAGCCGGTGCAGAATGCCCCTCAGTGCGCATCATCGTCCACAGATGATTTCCATTACAAAAACCGACAAGTCCTGGCTGTGTTGAGGTCTCTCATGACCACGATGCGTACTCTCCTCAACGGAATGACAACTCCATCGGCTCAATGCGCACTGCAAGTTCTGGATTCCTTAGAGCTAGTCCTTGCAAGCCTTTTTTGAACATCTTGGGTTCCAGTCTACTTTCACCCAACCGTAGAGGAACTGGTCTCAAACACTTCCCAGTTGTGACTGTCTAAGTGTGCGTGATGAACGCTGACATGTGTGTGCGCGCATCACTTGTTCTCTCTTTCCTTCTTGCTTTCTCTCTTCTTTTCCTCCCCTTTCCCCCTCCCCCCCGTGTAGGGTAGCAAACCGGGTATAACCTGGTTAACCTCCCTGCCTTTCCTTTGCCTCTCTCTCTCTCAAGACGCAATGTGAAATGCGTACCCATATGTTGCCATGTCCCGCTATGCGGCGAGGCTATAATTAGGAAAGCGCAGCGTTGACATGGACAAAGCAAGAAAAACAACGGGACATTCTGTAGCCAATGTAGCTAATTTCAATTCGCCAACTAATAAATCTATATGACATTTTCTTTGCGCAAATAATCCATGCCAAATCCGCATGACTAAAGCAATACTGCATATCTGATCGATGAGATCGCTGCCCTCTTTCAGAATCCGCGCCTTCTGAGGTATTCGAGCTTCACGCATCTCCTTTAAAGGAGTACTGAATCCAATCTTCGCAGCTGAATTTACTCTGTTTTAGAAATATGGTGTATACACAGACGCTCTAAACAAGTGTGAAGGTCAGGAAAAGTTCTTAGCGCACGTTAATTTGACATAAACGTCAAGTTGAGTTATAAACTGCTATTGAATAAATTACAATGCTATGGATTTAGGGAAACACCCCTCAAACTTTTGCAGTCATACCTAAATGCGCGGTCTCAGTTTGTTAATATAAATAGCTTCAAATCACGTAAACAACCAATTAAAAGCGTGGTGCCACACGGTAGTATTCTGGGGCCTGTATTATTTTTTTCAAGCTAAATGAAATAATCAACATTGATGAAAATTTTAATTTCAAATATATACACATGGCTGCACACTATTTTTCATGTAAAGAAAATTTAGTACTCTCGAGGCTCTAGCGGCGAACACATGTTATAAATATCGTTATTGGTTTACTAAGAACAATTTATTGCTAAATGAAGCAAGAAAATAATGTGCCCTTATCCGAGATCTCGGCACATCTCTTCATTATGTTACCCTAGGCGCATACAAAATTGCAGAAACAAAATCAATCCAGACGCTTGCAGTAATTTTTGTTTAGCATGTATCGAGGAATGAGCTACAGATCACTTGAGCTTAAAGCTGAGACGCGTGATGGGTGCTTTGAAAAACCGGCAGATCCCACGCACTGTGGGAATCGATGTGACGCGAAGCAGCCAGCAAGGGGCAAATCATGCTGTACATAATATGCATGTCATTATTTACATGTTAGGGCCTGTAATTTGTGTTCGTCATACAGTCACGTCACGCAATACAAATTTTGGTGTATATCAAGCTAGCGAACTGGACGCAAGCGCACCACGAGTGTGGCATGTAAATGGCATTGTAGATGACATGCATGTCATGATTTTCTTGTTACAACCTGCCACTTATGTTCGCTTAATTTTTTACCTCGAATCGCAACGAGACGCGAGACCAATCTGCCTCCGTTTCGCATGCGTACGTATTCTCGCGCTCTGCGCATCGTGCAGACGCCATCCACGTTCCAGCGTTTACATTGACGGACACCCTGTCAATTCCAAAGTGTGTTCCTCGAACGCCTGCGCCCACTGAGACGGGGTCGGTCACAATGGAACGTGATGCGCGCGTCTCCCTCCTTGCATGATTAGAGACGCTGGTCACAGCGACGCTACGCAAGCAAAGCGCTAGCGCTGTAAAGTCCAACGCGACCAGCGTACGTTTGCGCGCCCCGGCACCCAACTGGCACTTTGCCAGGGCACGGCTGGAGGGACGGACGGACGGGCGGACGTCGGACGTGAACATGAGACATTAAAGGCTTTCACCTTAACATTTATTTATTTATTCAAAATACCTTACAGGCCCAACAGGGCATTGCGTAAGGGGAGCATCAAAATATTATATACATGCACAGCTGAATACAAAGAATAACAAAATTTAAGGAAAAATTGTAGAAAATTGTACAATGAATAACAGTGACAACGATAAAGAAAATACAGCGGGAACTAAACGAAGGCAATGAAACATGTGTGACTATACAGCCGGCTACAAAATTTATAAAGAGGCATTGAGTTACACGAGTCACAAAAGCGAAGACATCTCTCAAGATTACACATCGAAACGTAGTGCATGTTAATATTCAAACCTACTAAAAATCACTAAAAACGAAAAAAAAGGAAAGGAAAAAAAAGGAAAAAAGAGACAAGAAAGAACCGAACGCTCAATGCATAATTACCAAACTTGGTGTGAATAAATGAAACAGTTAATCATGAAAATGTGTGTTGAGGCAGTGGCGAAATTTTTCTCTATTGTGCTCAACTACGATGTCATCTGGAAGGTCGTTCCACATGCGGATGACGCGTGGGAGGGCAGATGAGTTGAAGATGTCTGTTTTACCGTAGATGCGCGTGAAGGAAAGATGATTATGCAATCTTTTAGACGTGAATGTAGACATTTGCAATGTTACGGGCAATGGCCTTGCTTCGTACACGTATTTATGAAACAATGAAAGGAGGGTTATGTCACGACGGCGGCTCAAAGGGAAAAGTGATAAATTCTTTTTAATTTGTGTTATGCTTGCGCTGTGATCGTAGTTTTGAGAAATGAATCTAGCGGCTCTATTCTGGACGGATTCTAGCATGTTAATTAAATAAGTGTAATGAGGGGACCAAACTGAAGAAGCGAATTCGAGCTGAGGGCGAACAAATGTTATGTAGGCTAAAGCACGTATATTTAGGGGCGTCTTACGTAGGTTGCGGCGTAAGTAGCCTAATGATCGTGAGGCGTTGCTGCAGATATTAGTGATGTGGGCAGTCCAGGAAAGGTTCGATGTTAAGGTTACACCTAAATATTTGAAAGAGTTAACGCTAGATACGAGTTTGCCATTAATAAAGTATGAAAACTCTGAGTTGGAATGTTTGCGAGAGAAGGACATTGTCTTACATTTATTTGGATTGAGGGACATAAGCCAACAATGGCACCAATTGCTAATGAGGTCGAGATCGTTTTGAAGTATTACGTGATCGTTAGTACTAGTAATTTCTCGGTAAATTATACAGTCGTCAGCAAAAATACGCACTTGTGAAGATAAATTATTTGGTAAGTCGTTTATATAAATAAGAAAAAGTAGTGGACCGAGCACGCTGCCCTGCGGCACCCCGGAAGAAACGTATGAAAGCGGAGAGGAAAAATCATTAACAACGGTGAACTGCTGCCGGTTAGTAAGAAAATTCCGTATCCATGACAGAGTTAAAGAATCTAAACACAAGGAAGATAGCTTAGAGATTAGTCGACAGTGAGCAACGCGATCAAAGGCTTTCGAAAAATCCAAAAAAAACACAGTCAATTTGCAGGTTTAGATCTAGGTTATGATGTAAGTCAGTTGTGAACTCGAACAGCTGTGTTTCGCATGATAAGGCCTTTCTAAATCCATGTTGGTTTGAAAAGAAAAAGTTATTTTGCTCTAAGTGATTGTAAATATGGGTGGCGATGATATGCTCGAGCATCTTACAGCAGATGGATGTTAGTGAAATGGGCCTGTAATTTTGAGGTAAGTTTCTATTGCCATTTTTAAACACGGGAACGACCTTTGCAATTTTCCACTCATGTGGAAGCTCTCCTGTTGATAGTGATTGCTGAAAGATGTGACATAATATTTTACTCGAGGGTGAGGCCGTATTTTTTAGTATCTTGGTGTTAATCTCGTCAACGCCTGCTGACGTGGACAGTTTAAGATTATTTATGATAGATGCGATACCGTCAACGGTGATGTCAATGGGCTGCAAAAAGGGATAGTCAAGATCAGCTACTTCGGGTATGTTTGTATGGTCTTCAATGGTGTAAACTGATGAAAAGAATGTATTGAATGTGTTAGGACAGTCTTGATCTGGAATGGGAATGTGGTCGTCGTCGTGCAACGTGATGTTGTTATCGTGGCGTTCCGGGCACACTTGTTTCCAAAACTTTTTTGTGTTAGTTGTGAGCAGTGACGGCAGATCATGAGAAAAATATTTATCCCGGGCAGCGCGTATCGCAGAGCAGTAGTTATCCAAAAAGTCCCTGTATTTTTTCCATGACGTAGCAGATTTCGCGCGTTTTGCTGCCGCGTACAGCCTCTTTTTTTTATTTCTTAATCTGTTGAGTGACTTGCTGAACCACGGATTGCGTTTATCATTTGTTATTTTGATTAAAGGAATGTGTGCGCTAACTAATGAAGCTAACTTGTTTTTGAAGAGAGTCCAGTTGTCTTGAACGGACCGATTATAGAAGGACGGTAAGAAGACGCTGTCAAGGAATGTACACAATTCATCATTTATAGCACTATAATTCCCTCTATTATAATCACGAATTATTTTTGTTGTGGCACCAGCAAGACGAGATGGGACGTTAAGAATCATTTGTACTAACCGGTGGTCACTGAAACCATCTAAATATGTTATATTTCCTATAGTATTTGGTGCCGTTGTTAATACCAAGTCCAGTATATTCGAGTCACGAGTGGGCTGGGTTATGATCTGGGCTAGGTTAAAATCTAATGTTAAGGCGATGAACTCAGTGGAGACATGACAATTCGATGACAGCAGCGCCCAGTTTATAGCAGGAAAATTAAAGTCGCCAAATAAGTAAACGAGCTCAGTTGGACAATTCTTAACAGCGTCAGTTATGCTGCTTCGCAAGTCGCTTAGAAAAGATGGATTTGGGTCTGGAGGACGATAGCAGCAGCCAAACAATAATTTCTCGAAGCGAGTCATGCAAACAACCCATACAATCTCTAGATTTGAGAAAGACGCAATTAAATAAGAGGTTATTGTCTTTTTAATGCCTATAATTACGCCTCCACCTCTCTTGTTACTGCGATCATGTCGGTAAATATTATACGTATTATGTATGGGACTAATTTCATTATCAGAAATGTCAGCATGAAGCCATGTCTCAGTGAAGATGATTATGTCAGAACCTGTATCTTCAAGGAAGGAACCTACCGGATCGAGTTTGCACAGAAGGCTGCGAATATTAGTAAATGATATGGTGAGTGACGGTGAAAGCTGAGGCTCAGGTGCCTGCTTGAATTCACGGGTGCGCGTACCATGTCTTAGCTATCTGTTCACTTGCACTACCGTGCTTGTGACGTGGTCATACACGTAAGTTGCGTCATCTATGCGCATTCTGTCAACAGAGAGCTTGAAAAATTTTTTTCTGGCCTTCGCGAATTCGATAAGTTTTCTTCTTGCCTCTCGCGTGGCAGGAGAGAAGTCTTCACGAATAGAAAACTCGGACCCTTTAAGCTTTCTTGCAGCGGACAAGATGCGCTCTTTATCCTTATAAAATGTCATTTTCGCGATGATAGGCCTCTTTTTGCTGTCAGCGTGTTTGCCTAACCTATGCACCCTTTCGAAATTTGTGCTTGATAAGTTAATGTCAAGCTTTTGTGAACAGAATTCTACAATTTTCTGCTCGGACATTGCCCAGTCTTCTTTTCCGTCATCCGCAATGTTAAAGAAAAGCAGGTTTGAGCGCCGCATTCTGTTCTCAGTATTATCGCACCGAGAAGAAATAGTGGCCAAACGATCAGATACACTGCGTAGGGCGTCAGCACTAGCTTCGGCCCCATCCGAGCTGTTTCCGCCCGTGGGAGTACTGGCTAGCGCAGCAATCTTTGCGTTCAACAACTTAATTTCACCTTCGACGGCTTCTTGCTTCTTTTTCGAAATATTAAGTTCAGCGAGAAGTGTTACCTGCGTTTCTTCTAGCTTATCAATCTTCTTCAGAGCAGAAGTATGACCAGCTTTGACACTAGTTAGCTCGGAAAGCAAGCTTGTTTGCGCTTCTTCCAACTTCTTAATTGCATCTAGTGCAGCAGAAAATGCCTCTTCTTGAACTTTAGTCATCGGTCCCGGATTTGACTCAACATCACCTGATAACATTAGTGTTAACGCAGACAAGGCATAACACATTTCAGATGCAAGAGCCAAAAATCGCTTAAACACATCATTCAGGTCTCGTGGGCACGACACCACCAACAAACAATAATTATTGGATTTAACACAAGCAGCACCTTTCAGGAAACTAACCTGGAAAGGCAACGGACGTAAGCTTGGCATCCTGGAAACGGTGTCGTGCCCGAAAGAAGCGGCTGCTGACTGACGAATATGAAGGGTGTCAGTAGCGTCCAACGTAGTTGTGCTGGATCCATGTTGCCAGATGAGCTGCCCGGCTGGCTCCAATCTTGGCATCCTGCGCAACCATTGCGGCCGCCCTGGTAGGGAATCTTCTGCAGCTACTTGGCACGAACCGAGCAGTCCGGAACAAAGGACCCAGGTAAAGGTGACCTGGAAAGGCAACGGACGTAAGCTTGGCATCCTGGAAACGGTGTCGTGCCCGAAAGAAGCGGCTGCTGACTGACGAATATGAAGGGTGTCAGTAGCGTCCAACGTAGTTGTGCTGGATCCATGTTGCCAGATGAGCTGCCCGGCTGGCTCCAATCTTGGCATCCTGCGCAACCATTGCGGCCGCCCTGGTAGGGAATCTTCTGCAGCTACTTGGCACGAACCGAGCAGTCCGGAACAAAGGACCCAGGTAAAGGTGACCTGGAAAGGCAACGGACGTAAGCTTGGCATCCTGGAAACGGTGTCGTGCCCGATTTGTATGTCAAGCTGGCGAAACGGCCACAAGGGTGTCATGAGCGTGGCATGCAAGTCATGTTGCACATGACATGTCATGATTTGCATATTGCCACTTGTCATTTATCCTCGTCATACAATCACGTCACTGAACAGCAAATTTGGTGTATATCAAGCTAGCGAAACGGCCACGGGGGTACCATGAGTGTGGCATGCAAGTCATGTTGCACATGACATATCATGGTTTCAATATTACCACTTGTCATTTATGCTCGTCATACGGTCACGTCCCTCAATACGAAGTTTGTTGTATATCATGCTAGCGAAACGGCCACGAGTGTGTCATGAACGTGGCATGCAAGTCATGTTGCACATGACATGTCATGACTTCCGTATTACCACTTGGCATTTATGTTCGTCATACAGTAACGTCACGCCATACCAAATTTGGTGTATATCAAGCTACCGAAACGGCCGTCAGCGCACCATGAGCGTGGCATGTAAATCATGTTGTATATGACATGCAGGTCATGATTTTCATATTACCACCTGTCATTTATGCTCGTCATACAGTCACGTCACTCAATCCCAAATTTGGTGTATATCAAGCTAGCGAAACGGCCACGAGAGTGTCATGAGCGTGGCATGCAAGTCATGTTGCACATGACATGTCATGATTTTCATATTGCCACTTGGCATTTATGTTCGTCATACAGTCACGTCACGAAATACCAAATTTGGTGTATATCAAGCAAGCGAAACGGCCGTCAGCGCGCCATGAGCGTGGCATGTAAATCATGTTGTACATGACATGCACGTCATTATCTGCATATTACCACCTTTCATTTATGTTCGTCATACAGTCACGTCACTCAATCCCAAATTTGATGTATATCAAGCTAACGAAACGGCCGCGAGCCGGCCATGAGCGTGGCATGTAAATCATACTTTTCATGACAAGTTAGTCATGATTTTCATGATTTGACCAGCCATTTATGTTCGTCATACAGTCATGTTATGGCATACCAAATTTGGTATAAGTCCCATTAACGATACGGCCAGGAGAGCAAAAAGTCGTAGGCGGCTAGATAGATAGATAGATAGATAGATACGCTCAAAGTCGCCGAAGTTCGCTAAGAAATGCTTCGCATTTAATAATTGTCGACGCATTTGGCCCGTTACTGTAAAGCGACTTATATATCAGGCTCTTTTCCATGTCGCCTTGAACTACTGTGCTCTGGTATGGGCCAGCACTACGTCCACCGATATAAATGAGCTAAAAATAGTTTAGAACAGAGCGATTAAGTCAGGAGAGGACGTACTATACCATGAACACAACGGAGAATTTTCGTGTTCAACATAAATTGTGACGTCCAATGAGATATAGAAATTCAGGTTGCTCCAATCCTACATTACCACAAATCGCGGGAAACTCAACGCATTTTGGACACTCGCAGATCTTCAACACACTCAAAGAATCTACTTTCGCTTTAAAATGAATCTTAAATGAATCAAGATCATCCGCAATTTTTCACAGAAATAGAGTTTTGATTCATAGCCTGGCAGGTCTCAAGTGTATCCTTTTCAAGTACCCGGCGTCACTTGTCGTTCAACCATAACTACGAGTGTTATTTATTTACGTCAGCGCGAAGACTAAACTACAGTAAATCAAAACGCTGGAGTACCAAGCAAGCCAGTAAAAGCTCCGCTTTGAGATTAAACAAGCCGGGTCCTTGACTAACCTTATTTACGTCCGCAACAAAAGAAAAAATCGTGAATCGCTACGCAGACCTTGCAAGCCAACAACTCAAACCAGTAAAGCATGTCCTTCGAGATTGACAATCTGGGTGCTTGCAGTCTTCGATGCCATAACGAGTCCGAAAGAATTGTTTTACTTTTAAAGAAGATGGCAGCACTCCTCAGGCGAGCTTGCTTGAAAGGGGGAGCAGCAGCGTTGCCTCGGAGACGGCGCGCTATCTGCTCTGCCTGCAATGAAGCGACAATATTTTTATAGAGATAACGCGTCATGCAATCTGCAGCATCCGGCGTCTAGCTGCGATAAGTGCGCGCCCGATGGCTTCGAAGGATACGTTTCAATTTCTTTTTTTTTCTTTGCGTTCTGCGCCGATGTAACTGGGGGCTTCCCACCAAATGTCGTCTTTCTCTTTTGCTTTAGAACCGGCGTCAGCCCTCAGTGTGCGAGTAGGAATGGTATACTTTTGCTGTATGCATCGGCACAGCTCCTTAAAAACGGGCCACCTTAATGCGATTGTGGGAATGCAGCAGGTCACTTCCCGATAATGGTTAACGGTTAGCACCACTGTTCTAAAGCGAAGGAAAAATTCGTTGCATGGATGGAAACCTTGAATACGAAAACGCGTACTCGTAGTTACGCGTGCCTCATAGTTACGTTGATGGTTCATAAAGAAACAGGACAAATAAGCAGCCAGTAAATAAAAGGATGGAGCAACAAAATTATCTGCAGCAATACGTACAATGAAATTTCATTGAAAATATCAAGTAATAACCAATCGCAACACTTCGCATTACCAAAAAAAGCCCCCCACCTCCCCGAAGGGGAATCGTGAGGAAATGCGAATGCATTTCGCGCGCGCTTCACTCCATTTATATATGGTGGTTGTGGTTTGAAGAAGGAAAAGGCGCCTAATTTCTGCAGCCCGGTCGGGAGCACGGCGCAGCGCCTTTTTTTTTTTTTGCTTTTTCTTGTTTTTTTTAATTTTTTTTATTTATTTTTTTTAATTTTTTTTTTTCATATATAGCTCCGCCGAGCTCCGCCGCAGACCGCTTTTAGTTAACGCGCACGCTGCGAATTTTTATTGTTCAACAACGCACAGGAGAAATGTCCCACCAGCACCACCTTGGGGGTCAAGATTCATTGCCATATATACGGGGTGGCCAGTGAACGGTTGTGCAGCGCGAGCAGTCGGTTTTTTCAACCAAGAAACTCGCTAGCAGACGCTGCCTGTGTCGGCGTCGCCAGGCGAGAGAGGGAGAGGGAAGAGCGTAGGAGAGGAGAGAGAGGTGGGGTGCGCATGCGCAGTGGGAGTGTGGACGGCGCGGGCAGGGATGCCTAGAGGAGAGAGGGGGGAGCGTAGCAGGGGAGAGAGGAGGGGAGGCGCATGCGCAGTGAGGGTGTGGTTGCCGCGGGGAGGGATGCCTAGGGGAGGGAGAGAGGAGGTTTTTTATCTTTATTTTTTTTTTGAAAGGGTTTGCGCATGCGCAGTAAGGGCGGTCACGCCGTACATCACCACCACCGGATTAAGCTTCGCCATAAGATGCTTCACATCTAACACCTGCCGGCGCGCACACCTCCTCAACCTATCCTCCTCCTCCTCCTCCGCGGACAACGCCAACGCCAACGCCGGATGCCTGACATAGCCCGACTATGAAATGCATTCGCATTTAAAAAAAAGCACACACAGACACTCTTCGGGAGTTTTGCTCACCAGATTCTTGGCTACATTCAGAAGCATCGCCCGCAAGGAGAGGGTCGTGGCTCTGTTTGAAACCCGTTTGCAGCTCTCAAATGAAAATGTGGCGCTCTTCACGGAACACTTGACTGTAGGGACAATTTGAGAGAGAGAGAGAGAGAAATAGATGAAAAGGAAAACGCAGGGAGGTTAACCTGGTACAAGTAACCGGTTTGTTACCCTGCACAGGGGAGGGGAAACAGGGGTTGTAAAGAGGACAGAGGGAGAACGAGATAAAATAAAAACAAAAATGAAGAGGATACACACATGGACACACAAGCAGGGCGTTCAAATCAAAGGCGTTCTGAGAGGCAATTGAACGTAGGAAGCGCAGTAGCGCTTGCACAGCCTGCTTCTGGGGCGTTAGGTCCGGTCGATGGCGCAGGATTCGTTCATCCGAAAGAGTTCGGCCGTCCAGTTTTTCAAACACGTTGCAAAGCGACTCTCTCTGTATGCAGTACTTGACGCACTCACACACACTACGGTGTATAGTTTCATCGCCTCTGTAGTGGTCACTTGCTGCGGTGTCGGACGCAGCAAACTGCAGTGCAACCTGACCCAACTCAGGCTTCATGTCTGTTAAGGAGTCGCGTTAGATTGTGTAATAAAGCGCTTTAGAAGAGTAACGTAACAACCAGGAGTGACAGAATCCGAATTGCGTAACGGTCGAGTTGGTCGATGAATGCTCCAACCCATCACTGACTGAACCCTCAAGCGTAATTCTTCGT
Source organism: Rhipicephalus appendiculatus (assembly GCA_030522465.1). NCBI lineage: Eukaryota > Metazoa > Arthropoda > Arachnida > Ixodida > Ixodidae > Rhipicephalus > Rhipicephalus appendiculatus. The sequence goes on along the minus strand of JALIZH010010787.1, from coordinate 497,629 downwards.
CGTCGTCAGCCAGAGCACCAACAAAGTGAACATAACGACTTAAAAGTGTGTGGCGGGTACAACGCTTTTCCGAAGATTGACGAATAATGGCATCGTCGATGCTTGCGTAGTGGCTACCTTGCAAGTGTGCTTGTAGTAGTTGCCCCAAGAGTGTTTATAAAGGGCTCTAGAAAGGTGGCTCTTCCAGCTTTCACTGTGACTTCAAAACATTCAAAATGGCCGCTTGTGCGTCACCAACGGAGCCACGGGGCTGTGCGGTCGTGAAAACGTCAGTGTATCTTGCACGAGCACGAGACCAGAAGCTCATACCATGTTGTGACTTCAGGATACAGTAGGAGCCAAAACTAGCTTTTAAAAACATACTGTAATGAGTTTTTCAGGGTGCACTCGCACTTAGCTGTATGATTTATAGTCTCTTGAGGTCATGGCCTTTCATTCGAGGCAAGAAAACAAGCAATGAAAATTTTCGTGTCAGTGCCCCTTTAAGCCCTCCTCTTAGGAATTTCAAACCTACCATAGATAAGATTAGCTTCTTTTGACAACCGTGATTCAGCGAAACCTCAAACATCATTACCATACACTCCCCCCGCTTATGTCTTCTCTTTTAATCACGAAATATTTCTTCTTTGTTTCAGACACAATTCCATCGACATAAGGATGAAACCACGCGTCTAATCGTGGAAGCCGAAGTTATCTATGAACTCGGTGATTTGTGCATTGGTATGCCTTCAATAGCATTGTCAACCAAGGAGATGGGTTTCCTGCGTAAGCGGTGATACAGGGTAGTATCTGTTTTGATAGGGTGACTTGTCGCGCATAGATTTGACTGATCCCACGTGCTGAACTGCCTGCCTGGCGATTACGGTTTAAAAGCAGCCTGCTTTTGAAAATAGACATGTTGTTGCTAGTAGCGCTGTGTGGCGTCCATATGTGCCTTCTCGTGTCCGTGCGTCGTTTGGCGCGTCATAAAATCTTTTCAAATGAATCACCAACAAGCCCACATTGCAACTCTCGACGAAAATTTACGCTGTATTCATGGCCGACCTAAACAAAAATAAATGATGGAAACCAATAGTTACGCTCGCCATTATAAACGCTCGCTGTCAAATCTCTTCTTCTTTACTTCCCATTTAGCGTTATTTCTGGTAGTAGTACGTAGCAAGTAAAGCTAGATTTAAGAAACAAAGGCAAGTCAATACAGCTGTAACAAGCGACAGTAAGAATTAAAATCCACCATCTACAGCTGCGATTCGAACACAGGCCATTTCAGTGGGAAGCGGGCATTCTACCCCTGACCCACTTTGGCGGAGCTGCGCTGAACTCCTAAAACGACGACACTTTGCAGACTACCGACCGCAGCGCCACGAGCGGATTCACCTCCTTTTGGCTTCACTTTCTGTGCTTTGGTGCTGCGGCCGTTCCGAGCACTCCCCTGTTCTAGTACACTCTACTCTTACAGTGCCAGCGTGACCGCCAACCTAGAGTGCATCGATGCGTTTGTCCGCCTCCGCTCCGTCGAGGCACTCAACGCCAACCTAGTGAACACGAGGGATGCAAGACGCCGCCCCACGGATCTGCGCACAACTGAACAAAAAATTACTTCATATGCTTTCCGTCGTGAGGCACCACATAATGGATGCTCTCCCCCGTGAACGCAAAGCACACGCGAAGGCTAGGCAATGGGGGAGAGTAGGAAAGGGCTAGAGAAGAGGGTGGTGACTGGCTGGAACGGGAGCATTTGGCTGGCATTGATAAAAAAGAGGAGGCGTTGCCGGATGGAACGGCACGTGTAGAAAAAGTGTTGAGTCATTATCAGCAGATCCCTCTTTCTTCGGAGATTACGCTGGCGGCCTGAGGAGTGCTGTCATCTTGTGTTAACTTTCAAAAGCTTCTCCCAGTCCGATAGGGCTTCCGAGACTAAGATCCGCGTTTATTGGATCTCAAGGGCCACGCTTGGCCGCTTTTATCTCAAAGCTTATTTTTTCATTGACGTCAGCTTGGTTTAAGAAAGAGCGTAAACCTGATGGAAGGGAATTAATATGTGCGATAGCAGGCCGTGAGTTCTCCTTGTTATAATGGTCCCGTGCTTGAAAACGGAGGCGCGCTTGCCGTCTATGATATCAGGATGGCTGAACAGTGCTGCTGTCTGTCTTAATTGCTCAAAAACTGCCCTCAGTTGGTTATGACTTCCAAGACAAACATACATGACTTGTTTGATTTCAGAGGACACGCTTTTCGCCTTTGCCCGTCAGTTTCGCGTTGTGATCTACTGTAGCTTCGTTTATCGCATACGTAATTAACTTTAGGATGTTGAAAAAACGGCAGAAAGGGGAAGACGGAAGCACTCAGGGTTGCCGTTGGGTGGACATCAAAAGGCACCAGAACTCGCGCCAAAGGTAGCCAAAGTAGCCATGTCATTTGATATTATCGCCGCATTTCTAGCCAGATAGAACAGAAGCAGTATTATCAACAGTCTTTACTATTGATGAATAAATAAAACCATTTTGAATAAGTGAAACCACAAGTTTAAAAAAGAGCCATGGCGCCAACTGGAAATTTCTGTCGCCAACGGGGTCCAAAAGTAGCCAATTTGGCGCAAAGTAGCCACCAACGGCAACCCTGGAAGCACTGCATGAAAAAATCCGTAAACATGGGTTGTATGTTCGAGCCTACATTTCGACAAGTGGACTTCTCTTTCTCAAAGGTAGAACTGATTTCCTTAAGGCTAGCGTGCGTAAGCTTCCTAAGGTTAACCGGGGATGTAGGGGTGCGGGAGCGGGGAGGTCGAGGAGGTTTCGGGAGAAATCGTGCTTGTAAAAGGGAAGTATTTCGTAAATAAAAGAGAAGAAATAGGCGGAGGGAGTGGAGAGGAGGGGTGTTTGAGATTTCGCTGAATCACGCTTCTCAAAAGAAGCTCCTCTTAAATATGGTATGTTTGAAATTCCTAGCAGGATGGCTTGAAGGGGCACTGACACGAAAATTTTATTGTTTGTTTTCTTGCCTCAAATGAAAGGTCAAGCCCACAAGAGACAAGAAAATGTACTGCGATGTGCGAGTGCACCCTGAAAAACTAATTACAGTATGTTTTTAAAAGCTGGCTTTCGGCTCCTACTGTACCCTGAATTCACAAAATGAGCTTCTCGTCTTGTACTTGCGCAAGATATAGTGACGTTTGCACGACCTCACCGCCCCGTGGCTCCTCTGGTGGCGCACAAGCGGCCATTTTGAGTGTTTTGAAGTGACTGCGAAAGCTGGAAGAGCCGAGTTCCTAGAGCCCTTTTTATACACTCTTGTGGTAACTACTACAAGCGCACTTGCATGGTACCCACTACGCCAGCGTCCACTATGCCATTATTGACCATTCTTCGGAAAAGCGTAGTACCCGCCACACTCTTGTGAGTCATGATGTCACCTGCATTGAGAAGAACGGTCGCGTTGCCCTTATCTGCCGGTAGGATTACAAGGTTTCCATTTGAGCGAAGGTATTTCATAGCTTGCTTTTCTTCCTTTGAAAGCGAGCAGACGCTGTGGTTCGGTGGCAACCATGGAAGAAGGCCTATAGCGCGGGCTCGTGCTTCATCACGTCTGACGGGTTCGATTTGATTGATTGCATTTTCTACTGCGCACCTTCAATTTTTTTTTTTAGTTTTCCCTCGGACGTAAATGAGGTTAAGCAAGGACGCGGCTTGTTTAATCTCTAAGACCAGCCATATAGTGGCTTGCTTTGTAGTCCCGCGTTTTCGATTCCCAGTAGCTTAGTCCTCGGGCTAACGTAAATAGCACTCGTATAGTATAGTTAGACGGCAAGGGAGGCCGTGCACTTGAAAAGACGCCTTTGACACCTGCCAGCCTATCAATGAAAAGTTGCAAACGCTGCTCGCAAATGCCGCAATGCGACGCCGATGCACCACAGAGGCGATCCTCAGCGCCGTCCGCGTATTAAAATGCTCGCGCAGTGCGAGACAAGCTGCTCTGAATATGATGTGTTTAAGTTAGCTGAAACGTTGTCTCGTGGACGAGGGTATGTGACGTTGTCTCGTGGACGAAGAACGGCACCCCGGCACTCGTTGCGTGCCGGGGTGCAGTTCCAGCTAGAAAGGAACCAAAAGGATGTTAGCAGGGACATTTGGGCGAGTTGGTTGAAATTCATGTTTAAAAAAGCGCGAAAAAAACCACAACAGACAGATACGAAGGAGGCAGGACGAGCGCGTCGTCCTGTCTCCTGTCTGTCGTGCTTTTTTTCGCGCTTTTTTTAAACATGAAAAGGATGTTGTTGTTCTCTTTACCATCAGACAAGAAGCAGCGTGAGAAATGGAAGCGGGCCATACCGCCGCAGGAAAGTGGCGATTTTAACTTTGAGTCGAAGCATACACGTGTGTGCGCGCACCATTTCGACCTTTCGGACATTGTCACCGCGTATTATTTCAACATCATCGGCGAATACGTGTCCCTGAAACGCGACAAGCCAACGCTGAAATCTGACGCTGCTTCACGGATTTTTGAAGGACTTCCTTCGTATCTCACGAAAGCGCAAACCCCTGTCCCGCTCATCGACAACGCAACCACCATGCAAACGACCACGTGAGTAAAAATCAAACAGATGCGAGCTAAGTGGTGCGCTTCATGTCCAGCAGGTGGTGGTAATACACCAAACAGTTAAAAGGCATTCCGGCACCTAAATCCATATTCCACGCGTGGATGTTCATTATTGATGTTGCCTAAAAAACTTATTCGTAACCAGATGCGTTGGGGCTCCGTGTATGTCGTTTTTGTACGAAAATTAAAAAATCATCGCGCTTGTATTTTGTTTTTAATGCGAAGCCTTTCTTTGTGTACTGAAGGCACTTTTAGCGTGTCTATCTATCTATCTATCTATCTATCTATCTATCTATCTATCTATCTATCTATCTATCTATCTATCTATCTATCTATCTATCTATCTATCTATCTATCTATCTATCTAGCCGCCTACGTCTGGGTGCTCTCGTGATCACCCCCTTAACTTGCGGTAAGCCAAAATTAGTATGGGAGGTTAGATGATTTGACGTATGACTCGCTGGTCATGACATGAAAATTGGGGGACCCTTAAGCTTCACCTTTAAGAGTTGAACGCGATAGCGATGTCCTGTCTCTATAGTGCGTACTTCAGTCTCTTAGTGCATACTATGTAATGGGTAGCATGCTTTAAACCACGAGCAATTATGCACGGGAAATGTTTTCGAACTTGCTATGCACCCACTACGTGATCTTAAGGGAACACGCGCAGTAACGTGTGACCTTTGTAATGGGTGGCCGGCTTTGAACTCCGACGTCGTTATGATATTCCCATCTTGTGACGCTCGATGGCAATGTACGCTTGTACCACGCAATATTACTGCGACATTACATGTTGTATTGTCACACCTGTATACAGCACGCGGATGTTTGTAAAGCATGAGTTATTTTCAATGTATTTCCAAGCAGAAGCGTGGCTGTGTGGTAGAACACCAGCTTGCCACGCCACGGCTTGGGTTCAATCCTCACTCGAACCCGAAAATTTTTATTATTTATTTTATTTGCATCTTTCTCGATTTTTCGGTCACGGACAAGATGATGATTTTTCGCTCACAACCAACGACGCCGCCGTCGACGCCGGAATTTCTGCGAAACAAGCTCTTTAACGCTATCGCGTTAATAATGAGAGGATCCCGTGAACGTACGTCGTCAAACACTTTCAGACAGACACGCGTGGCACATACCCGTATACCACGGGCTGGTATGTGCCACAGGTGATTGACAGAACGGCGAGAACATACATTGGTAAATTTAACGCGAGGGCTTTGAGAAAAAGCTAACACCGGCAGCATTGACCCGACGAATGCTAAGAATGAATGTCAGGGTCCCAGCAGGAATCGAACCCCAGCATTCTGCGTGGCAATCAAGAATTCTAGCACAGAGCCACGCCAGGTCTCGGAACTGCTTTTCGAATAGACCCCAATGTTCGTGAAACGTCCATTGTGGTTGCAGTGCTGGCTATCCAATTTTATAAACATTACATATGAACTCATATGATACAGCCGTCACGTCGGGCTAACGTCAGTTGTAGTTAAGTGTCATCGAGTGAACTTGATTTATGTAGCAGTGTCCAGGGCTACCATCCTCGCGAGCGCAAACGCTACATATCCCCTTACTGCTTCTTGTTGCTAATACCTATGTTGCTGTTGGCATCATTACGCAACTGTAAAGAACTGGTTATATAAAATATATGCGATTGGCAACATATGTCTGTGCGTACAACATTTGTACATATCTTTAGCGTCATTTCGTAACGTTTCGCTCAATGAAAAAATTACAACACAGTCACCATCCCTCCACATGCTTCGCATAACATCCATTCCCAAGGTACGTGCGATCCGCGAAAATTTTCGCACAAGCAACCTGTATTTCATCTTTCTTTTTATTGAATTATAAAGCTTTTTTTTTTCTTCAATTTCCGATCAAGATGACAATATCAACATCAGTGAGACTATACTATATCTAAAACTCTTGTAAACATCTTTGTATTAAAAGAAGAAAAATACCTATTCTCGATTGATTTGATCTGTTAACAACATTAACCTTAGCGAAGTCGAACACGGCCAAGCAGGAAGAAACGAACAAAACATAAAGATAAAAACGACGGACGCATCGCGCGTAGATATTATCGTGTCGAGACATGTAGCCCGTAATGCAGCCATCTGTATGGCGCCGCACGTCTATAAAAGCTGTCGATTCATTGTCAGCAGGTCCCTCTTTCTTCGAGATTACGCTGTCGGCCTGAGGAGTGCTGCCATCTTCTGTTAAATTTAAAAAGTTTTTCTGAGTCCGATAGGGCCTCCAAGACTGTAAGAGCCGGGCTTGTTTCATCTCAGAGGCCACGATTTACAACTTTGATGTAAGCTTGGTTTATGAACAGCGTAAATCAGTTGGAATAGCATTAATATGTACCATGAAAGGCCGTGAGTTTTACTTGTTATAAAGGTCCCGTGCTCGAAAGCGGAGACGCGCTTGCCATGTATGATTTCAGGTTGCCTGAAGGGTGCTGCTGTCTTTCGTGACTGCAATAAAATAGTTCTCGGTTGGTTATGACCTCCAAGACAAACGAACACGATTTGTTTGATCTCAAAGGCCACGCTTTTCGGCTTTGCCTACCACTTTCGCGTTGTGAGCCACTCTTAGCTTCGTTTTTGCGCAAACCTGAATGACTTTCGGATGTAGAATAAGAGCTGCGCGTGGCACTTAGTTCCGGGGAAATGTACTTTGAAACGAAAAGTAGCACATGCTCCCGTTTGTTGTAACTGCAACCATGGTTACAAAAGCCTTGCCTGAAGAGTGTTACCTTAATAAAACTTTTTTTTTGTTGGGCTAGTTGGTACATGCTTACTGAAATACAAATAGACGCAAACCTTCGAGGAAGAAAATTAGAGGCAGAACAGAAAGGGCGTCCTTCAATTTTGACGCCCTTTCTGTTCTGCCTCTAATTTTCTTCCTCGAAGGTTTGCGTCTATTTGTATTTCAGTAAGTGTTACCTTCTTTTGTGACTGTAGATCATTCTTCTCAACTGGTTAGGACCTTTAAGATAAACGCACAGTGCAAAGGCCGTGTTTTATATATATGTCTTCAGTCTTGCGTTGTGTTTAACCGTAGCCTAGTTTTCGTGCAAATCAGAGATCTAACAACACAAGCGCCTTAACGACCCGGCAAGGTCACCTAGCGGTTATGGCGCTCGACTGCTGACCCGCAGTTCGCGGGATGAAATCCCGGCCGCGGCTTAAGCATTTTCCATGCAAGCGAAAATGCTTGAGGCCCGTATAGTTGTATTTAGGTGCACGTTAAAGAACCCCAGGTGAACGAAATTTCCGGAGACCTCCACTATGGCGTCTCTCATAATCATTCATTGGTTTTGGGACGTTAAACCCCAACAATATTATTAAAAGCGTCTTAACGACTACCCACTCATCATCATCATCTTCTTATCATCATCATCTTATGCGTGACTGAAATATCGAGAAAGATGCAAACAAAAAATAAAAAAACTTTCCGGGTCCGACTGAGGATCGAACCCAGGGCGCCTGCGTGGCCAGCAGGTGTTGTACCACACAGCCGCACGTACGCTGGTAAATACATAGAAAATAACTTCCTCTGCTTGGAAATGCAGCGAAAATAACTCTTGCTTCTCAATCACACGCGTCCTCTATACATACGTCACAATACAACCTGTAATATCGCAGTAATATTGCGCGGTACAACCGTACATTACCATCGGGCGTCACAGCACGTGAATATCACAACGACTTCGTGGTTTAAAGCCGGTCCACCCATTACAAAACCCACACACGTTACTGCGGGTATTCCCTTAACACCACGTCCTGACTGCGTAGCAAGTATACTTTAAGTGCTTGAAGTACGCACTAGGGATAGGATATAGCTATCGCGTTCAACTCTTAAAGGCGTAGCTTATGGGTCCCTCAATTTTTACTTCGCGTCTCGCCAGAATGAATCACGCTTATCGTGTCACGGAGGGCGCGGTTTGGTCACTGATACAGGAAACATGCAAAGTTGTAGTGTTCGTTTCTTGCTAACGCGTTAACACTGAGGCTAGCAGAGCCGAACAAGGGAGCGACTGCGTAGAACTGCCATAGTGGTCTATTAACCCTCCTCGAGAGGACGCTGGTGAAATCCGCTTGGCGGCGCGACAGTTTATGGGCATTGCTAATTCTTTCACGGAAAAGTATGATTAGCGAGGAGCAAGAATGCTGCACAATTATATTTCAATTATGAAAGCCGGAGCCTCAGTGCTCCGCAAATAAGTATTCACTCTAGAACATTGTCACGATCATTATCAGACTTCGAAGTACACAAGGCGTCTCTTTCGTGCGTTTCATAATCCTGAAATTCGAGGGTAAGCACGATCAGTGTCCTGGAAGAGTGTCAAAAAAGAAGCACAAAAAAAAATCTAAATGCTAGAACGGTAAAAAAAATGTTGCCCATGATGGACCCATTGTAGCATCACAATGAGCAGTTCGTTTTTGTTATCCTTCCCTTTACACTAAGATAAATCAAGAAGCAATCAAGACAGTGACCATTTGCAATGATCGTTTTCAACTGCCTCTACGGACGTACACAACAAAATACCTCATTGTTACCCGCGCTCAAAGCAGTAGGGCCGTTCTAAAGGAAAGTTAGGAAGCCAAACGTTGGCAAAGTCGAACATGGCCGAGCAAGAAAAAAAGAAAAAGATAAACAAGAATACCCACGCATCACGCGCAGGTGTTATCGTGTCTGGGCATCCAGCCCGGAATGCAGCCATCCGTACGGCGCCGCACGTGTAGAAAAACTGTTGATTCATTGTAAGCAGAGCTCTCCTTCTTCCGAGATTACGTTGTCGGCCTGAGGAGTGGTGTCATCTTCTGTTAGCATTAAAAAGCTTCTCTGAGCCCGATAGGGCTTCCGAGACTAAAAACCGCGCTAGTTTGATCTCAAAGGCCACGCTTTCGGCTTTGCCTACCACTTTCGCGTTGTGACCTACTACTGCTTCGTTTTTGAGGAAACGTGAATAAGTTTCGGATGTATAATGAGATGCTGCACGTGACACTTAGTTCCGTGGTCGTGTACTTTGAAATGAAGGTAACACGTGCTCCCGTTTGTTGTAACTGCAACCAAGGCTACAACAGCCTTGCCTGAAGAGTTGCCTTCTTTTGTGACCATAGATCATTCTTCTGGACGGGTTAGGACCTTTAATATAAAGCCACAGTGCAAAGGCCGTGTTTTATATATATGTCTTCAGTCTTGCGTTGTGTTTAACAGTAGCTTGGTTTTCGTGCGAATCACAGGTCTGATAACACAAGCACTCGACTGCTGACCCGCAGATCGCGGGATCGAAACCCCGCCGCGTCGGCAGCATTTTCGATGAAGACGAAAATGGTTGAGGCCCGTGTGCTTAAATTTAGGTGCACGTTGAAGAACCCCAGGAGAACGAAATTTCCGGAGCCCTCCACTACGGCGTCTCTCATAACCATACATTGCTTCTGGGACGTTAAACCCCAGCCATATTATTAAAAGCGTCCTAACGACTACGCATTGATTCCCTTTTCTCGGCAATTGGGTAAGCGGTGTAACTCCAGGTAAATATACTGCAAAGGAAGCATCAATACAAACGTGGTCACTGAAATCGGTGAAAGAATGATGTAAAACGTAATTCATTGCGGTTGCACTGTGGTGTGTCCTATGGAACGGGTATTGTGAGAAGGGTCACGAAGGGCTGCTAGCTTGCCAGATGGTGGATTTTTCACGAGCAATAACTTGCCCGAATTCGTTTCAATCGTGGTGCGTAAGGTGTTAAATAATGGTTTCTAACGTTTTTCAAATTGCGTGTGAGAGACGTTTTTCAAAGGATTGCTAAGTGAGAGAGCTGTGCGGTGGTAAATCACAATCCTTTTGTTTTATACTGCCTCGACCCAGCGCTACTCAGAAAGAAGTCATTTGTGTCTGAGGAAATCATGATCTTTAAACGTTTGCAGACAGTTCCCTTAAAAGCAGTGCTGTGAACGTGATTAACAAATATATCTGCGCATAGTGTCGCCTCTGCGCCTTCTCTTTCTACAGTATTATGTAATTATGTGTTTGTTGTGTATTATAAGTGGCTCTGCTGGACATAATGCAAGACGACGTCAATTTATCTGCCTAGGCCAAAAAAGAAGTCAATGTTGTATTAAGCCGAGAGATTGCTGCAGTAACTGCCGTTTATTTTTATTTATTTATTTATTTATTTATTTATTTATTTATTTATTATTATTATTTTTTTTTTTTTTTGCTGTCTGCCCATTTTTCACCATTGTACCTGTTTTAGTGGGAATAAAAAAACGCAGTGATTGATTGATTTGTTGATTGACTGGTTTTCTCTGCTCGTTAGGGCTGGGCCGGAAGGAGCGGCTACCCACCTGGAGTGGAAGACATTGAGTATTCGCAATGCCCACGAACCATAGGTGGCGCGCTGTACGATTCAAGATGGCACCCGTTTCTCATCCCGTTTGTTAGCATAACAGCAGATGGGAGGTGCGAACGTAAGGCCCGTGCCACTTTCATTGTATGAAGTCGTGAGCGGCACTGAAATGTATATGAGACCAAGATACTTTCCCAAATCATGGAAGCTGACCACCTACCGTGCATGAACGTTGCTTTGTGAAATCCTGTGCGTTCTAGAGATAACTACATGAAATAGAATAGACGTAAGAACTGAACGGCACTCCGAGATAGTATGTACCGAGCCTGCCTGATGGATTTGCCGAGTAGTAGGTCGCCGGCGAGTAGCGCCATCGCAGTTATACGGGACCGAATGTTTAACGTGGTGATGGTTGGCATACATATTACGCCGTCGCCATTATTCGCGCTGTCAGGATGAGGGAGTTGCTTCTTCAACAGAACACGAGCCTTTAACATCCCATTCTGAAGCTCTTGTGTCCCAGCCATAAGCGTGCGCAGGGTTCCCCTTCAGGGGGGGGGGGGGGGGGCGAAGGTTCATCGCAGCGCCCCCCCCCCTCCCTATTATGTCAATGTATGGCGCTGACTTTGCGCCCCCCCCTGTCGCCCCCCCCTACAATGTATAGGGCTGGCTTTGCGCCCCCCCCTTCTCGCCCCCCCTGCCCCCCCCCCCCCCCCCCGTGCGCACGCCTATGGTCCCAGCCATGCTCAGATTGTAGCCGTGCACAACTCACTGCACTCACATGTTGCGTGCAGGTTCGATCAGCAAGTTCAAAACATGATTATCGAAAAGAATACACTCGTACGCTTTTTCGAAGTTGCGGAAATTCGTCGAACAACAGTGCCGTTCGCAAGGAACCGGTGAAGCACAGGAGAAGTTAGCCCATCGAGAGCCGTGGATTGTGGACGTTTCATCTAACCCTAACCATTTCGCTTCGCTGTTCGAGCTCGAGAATCTTCGCGGCGTACGGCGCTCCATGCACAATAATCGCGCTACCTGCAGTACACAAGAAAATCTATGGGTTTATTTTGATCTTGCTGAATGGTATTACACATTAAATACAAAGTGACTTACGCGCGTGAAAAAGGCACATTAACGCAACATGAAAGAACTCGCTCCTCCTGAGTTACCAGCTGATCGTTAATCATCGCTGTCTCTCTCGGTGCTTTCACAGCCTTCTACGTCCAGTGAAAAATCCTCGTCATCAAGATGGTTTCTTTCGACATCCCTTCTGAAAGCAATCTGAAGAATTTACTGCGCGGAACGACTTTGACCACTCCGCGTCACCACGTAAACTGGGCCAGAGAGCACCTACACGAATTTACTTGTCTGGGCGCGGTGAACATTTTGCCGATTTACCTCTCAAACCGGTCAACAAGTAAATCGCTTGAAGTCTGCAGCCACCTATCAACAAACGTACAAAAACAAGCGGTGCAGCGATGGCCAATGTGGGATTGCTCGCGAGCCTGCGCGGCTTCCCGTGTACAATATTTTGGGATTCATGCACTACTAAAGCACTTCCTAATGCTATATGCAAGAAAACGATGTGAGTTTCAACTGGACAGGTCAGACGATTAAATTTGACTCAAATACGTGGCTATCAAAGTTTTTAGATGGAGAAAACCTCGCGAAGCTGATATGTGTACGCTGTGGGTGGGAGGTGCCACGTGTTCACGCGATAGCGTTAAAGAGCTTGTTTCGCAGAAATTCCGGCGTCGGTGTCGGCGTCGTTGGTTGTAAGCGAAAAATCATCAGCTTGTCCGTGACCGAAAAATTGGAGAAAGATGCAAATAAAATAAATAATAAAAATTTCCGGGTCCCAGTGAGGATGGAGCCCAGGCCGTCTGCGGGGCCAGCAGGTTTTGTACCGCACAGCCGTGCGTATGCTTATAAATACATAGAAACTAACTTCCTCTACTTGCAGATGCACTGAAAATAACTCGTGCTTCACAAACACACCCGTCCTGTATCCATACGTCACAATACAACTTGTAATACCGCAGTAATATTGCGTGGTACAAGCGTACATTGCCATCGCGTGTCACAACACGTGAATGCTATAACGACTTCATGGTTTAGCCGGCCACCCATTACAAAACACACACACGTTACTGCGCTTATATATATTCCCTTGACACCACGTAAGAGGGATCGTAGCAAATATGTTCTAAGTGGTTGAAGTACGTAATAGGGACACGATATAGCTATCGCTTTCCACTCTTCAAGGCGAAACTTATGGGTCCCTTAGTTTTTACTTCGCGCCTCGCCAGAACGAATCAGAATTATCGTGTCACGGAGGGCACGGTGCAATGATGCAGGAAACATGCAAGGTTGTAGTGTTCGTTTCTTGCTAACGCTTTAACACTGAGTATAGAACAGCCAAATAAGGGACTGACTGCGTAGAGCTACCATTGTGGTGTGTTAACCCCCCCTCGAGAGGACGCTCGTGAATTCCGCTTGGCGGCGCGGCAGTCTATGGGCGTTGCGAATTCTTTCACAGAAAAGTATGATTAGCGAGGAGAAGTAATGCTACACGATATATTTCAATTATGAATGCCGGACTCTCAGTGCTCCGCAAATAAGTATTCACTCTAGAACATTGCCACGATCGTTTTCAGACTTCGAAGTACACAAGGCGTCCTTTTCGTGCATTTCATAATCCTGAACTTCGAGCGTAAGCACGGTCAGTGTCCTAGAAGAGTGTCAAAACACAAACAAAAAAATGTTATTGCTAGACCGGTAAAAAAAATGTTGCCCATGATGGACCCATTCTAGCATCACTATTAGCAGTTCGTTTTTGTTATCCTTCTGTTTACACTAAGATAAATCGAGAAGCAATCAACTGTGTGATCGTTTGCAATGATCGTTTTCAAGTGTCTCTACGGACGTACACAACAGAATACCTCGTTGTTACCCGCGCTCAAATTAGTAGGGCAGTTCTAAAGGAACGTTAGGAAACCAAACGTTGGCCAAGTCTAACACGGCCGTGCAAGACGAAAAGAAAAAGCTTATGAACCACCGACGTAACTATGAGGCACGCGTAACTAGCCGTAAGCGTTTCCGTATTCAAGGTCTTCATTCGTGCAACGTACTTTCCTTCGATTTAGAACGGCAGTGCTTATCGCACTTATCGCGGCTAGACGTGGAAACCGGCAGATTGCATGACGCGTGATGTCTATATATAATGTTGTCGATTCATTGCCGGCGCAGCCAGCGCAGCTAGATAGCGCGCCGTCTCCAAGGCAACCCTGCTGCTCCCCCTTTCAAGCAAGCCCGCCTGAGGTAGAGTGTACTAGAACTTTTGAGTGGCGCGAACGGAGACCGGTTCTATTGTTAACCGCTGACCCCTCTCGCGCGGAAAATTGCGGCGGCGCTGTCATCGCCGGCACTTGAAGAGCGCCCGCTCGCTCCGCGGTTGTCATGGTTTGTGCCCGGTGAATATTCGCGTTGGAAAAATCTATCCTGATCTGCGCAGCTCCTGCTATGCCTCCGAAGCAACGGCTGTATCATTACTGCGTGCCAGGATGCAAGACTTATTGCGCGTGGACTGAACAGATGCGGAAAACTTCCCTTTCGTAATTGCTTTTTGCCATTGCGGGGCGGCATCGCAATGATATGTCGAGCAGCAAGATTGGCAAATATTCCCTTAAGAACATTTTTATCGTAACACATTTTTATGAACACTGGGTCGGGTTTTTAAATTGACTCTTTTCAATGACCCTGCAGATGAAGAGCCACGAATGCTTCAGTGGAGAGACCTGCGGAGGTTGAACAAGCCAGTGGACGTGGACTGCGCAGTATGCTAGTTACATTTCGGGCCCCGTTTTTTCTTAAGAGATATATAGTGTACTAATCGTGAACGCGGCTGAAGTGCGAATACCTAGAGGAACGCCGAACTTGCTTTCGTACCTGAGTGCGAATTAAGACACCAACACCGAGGTAAAAGGAAACACCCGCGGAAAGAATGGCGCCATCGTACAGCTGACTTTGTTTTTGCTTTTTACTTTCCTAGATGACGTTAAAAGAACTGAGGTAGAAGACTCAGAGCACGATGCAGGTGCTCGCTACGTTGGCGGACCTTCGACACTAATAATAGCGCTTCTGTCCAAGTTAATCACACCGCGCGAGTTTCCATTTTTTTATGTGCACTTGCCTCCTGCACAAATGAAATCACTATTGAAAGAGCCGTGCTATTTTTTATTGCTAAGTCCAGGTAGCGTTGAGGGCGGGGTGTGTGCGTGTGTGTCTGTGTGTGTGTGCGTTAGAAAAGTTGATTGATAGGTGTCGTTGGACCATCGCATGAGAAGCGACGCTCTTGCAACGAGCTGCAAGAATTCCCCTGCGTTGTGGAACAGGGTATGCGTCGTTTGTGCCTGCATATGAATTCACATATGTGCTCAAGGATAAGAGCCCTCTTCAGCCTCAACTGCTCAGGGAGATCGCTAAATGATAATAATATCTGGGGTTTAACGTCCCAAAACGACGATATGATTATGAGAGACGCCGTAGTGGAGGGCTCCGGAAAATACGAGCCCCTTGTCTTCTTCAATGTGCACTGACATCGCACAGTACATGGGCCTCTACCATTTCGCCTTCATCGAAATGTGACCTCCGCGGATCTAACCCGTCACCTTCGGGTCAGCAGCTGAGGACCATAACCTCTGCTCCATCGCGGCAGACAAGTGATTGGAATGTGCATCGATATTTTATTAAATGTCGTACAGTACAGATACTTCAAATCTACACAGCAATTGTGCCTCCAGGACCAAATGTATCATTTTAAAATAAGCATAACGAAGGAGTGAGTCGCATTTTCTCAGGTATTTGAATAAATGATTGAATTTTCCTTTTTGCGGGGCAATCGCTATACAAGTTCCTCCGCAGGCCTTTGAAAACAAGAAATTCACTCCTCAAGCGACGAATGCTAAAAAATACATAGAGCAATGTGCACAAACTCCAAGCTTCGAACAGCAGACCAATTAAGACGCGCTGTGTCAAGGTGAAAGCAATAACTCCGTCGTTGCCAGTATAAAAAATCTGTTGCAGCAAACGCTGAGAGCATTCTTCTGTACAGACTTCTTTTATCTCCCAAAAACATATTTGTAAATAAAATATGTTGCTCTGTTTCCTGCGCATTTGCATTTGTGGTGCATTACAGCTTGGAGACTGGGTAGCAGTGCACAAAGTTTACCTGCAGTGTTTGCAGCGCGTGTGAAAGGATTATTCATTACTGAATGCTTGAATGGCAAGTGCACTTGGAAATACCGCTGTGGCATTACTATAAATCACTTCGGCAACTGAGCTGCGCTGACGACGCGAACGAAAGCTACGCAAGCGGTCACGGCACGCGTTGCAGAGAAAGGCAATTATAACTGCACGTAACACGTTTTTTATGTAAAGATTGACGTGACGTCGCGCACAGGAGCCTCTAGCTACATGATCGCGCGTACAAATGTCGGCGGGGGGAATAAAAGTGCATTTTACTCACCCCTATGCATTCATTTAGAAATTTACGGTGTATGTTTTCGAACGGAAGCAAGGAGCAGAACACTACACGAGCATGAGCCATATTTCTGTGCGTGTCGACAACGCTCTGCGCGACAGGCTCCAAGCAAGCGCGAGAGGCGAAGTTCAAGTGCGGTTGACTACAGCGCCACCGCCAACTTTCCGCGCGCGGCGGCCCTCTCCACGACGGCCGGTCGCGCCACTCAAAATATTCTAGTACACTCTACCTGAGGAGTGCTGCCATCTTCTGTCAAATTAAAACAGGTCTTTCGGATTCGTTATGGCATCGAAGACCGCAAGCACCCAGAGTGTAAGTCTCGAAGGACATACTTTACTGCTATGCGTTGTAGGCTTGGAAGGTCTGCGTTGCGATTCACGATTTTTTTCGTTTGGCACGGACGTAAATAAACTTAGGCAAGGACCCGGCTTGTTTAATCTCAAACCTCAGCTTTTACTGGCTTGCTTCGTAATCCCGCGTTTTGATTCACGCTAGTTTAGCCTTCGCGCTGACGTAAATAGCACTCCTAGTTATCGTTAGACGGCAAGTGACACCGCGTACTTGAAAAGGATACATGTGAGACCTGCGTGCCTCTGAATGAAAGCTTTATTTCTCAAAAAAATTCTGGATGGTCGTGGAGGCTTCGTTCCACATCACGTGTGGATACAGAAAGGGGCCCCCCTTTTCGTGCGCGTTTCAAGGGCAGTTTTCAAACTGAATGAAAATGTAGGACCGTTGCGTGATCGAAAAGACGCTCAAGGTCGTGCGAGATCTACATACCGCCAGCGATAAATGGTGTTTATTAAAAGCTTACAATAATTATCCCTGCGCTTGCATGGTGTGTGGCTGAGTGGTCAAACGCAGCACACTGCGGAGCGAGGGGTCGCTGGTTTGGATCCCTGGTCAGGTGCCTTGGAATTCTTCTTGCGATTTATTCTTCGTTGTGCCTTTTTTATATATATACATACATATACATATCCTCGGAATTACGGTCTGGCGACGGCAAAAATCAGCCGAGAGCTTCCATATAATTGCTATCGCGAAAATATTGGAGAGGGACAGCGCAACTAAGGCATTTCCATGGCAGCGTTCTCACACGCACGTATGACGCAAGCAGTCGTACCTAGTGTGCTTCGATGCGTGGGCAGCGCTCATGAAGACGCCCTAGTAGTACTCTTGACTTGGTTTCGTAGCGCGACAACTTCCTGAACTAACAAGGACTAACGCTTCACATAGAGGAGCGAGTGCTTGCACTGGTATTGAAAAAAAAAACTTCCCCATCTCCCGCTAAAGGGAACCATGTGTGGATGCGAAGCAGCGGGGAGATAATTAGCTTGAGCGGGAGGAACGTCGCCGCTCTCGTTTCATGGGAGCGGTCCGGGCGCTCATCGCGGAGCTGCACAGGAGAGAGAATGAGGCGCGCGCCCTCCGTAATTTTCATACCGCGGAACTACCGTGGCGCCCCCCAGCGGAGTATGCAGCTGTCGCACCACTTGTCGTGCGCGCCGCTCCGTAGAGGATTCCTAGAGGAGAGAACGGGGTGACCGTAGGAGAGGAGAGAGAGGGGGAGGTGACGTGCATGCGCTGTGGGGGGTGTGGGACGCGGGAGCCGCTCCGTAGAGTAGAGGATTCCTAGAGGAGAGAGGGGGGAGAGGACGCGCATGCGCTGTGGGGGTGTTGACGCGGGCGCCGCTCCGTAGAGTAGAGGATTCCTAGAGTAAAGAAAGGGGTGAGCGTAGTACAGGATAGGGGGGAGGGGACGCGCATGCGCTGTGGGGGGGTGTGGGAAGCGGGGGGCCGCTCCGTAGAGTAGAGGATTCCTAGAGTAGATAAAGTGGGTGAGCGTAGGAGAGGAGGAGGGGAGGCGCGTGCGCTGTGGGACGGACTTAGCCCCCCTCCAAACACATGCAAGCAAGATCTAGGAAGGGGGTCAACCTGGGCGACAGACACCACCTGCCTAGCCATTGCTTAGCAGCCGCTCTGTGCTCTCGGCCATGACTCTGATAGTGGTTGACGGCCTTCATATTACTGCAGTGTTCTGCTTCGCATAATGGGTGCTTCCCTACTTCATGAAAGTGGACGGAAACGGGACGCCGGACGCGCGAGGGACGGACATAGCCCAGCCCCCTCCAAACGCATGCAAGCAAGATCAAGGGATGGGGTCAACCTGGGCGACAGACACCACCTGCCTAGCCATTGCTAAGCAGCCTCTCTGTGCTCTCGGCCATGACTCTGATGACTGTAGTAGTGGTTGACAGCCTTCATATCACTACAGTGTTCTGGTTCGCATAATGGGTGCTTCCCTACTTCATGAAAGTGGCCGGACGCGGGACGGGGGGACGGGGGACGCGGGACGCGGGACACGGGACGCGGGACGCGGGACGCGGGACGCGGGACGCGGGAGGGACGGACAGAGCCCCGAGCATAAGATGCTTCGCATCTAAAATTACACCATCTCCCGCTAAAGGGAACCATGTGTAGATGTGAAACAGCGGGCGCTAACGCTTACACTGGCGGCGGCGTTGACGCTGGCGCTCATCGCAGCGTTGCGCAGGAGAGAAAACTGGGGAGGCGCAAAGCACGCAGTGATGGAGTGGTGTTTCCTACTGGAACATGCCAATCGCTGCTAATGGGCAATGAGAGACAGAAAACTCCGACTGGACACAGAGACGCGCACTCCGCTTTTAGTCAACGCGCACGCTGCGAATTTTATTGTTCAACAACGCACAGGAGAAATCTCCCACCTGGCACCACTTTGCAGGTCAAGATCCAGTGCCATATATACGGGGTGGCCAGTGAACGGTTGTGCAGCGCGAGCAGTCGGTTTTTTCAACCAAGAAACTCGCTAGCAGACGCTGCCTGCGTCGGTGTCGCGAGGCGAGAGATGGGGGGAGCGTAGGAGAGGAGAGAGAGGGGGGGGGGACGCGCATCCGCAGTGGGAGTGCGGACGCCGCGGGCAGGGAAGCCTAGAGGTAGAGGGGGGGGAGCGCAGGAGAGGAGAGAGAGGGGGGGACGCGCATGCGCAGTGGGAGTGTGGACGCCGCGGGCAGGGATGCCTAGAGGAGAGAAGGGGTGGGGAGAGAGGAGGGGAGGCGCATTCGTAGTGAGGGTGTGGTTGCCGCGGAGAGGGATGCCTAGAGGAGAGTGAGGGGGGAGAGGAGGTTTTTTATTTTTATTTTTTTTAAGGGTATGCGCATGCGCAGTAAGGGTGGTCACGCCACACACCACCACCACCACCACCGGATTAAGCTTCGCCATAAGATGCTTCACATCTAAAAATCCAGGAGGCGTTGGTCGAGCAACTGTGGCATACGTGATTTTTCAGCTAAAGGAATCTGAAAACGCTGGGTAAGTTTTTAATCGCGTTTGTTCTAACCCCTCAAGTTCCCAGCTAAGCCCAAATAATTCCAGCGATATCCTTGGTAAGGGCACGATGCAAAGGTCATGCCTAAAGGCTTTGTTCTGTTGCTCTTACTGCACACTTCGAATAACACTTGAAAATATATCATGAAAAAATAAATGCGACACCCTTCAGCTTCGCCGATACGCCTTCAAATAAAGGAGCGAGTATGGGCACGACCACGTCAGCCCCCCCCTCGCAACCCTTTCGGTCGCCAAACCAAATCATTTTCCACTTGCCTTATGATATGTTGTCCTAACTTGAGAAGTTGTTACACCGACTGATATGGTGCTTCATACCACCGCAATTGTCTGTCTTTTGCCTTTTGCATATGTTTTGTTTTACAGCGAAAGCTGTAAAACAAAACATAAACACCTTGTAATAAGTTATTATTACAAGCTTGTTAAAGCAGGTACCTTTCGAAATAAAAAGTTTCCCGTCGTCCTCACGTCTGAATGGTATGTCGGGATTTCTCCAGAGCAGCAATTGCCATACTCACAGAACATACAGTGCCAATACAGGATGGTTGGTTGTTTTCTGGGGCGAAGCCTTCAACAGCGATTCAGGATATACGAGAGAAACCGTAAAGAACGGCTTACCGAAATAAACGGATCAGAATTTTCTTGTTGAGGCGGTTACTGAGAATTCTGTGCCGATTTGCCAAAAATAAATCGCTTAACGAGGGCCAATTATAGAATCCGGTGCAGATGCCATTATTTTGTGTTGCAATGGTAGCATACAATGTCGCAAAGGTTGAGTTGACATGAAATCATAGAAGTTCCGAGAATCGGCTTCAGGATAGACCTTTCGCTTTTAGGAGACTGTCAGCACAAAGACTGCTTCGGTCCCTGGACCGGCCGTATTCTAAGGAACCAGCGTTTTCTTGAGCTACACGAGACTGAGTCCAAAATATTTAGCTGCCGCCTTTACTTTAGATAAAATTTCAGTTGGTCGCTACAGTCAACTGTTCCGTGAAGAACGCCACATTTTGGTTTCAGAGCTCAAACGGGTTTCAAACAGAGCCCCTACCTACAGGCGGCCGCGAGTGCCCCGAGACCATGCCATGTAAATGATGCTCAACATGACGTGTGTCATGATTTGCACGTTAGGGCCTGTCAGTTATGTTCATCGTACACTGTTGTCACGTAATATCAATTGTGATGTATATAGAGTTAAGGAAACGGCCGTAAGAGTACCAAGGCCACGACATGTAAACCATTCCGCTCGTGACAAGTATATTATTATTTTCATGATATGACCCGTCATATATTTTCGTCATGCAGTCGTGTTGTGCCATACAAATTTGGTATACATCCCATTAACGATACGGACAGGAGAGCACAAACCCGTAGGTGGCCAGATAGACAGATAGATACCCTTAAAGTCGCAGATGATCGCTAAGAAATGCTTCGCGTTTGAAAGTGCGAAACGCGTCCATTTCGTTCATTTTTTTTTTTGTTCATAATCCTGAAATTCGAGCGTAATCACGGTCAGTGACTGCATTGTTATTGAAGTGCGTCAGGACAATAAAAAAGAAAAAAAAAACATCTGATTGCCAGAACCGTACAGAAACGTTGCCCACGATGAACCCTTCCTGTAGCATCACTTTTAGATCATCCGTTCTCGTTATTCTTCCATTCGCACTAACATAAATCAAGTAGCAACCAACCTAGTGATCGTTTTCAAGCGTATCTACCGACGTATACAACAAAATACCTCATTGATGTGAGTGCTCAATGTATTAGCGCTAATTTACCACACACTGGCGGGGTAGAACGCGGCCAAGCAAGAAGAAAAGTAGAAACAATAAGGCTAAAAACAACGGACGCATCGCGAGTAGATGTTATCCTGTCGAGGCATGTAACCCGCAATGCAGTCATCTGTATGGCGCCGCAGATGTAGAAAAGCTGTCGATTCATTGTCAGCAGGTCCCTTTTTCTTCGACATTACGCTGTCGGCCTGAGGAGTGCTGTCCTCTTCCGTTAATTTTAAAAAGCTTTGCTGAGTCCGATAGGGCCTCCAAGACTGTAAGAACCGGGCTTGTTTTATCTCAGAGGCCATGCTTGGCAGTTTTGATCTGAAGGCATCTTTGGTCACTGATGTTAGCTTGGTTTATGAACAGCGTAAATCAGTTGGAATAGCATTAATATGTACCATGAAAGGCCGTGAGTTTTACTTGTTATAAAGGTCCCGTGCTTGAAAGCGAAGACGCGCTTGCCATGTATGATTTCAGGTTGCCTGAAGGGTGCTGCCGTCTTTCGTGATTGCAATAAAATTGTTCTCAGTTCGTTATGACACCCAAGACGAACGTACACGACTTGTTTGATCTCGAAAGGCCACGCTTTTCGGCTTTGCCTACCACTTTCGCGTTGTGAGCCACTCTTAGCTTCGTTTTTGCGCAAACCTGAATGAACTTTCGGATGTAGAATAAGAGCTGCGCGTGGCACTTAGTTCCGGGGAAATGTACTTTGAAACGAAAAGTAGCACATGCTCCCGTTTGTTGTAACTGCAACCATGGTTACAAAAGCCTTGCCTGAAGAGTGTTACCTTCTTTTGTGACTGTAGATCATTCTTCTCAACTGGTTAGGACCTTTAAGATAAACGCACAGTGCAAAGGCCGTGTTTTATATATATGTCTTCAGTCTTGCGTTGTGTTTAACCGTAGCCTAGTTTTCGTGCGAATCAGAGGTCTGATAACACAAGCGCCTTAACGACCCGCCAAGGTCACCTAGAGGTTATGGCGCTCAACTGCTGACCCGCAGGTCGCGGGATCGAATCGCGGCAGCGGCGGCAGCATTTCCGATGCAGGCGAAAATGCTTGCGGCCCGTGTACTTTTATTTAGGTGCACGTTAAAGAACCCAAGGTGAACGAAATTTCCGGAGCCCTCCACTACGGCCTCTGTCACAATCATACATTGGTTTGGGACGTAAAACCTCAACAATATTATTAAAAACGTCTTCACGACTACCCATTCATTCATCATCATCATCATCATCATCATCATCATATCATCATCTTATCCATGACCAAAAATTTTAGAAAGATGCAAATAAAATAAATAAGAAAAATTTCCGGGTCCAACTGAGAATCAAACCCAGGCCGTCTGCGTGGCCAACAGGTGCTGTACCACACAGCCGCGCGTATGCTTGTAAATACATAGAAAATAACTTCCTCTGCTTGGAAATGCAGTGAAAATAATTTGCTTCACAAACACACGCGTCCTCCATACATACATCACAATGCAACCTGTAATAATGCAGTAATATATATATATATATATATATATATATATATATATATATATATATATATATATATATATATATATATATATGTATATATATGTATATATATATACATATATATCGAAAAAAGTGATTCTGGGTCCGGGTAAATATAAACGGTCAAGTAGACACGCGTACGAAGCGATTTATTGACGTTTCGGCCGTGGGTCCGGCCTTCATCGGAATACATTGCATGGTATGAGTGCAGTTTATATACATGTGCATATCAATGTGATGAAGATATGAAACTGGCATGAAAAGAGATATATGGGTGAACAAGAATGCATATCACTCGCTGTGGAGAGCGCCTGATACGCGTGTAAAAGCATTGCACTTTGCGAGCACGTGATTTAAGAACGCGTAACTGACATGTAGCATGAGAACATAAAGCGTAACCTAAAGTACGACCGGTGATAGCAAGGTGAAAAAAGAAAAGGTATTTTAAATGTAACAAAATAAGAACAAAAGAGCGCTATACAAAAGACGTTGTTAAGTAGGTGCTACGTAACCAACCAATCTAAACGATATATTGCGAGTTGCTAGTACAAGAAGGCAAACTAAACAAGGCGATACGGGTTACACAGATAGGCAACTCAATCTTCCTACGTTTTCATTCATACCCGACGCGACGGTGTCAAACTTATAGATGAGGAAGGATTCAGGGGCTTCTCTATCATGATTTGTGCGGAAACCAGATTCGAGTAGTGTGACTTAGTTTTTCGAAAGAGTGGTTTGGGAGGTGCACGTGTCTTGAGATGGGCAGGTTCGGCAAGGTGTTAGCATGAGATTTGTGATTGTTGAAACGCAGTCTAAAAGGTCCTTCTGTTTGCCCAATGCACTGTTTCTTGCATAGCCCGCATTCGATCATGTATATTACGTTCTTAGTGTCGCAGTCGAAATTGCCTTTGATTTTTAAAGAAAAGTTAGAAGCCGCACTAGTGACTTGTCGCGATGTGCGCATGTACGGGCATACTTTGCATCGCGGTATCATCACATCGATATGCACATGTATTAAACTGCACTCATACCATGCAATGTGTTCCGACGAAGGCCGGACCCACGGCCGAAACGTCAATAAATCGCTTCGTACGCGTGTCTACTTGACCGTCTATATATATATATATATATATATATATATATATAGTCAGTGAGAATAATAGTTCGATGGGCCAGTTGTCTTGGTTCAGCAATGGGTTGTAACACAACGGAGGCGTTGTCAACAAGGATAAAATATTTATTTAGTTCCCAACAGTTTCGGGAGGGGGACCTCCCTTCGTCAGGGGTTGAGTTAAACTAACGTCTCTAGCGGCGTCCACTCGCCTTCGACAACATCTAAGAGGAAATGGAGAAAAAAAAAGAAAAAAAAAAAAGCACCCTCGACACAACACAACACATTTGTTGTGTTGTGTTGTGTCGAGGGTGTTCTGTTTTTTTTTCTTTTTTTTTTCTCCATTTCCTCTTAGATGTTGTCGAAGGCGAGTGGACGCCGCTAGAGACGTTAGTTTAACTCAACCCCTGACGAAGGGAGGTCCCCTCCCGAAACTGTTGGGAACTAAATAAATATTTTATCCTTGTTGACAACGCCTCCGTTGTGTTACAACCCATATATATATATATATATATATATATATATATATATATATATATATATATATATATATATATATATATATATATATATATATATATATATATATATATATATATATATATATATGAGGGGGCGCAGCCATCACAGGACCGGGTTGATTGGAGAAACAAGAGAATGGCATGACTACTCCAGTTGTACTCTAATTGTAACTGTGTCTCCAATCCATCCGGTCCTGTGCAGGCTGCGCCCACGTTAACCACGGAAGCTTCTGAATCTCATCTGCCCATTTAACTTGATGCCTCCCGTTCGGGCGCTTGCCTATTGTTAGAATCCACGCTGTTACTTTTAATCGCCACCAGTTATCTTGTCTTCTCGCAGCATTCCCTTAAAAGATAGTAATAAACTACCATTCATTATCTCAGAATACGTGCCAAACGCACACTACGTCATTCTTATACTTCTGGTTACTTCATTATCATGGTTCGTATCTGCGGTCACTACCTTCCCTAAATAGACGTATTCCTCTACGAGTTCCAGTGTTTCGATGGGCTCTTCTCTTCCGAGCCTGCTCAACATCATTTTAGTTTTCTGCATATTAATTTTCTGACCCGCCGCTCTGCTTTCGGTGTCAAATTCAGAAATTATGATTTGCAATAGTTTCCCAGAGTTACTCAACATAGCAATGTCATAAGCGAATGGGCACGTTACTAAGCTACTCTCCATTAACTGCTATCGCATGCTGTTCGCAATCCAACACTCTGGAAACCTCCTGTAAACACGCGGTGAATAGCATCGGAGATGGTAGCCCCCTGCCTTAAGCTCTTTATTAGAATTTTGTTCTATGTCTCCTTTTTTTTTTTTAATGGGGCACTATGGTGGACTATATGGTGACTGTAGATATGCCGCCGAGACGGTATAGCGGCTATAGAGGTCGGCTGGTAGACCTGAAAGGGGCAGGTTCGATCCCGGCCACGGTGGTCGCGTTGCGATGGAGGCGAAATGGTAGAGGACCACGTGTACTGTGTGATGTCAGCGCACCTTAAAGAACACCAGATCAAAATTTCCGCAGTTCTCTACGGCGGGCCTCATAACCATATCGGTCTTGGGCGTAAAATCCCAGGTATTATTATTATTATTATTATTATTATTATTATTATTATTATCATTATTATTATTATTATTATTATTATTATTATCATTAATTCTCGTTTATTAAAGAAATCATATACCAGAGGGCGTTCCAATGATGATATTTAGGTAGTTTTTTGGAGCCGGTGACCGGCAAATCTGTAGCGATAGCACACGTGCGTGATCATGTGTGCTATGCGCCGATTTGTGTGTACCGCGAGTCAAGACCTTCTAGAACAATTATTTCGTATTTTAAAAGTCATACTAATGGTTGGGGTTTAACGTCCGAAAACGACCATATGATTATGAGAGACGCCGTAGTGGAGGGCTCCGGAAATTTCTTTTATGTGCATCTAAATCTAAGCACACGGGCCTCAAGCATTTTCGCCCCCCATCGAAAATGCAGCCGCCGCGGCCGTACTTTGTAGTTTGAACCATATGTTTGGTAGCACCATGATAGTTCGCGGAAGCGAATCTCGGATGCGGCAGCTGCATTTAATAATAATAATATCTGGGGTTTAACGTCCCAAAACCACGATATGATTATGAGAGACGCCGTAGTGGAGGGCTCCGGAAATTTCGACCATCTGGTGTTCTTTAACGTGCACTGACATCGCACCATAGGCGGAGAGTTTTCATTTTCCCGGAGGGGGCGGGGCCCGACTTGCCCTTCTATATCCCCTTCAGGCGCAACGTCCACATATGTGGACGCTACTTGTTTTTGCCAGTTCCTCGGACTAGTGGGAAAGCAAGGGCAAGATACATTGTGCATAGGAATAATTGAACCGTCTGCATAGTCAATGTGTCTTGAGTTGACCCCAATGTGCTGCATACGACTGCAGATGATCACTTTATCAAAACACTACGATGTTTGACGGGTCACTGGGCTTGCCGCATTCCAGAACCAACTTCTTAAGTATTACTTTTTCTTTACTCAAAATGAACAGGGCCAAAAACGAACCGCGTGTGCATTTTGAGGATAAGATTACCTTCTTTTCCGTGTAAAAATCGTACTTGAGTGGTTGAAGAATGATTAAATATTTAATTATACGCTAATTAAGATTAATTAGCATAGCTCGCAAAAAACAAGATATTTCTTCATTTTCTTGAAATGTAATAACGAGTGCCTTAGAATTATGTTGTGCCAAATTTAGACATTTCCGGACAGTGCATCATAATGCGCGCCTGAAGGGGATATTAAATGCGAATGCATTTCTTAGTCGGGCTATGTCAGGCGCATCCGGCGGCGTCCGCGGAGGAGGAGGAGGAGGATAGGTTGAGGAGATGTCCGCGCACCGTCAGTTGTTATCTCTCCGCTCTCAATCCCTCTCCCATAGCAACAGCTGCGGACGCGCGCGCTTATCCTCGCCCCTAGCAACCGGAGCATGTGGTGCGAGAGAGTGTAGGAGAGGGTAGGTGCAGTGCTTCGCCGCTCCTTCTCTCGCCGTTCGCTCTCTCTCCTCCCTGCGCCCCACTATCCCGTCCGCTCGCGCCTCACTCTCGGCCGTTCGCTGGCTGGGCGCCTCTCAAGGTGATGGCAGAAGTCGGTGTCGTCGCAAGAAATGCATTCGCATTTCCACACGATTCCCTTCGGGGAGGTGGGGGGCATTTTTTTTCTCTTTCTCTCTCTCTCTCTCTTTATATATATATATATATATATATATATATATATATATATATATATATATATATATATATATATATATATATATATATAGAGAGAGAGAGAGAGAGAGAGAGAGAGAGGGGGGGGGGAAGAGAGTCCGACTTTAACTACACAACTTAATATAACTTTAGTTGCCGGCACTGCGATATCATTATGAAGATCTGTAGTTGGCAGACTCCAGATTTATTTTTCCATTGCCCGAAAACATCGATCCACATCGTAACGCTTGTCTCAAAGCAACAAAGGCCGCATGGGCTGCTACTCGCTGACTATGCATCGCATAAATTCGATTCCCACAATGCGTGGGACCTGCCGAATTTTTTTTATTGACATGCTTTACTTTGTTAAACCATGCACTCCATCGTAGAGAGTAGGCTAATGCTGGCACAGGAAGCTTTAATTATGCCGGTACATCTGAGCGAGAGCATTCACTGACTGACTCCGTCGGGATTGCTTTGTAATCTCAGTAGCATTTTGTGTTCTGCAAAGCAGTCGCTACCCGGTTCAAGACTTTTTACTTGTCATAGCTTAAGTGATCGCTTCAGTTGTTCATCAACACGACATATCCTGCACATACAAATCCGTTTGAGGGGAATTTTCTACTGAATGTTTGACTATATGTCACTGGCCCATGATCCGAATTTTAAAAGTCTGAAATGAAGAAAGAGAAAACTTGGAGGACGCTTGAGCTTCGCATTCAGAAGTAGAACGCGATAGCGTAATCGGGCCCCGCGCGCATTGCCTTCTCAATTGCTAGCCCGGTTTCGGTTCTCGGTGCAGGCCTCAACCATGCCGTAAGGAAACGAACGACTGTGCGCGTAACATCGGCCGTTTCAAATTATCTTTGAAAGGCCCCCGCAAGTACAGTCGTAAAGTGCCCACTACGGCATAATTTTTCCTTTTGCCAATCAGCGAAGGGCCCACTACGCATCCGTAAAGCAACACGCGAGCCTACGCAGCTGCTCACTTTGTTAAGGCGTTTGCAGCTAACGATGATTAATTATGTCTGAACACTTTGTAATCGGTGGGCCTTAAAACACCCACTTGTTGCGAAATTCACATGTTTCCACACCTGGCGCGATTCATACAGGTTTTTTTTCTTTCGAAACGCTTTCAAGCACTAGCGTGGATCTGTGGGAGAACTCCTGCTTGCTATGCAGACGGCCTGGGTTCGATTCTCACTCAAACCCAATATTTCTATTGTTTACTTTATTTGCATTTTAATTTTTCTTGTTTATACCCGCTTTTTTTAACGCTATCGCGTTAAAAGAAGCGAGCATAAACAGCCCCTGTAAAATATGCCAGACAGGACGGTGAAATGTCCGTTGTCAATGGACCGAGACCTAAGCCAGGCTCTTAAAGAATATTCCGGGCCGGCGCCAGGGGGGGGCTCGGCCCCCCCATGAAGCAGTCCGGCGGGGGCCCGAGTCCCCCAGCCCCCCCCCGCACTCTCCGCCTATGCATCGCACAGTACACGGGCCTCAACCATTTCGCCTCCTGTAGCTGCATTTGGTTGGTCGCAATATGCAAGAAGGCCGTGTGCTCAGATTTAGGTGCACGTTAAAGAACCCCACGTGGTCTAACTATCGGGGGCCCTCCACTACGGCATCTCTCACATTCATATCGCGTTCTTGGGACGCAAAACCCCAACAGTTATTATAAGAAGTATAACCGCTTTCTGTGCAGCCACAGAAGCCTAAGCAGTAGGAAAGAGCTCGAACAACACGGGAACGAAAAGTAAGCAGGCGCTACAAGCTAAGTAACCCAGAACTCAACATTGTGAAATGCTATCATTCGACTGTTTAGTCATTAAATGTACGCCAACTGCTTCAGGATTTGCCATCGGCCGAGCCTTTCGAAACAGTGAAAAATTTGCGCAGCTTGTGCTGAGTCGCGCAAGGCTGAGGCAGAGCAGAGCTGGTCGTCACTCAGCTGGTCCAGCTGGCTTGACTCACGTTCATTCAAACGCCCATGCACGAAGTGTTCATGCGATAATATTGCGATTCACGAGTATTGGCTAGGTATCGATCGGATTCCATTGGGAATCGCTTGGCAATCACAGCACCAAGTGTCTTACTTAATTGGCCTAGCTTTCATATTCGAGGCTTAGTCTCGATTAGCTTGCATCCCATGCCAAGCTAAGCTTAATTAACTAATTAGCAGAGTTAGCACTAGTTAGGCTCAGTCTTAATTAGTATTAGATTAAGTTCAGCACATCTTACATAGTTCGGCATGACTAGGCACACGGGAATCTCAGCTCGGCTTAATTAGGACTTGTTGAGTGGTGATTTCATTAGCTTACTTAGGCGCAGTTAATTAGGTTTTACAATGCTACACATGTCTTAATAACGCTTCTCTATGGTTACATTGGTTTAACTAAACACAGTTGTCCTTAATTTTGCTTAACGTGGCCGCACCGGCCTGATCATGGTTTCTTCTATACATCGCGAACCGGACAAACGGCGGGCATAACATACCAGCTCTCAAAAAAATGCAAAGGAAATAAATGAATACGTCTGGCTGCCCTTTCAAAATTTCCGGTGCAGTCGGGCACCGTTTTCTTTTTCCGATGTATGAAACCAGTGGTTGCCATAGGATCGGGCAGTGGCCAGCCACTGTAACGTTGCGGCTCGCCGGTCTTATCTTTGTCGCCGTAGCAACGAACGCGGCAGGCCAAGCCAAGTCGTGAAGCTGCGTGTTATCAACTTTTTTCTTTTGTTTCTTTCCTTTTTTTTCTTGCCGTGACTCAACTCTTGTCTTCGCGCGAGATTCAGAAAGATAAAGGCCATGCGGCACGTAATGGAAGAGACGCGAACTAAGCGCCGATGTCCGTGAAAGCTGGATCTGTTTGTATCTGAGTTCTTCTAATCATCTATATTAATATCGCCACCTACATTAAGCGTATAATTCAACGCACTTGCATGTGACAAAAGGCGAGAACGAAATGTTAGAAAATCAGCCAGAACCGCCAGGAGCGCGATACAGAACAGCAGATACATTTGAGCCCTCCTTTATTAATGCGGATTCGTAGTGCTTTATTGACGAGACTGTGTTCTTCCATCACTTCCCAACTGGCCCGTAGCTAGAGGGTGTGCTCGAGGGTCCAGCCCTCCCCACCTTCACGCACAGCTCCAAAAATTTTAATGCCGGGGTTGTTTTGTCCCGAATAAATAATGAAAATTGGTATTTTTCAAAGCATCCAACAAGTGCGCCCTCTGCCCCCCCTCCACCCCGCGAAAATTTCCTGGCTACAGGCCTGCTTCCGAAGAGTCAAGTATTGTTCGAATGACAACGTCACCCCATCTGCTCTCGGTGTGATTTAAAAAGCAGCTATTGAACCCTGGCAGCACGACATTTTCGGACTCATCCGCCTATCACATTTATGCGAGCATTAAAAGGTCAAAGCTTGTGCCGCACCCAGGGGCGTAGCCAGAAATTTTTTTCGGGGGGGGGGGGGGGGGGGCACCTCCTTGATTTCGGGGGGTGCACCACCCTGAAATGGTCATTTTTCGCTCTGCATGCCATGGTGAAAAAAAATTTCGGGGGGGGGGGGGGGGGGGGCACGTGCCCGGTGTGCCACCCCCTGGCTACGCCACTGGCCGCACCATTCCAACAGCGTCGTGACATCCCCCCTTATTTGGTTGAAGTGATCGGGCATTTAAATGCAGCACTTTCAACACACCACTGGCGTTTTTTCTAGATTTAAATAGCCGACGATATAAATAGCCGACATCATGCTGAAGCAGAGCCATCACTCACTACATAAAAAGCTTCACTTAATTGTTAAACGCTGCTAATTTTCGGGTCGGCCAGGCCGGTCGGAGTGCAACATATATCGAATGGGGCCTTCGTCAGAGGGCTACAGCCTCAGAGGCTCCCCATGGAAAAGGAACAAAACTTAAGCTATTGCTACTGCTACTATAGACGATTTTCCGCAGCGGCGCACGGGCGCTGCCATGTTTGATCACGTGACCGTAACTGGCCTTCCCCCCAGCCAGTTGCACCGGCCAACGCTTTGCTGTGGGCGCTGTGGGCCAGCGAAACGGCCGTGGCCGTAAGCGCCAGCAGCTGGGGTTAGAAGCCAACACGGCAGCACCCATGCAGACGCTACCGCCCGCTTCGATCCGAACTTGCGCTTGCTACTCGCCCACTGTGTTCGCAGCAATAAATAAATGGTGAAATCAGCTATCTCTCAGTTCATTTCACGCTGGGGACAAAGCATCAGGTATGTTCTGTCTTTATTATCGAGATTAGCTGTGTTTATTTAGCCATGCCTGCTAAGCCTTGTCTCCGAGAATTTGAGAATGAATCTTGAAAACGCTGCAAAATGCCGACGAATACATTGCTCTGAAAGCTTCAGGACGTAAATATAAAGCAAATAAATGCGTAGGCTACGCACTTACGGGCCAGACAGCGCAGAACGACGACGTGATAAACTCGAGGCGGAAGGGAACTGCATTCACAGGTGTCGCCATGTTGACTTTTCCGGCGCTGCCGTCTGCTCGCTTTTACTCGCGTGCGCGCAGACGCTACGGCCGCTACGGGGACGCCGAGCAGACGACGCGACGCGGATGCAGACATATCGACTAGCAGCGCTACCAAAGGCCAAGGCATTGAGACGGCCGCGGTAGGAGACGGCCACGGTGCAGTGGTGGCGCCATTTAGTTTTGATTAATAAACCAGCTGCGGAAAAATCGTCTATATAAAGGCGTTATTCGGTCACCGCTGTAAATTAACAAGAAACCATTTTATGAAATACTTTTCGCTTAACATAGCTGAAAAATAACGTTAGAATCTCCACCACGAGAAAGTCTGTGTTGCTGTTTTTCTTTCAAAGAACAAAACATGTACTACAAATGAAAAAAAAAAAACTAGATTTAAATATTTTCTGAATCTAGGGATCTCGGCTATTATTGCGCTGAATCATAGCCTCGTTCTTCTGGATTATTTGGTTAATGTCACCTGTTAACCGGCCAGTACTGCCTGCGCACTCACACAACACACGCTGCAGTCACCCACAGTTAAGGCGCTGTGCTGCCAAA
Source organism: Rhipicephalus appendiculatus (assembly GCA_030522465.1). Taxonomy (NCBI): domain Eukaryota; kingdom Metazoa; phylum Arthropoda; class Arachnida; order Ixodida; family Ixodidae; genus Rhipicephalus; species Rhipicephalus appendiculatus. Next base: position 465,015 of record JALIZH010010787.1, on the reverse strand, counting down.
CTCAAGGATGCGGGATTGACTGCCAGCCATAAAGGCAGCATTTGAATGCAGGCTTAATCCCAGAACTACCGTGTACTTAGGTTACGGTGCACTTCAAGAAACGAATGTGGTAAAATTAATCGGGCGTCCCAAACTAGGGCTCCTCTTAAGATAATAATATATGGGGTTTTACGTCCCAAAACCACGATATTATTATGAGGGACGGCGTACTGGAAGACTACGGAAATTTCCATCATCTTGAATTCTTTAACGCGCACTCACATCGCGCAGTACACGGGCCTCTACCATTTTGCCTCCATCGCCACGGCCGGAATTGAACCCGCGACCATCGGGGCAGCAGCCGAGCACCCTAAGCAGCACGGCGGACGTCTTGCCTTATAATCAAAGGGTACTTTCGGGATGTTAAACCAATGGAATTGCGATTCGATAGCACAATGCTCGAGGTTTCATCTTTATACTTTTTCGTCGTCTAATATAAACACGCAATGTGTGAAGAGGGAAACTAAAAGCGCAGCTGTGCATGCCTTGTCCGACGCCCCTTTGTAGACTAGAGCCATTTTATCCGAACATAATCACCGTAATCGTCATAGAACGATGACCCAACGCAATGCGTGTTTGATTCGTCGCTTCTCAGACTTCGGTGGCAAGGCGTGTTGTTTCTTCTGGGAAAGCTGTCGTAGTTACATATGGTGCTGCAACTTGGAAGAACCGTGGAACGCTCATATTACTACAGACACGAAACTTTTCCTTTCTGGGAAGTCGCGCTAAGTAATAGGATAATTTCTACAGTGCCTGGAAAATGGGTTCGTAATCGTAAGTGGGGCAAGAGCCAAACGCTTAAACCGAAAATAGGCTAAATTTTTACGCAAGCGTAAAGCGCGCCTAAGTATATTTAACTTAAAAACAGTTGGAATAATAATGGGGCAATTCCCGATTGTCACTGGAACTTAAGAAGGCAGTTTCTAATCAGAATGAGGCAAATACTGCAATGGCTAAATCAAACTGACCCACATCCATTGAACAAGCACTACGTCAACAATTGCGGACAAAACAACCAACATGGTCTCATCCAATCTGTTTCATTTGTGTTCTAGTTGCATTGCTATAGTGTTTACGTTCCACATTTAGTTTTTCTGTCGCGAGTTGGCACTTACTGAAGGACATGATGTTCTAGGACAAAACTCGAGGACGACTTTCCTTCTTCTTTTTGCCTCTTAGTTTTTATTTGCGAGTTGCGCGATACAGTATCGTGTCCTGCTTTCGCTCCAACACGGCATAGTTGAAATAAAAGACATGAAATAGAGATATTGGGCAACGATCTATTCCTTGAAGAAGAAGTCATCCGAAACGGCACGGCATATAACGAGCTCACAAGAAGAGGAAGAAGAGCAATGAACTTTTCGAGGCCTTCGAAAGATGCCAAGGACAAGAAAACACTGCTGACAGCCCCGAATAGCGCGCCTTTTGCCAGGAAGGACCACTCGCTATTCAAGTATAGTATTCCCCATCACGCTCATGCGTCTAAGCACGGCACCGATGGAAGCACATGGGTGATGTTAATTATATCGCAAAATATTGCTCAACGGTACATTTGAAATGTTTTAGATTTATTTTACGAGCTAATTCAAGAACCAATGAAATGTTCAAATCTATATGAGCCAAATGCAAATTTTACTCCTGTATACCGACGACATTGGGCTTTGTGGATATTAGGCACAATATGAATTCGAGGCGGACTTTGCATTTCGAGTAAGGCACAATGAAAGAGGCACCTCTACTGCGCGAAGTCAGTGCAAGTTAAAAAACACCAGATAGTCGAAACTATTTGAATTCCTCACCTATGGCGTTCTCCATGATAGTACCGTAGCTTTCGCACATAAAACCCCGGAAATGTGTTATTTCTTTTTTCGCCGCGATGGGTACAGTACAACTTCGCAGAAAAATATTTAGCTGTCGTGACGCATTGAGTGCGACTACAAAGGAGATATTTTCGCTCGATACATCAGTACAGTTCCTTGGAAAAGGCAACTGAGGCTGTTCCTTCATGAATTGTTTTGTTGTCAAATTAAGGAAACTACCCAACTGCTAACAGCAATGCTGCACTTGGTGGCTGAATGAAGACGCCGAGAGTCTTATTGTGATAACAGTCAAATTTCATGTGCTGGCGTAAGTGCCCCGCCCATTACCGTGGCCAATCTGCGACGAGTAAGTGACTAACCTACCCAAGCAAGTAACCCACCCCCCGCCAACAGCGTACAAACCAGTGAACGAAAGTATATGCGACAATTCAAAGGAAGTACAACGTTATGGGGCTCACCCACAAACCTTATTTACACAACACATAATTTTCTCACAAACACTTTATCCGTACCAACTGATTGGTGATGGCCACTGTTTCACGGATACCAAAATGACAACACTCCTTAGGCAGGCTCACGTGAACCCTGCTTGCATAGGAAATAGTCAGTGAACCCAAATAAAATATTGCTTGAGCAAAAGAAGGTTCTTCGAAATGTTGCAAACAATTTCTACTTGACCTAAACTAGTGCGGTTTTTCAAGAATACGATTGATCATGCGCGTTCAGCAATTATACAAATTCCTGGTTTTAAAATTGTTTTACTTTGCTGAAATTCATAAAAGTAACTATAAAAGTTACTATAAAATTCATAACATGTAACTATAAAACGTATAGGCTCAATGACACTACTCCACCTTGGCTACATCATTTAACATGGTCTGTTGCTTTTTTCCGACCCTCCCAACAGCAAAACAAGCACCCTTCTACAATTTACCGTTCATTCTAATCAAGCTACCTAAAGCAACTTTTAGCCTTCAAGAACATCAACAATTTTTGAAGAAATAATGTTTTCATTCATAGGTTGGCCGGTCTCAAATGTATCCTTTTCAAGTATGCGGCGTCACTTGTCGTCTAAGTATAACTACGAGTGTTATTTCCGTCACCGCGAAGACTAAAAAACTACAGTAAATCAAAACGTGGGCCTACAAAACAAGCCAGTAAAAGCTGGGCTTTGAGATAAAACAAGCCGGGTCCTTGCCTAACCTTATTTACGGCCGCGCCAAACGCAAAAATCGCGAATCGCGACGGAGACATTGCATGACTACAACTCACCGCAGTAAAGCAAGTCCTTCGAGATCTACAATCTGGGTGCTTGCAGTCTTCGATGCCATAACGAATCCGAAAGAACTGTGTTTCTTTGACAGAAGATGGCAGCACTCCTCAGGCGGGCTTGCTTGAAGAGTGGAATGACAGTGTTGCCTTGGGGACGGCGCGCTATCTGCTCTGCCGGCAATGAATCGACAATATTTTAGATAGGCATGGCGCGTCATGCAATCTGCCGCATTCCGCGTCTAGCTGCGATAAGTGCGCGCCCGATGTTTTCGAAGTATACGTTTGAGCCCACCAAATGTCGAGCCTTTCTCTTTTGCCTTCGAACCGGCGTCAGCCCCTGAATGGGCGAGTGGCAAAGGCATACTTTTGCTGTATCCCTCGGCACAGATCATTAAAAAATGGTCACCTTAATGCGAACATCGCAGTGCAGCAGGTCCATTGCCGTTAATGGTTAACGGTTAGCACCACCGTTCTAACGCGAAGGAAAAGTACGTTGCACGTATTGAGACATTGGATACGGAAACGTGTACCGGTAGATACACGCGCCTCATATTTACATGGATGGTTCATACGGAAACAGGACAAATAAGCAGGAAGAAAATTACCTGCAAAAATACGTACAATGCACTTTCTTTGAAAATATCACGTAATAACTTATCGCAACACATTGCATTACAAAAAGGAAAAAAAAAAAGCACGGACAAGCGGTCGTGCGGAGTTTTTCCGCAGGAGATTCTTGGCTACATTCAGTAGCATCGCCCGCAAGGAGAGGGCCGGGGCTCTGTTTGAAACCAGTTTGCAGCTGTCAAACGACAATGTGCTGCTCTTCACGGAACACTTGACTGTAGCGACAAATTGAGAGAGCGAAGAGAAATAGATGAAAATGAAAACGCAGGGAGGTTAACCTGGTTAACATCCCTGGCTTCAGCGTAATCTCGGAAGCGCGTCTTTTTGTTTTCAAGCACGGGACCTCTCTAACAATTAGAACGCGCGGCCTTCCATCGTACTTATAATTCTTCTTCAAAATAATTGACACCCGCTCTCAAACGAAGCTGACATCGCTGAAAAATAAGCTTTGAAATCAAAGCTGTCAAGCATGGCCCTTTAGATCAAAGAAGCGCGGTTCTTGGTCTCGGAGGCGTTATCAGATTCAGAAAAGCTTTTAAAAGTGAACAGAAGGTGACAGCACTACGCAGGGCTTCAACGTAATCTCGGAAGCGCGTCCTGCTTTTCAAGCACGGGACCTCTATAACAATTAAAACGCGCGGCCTTCCATCGTACTTATAATTTCTCTTCAAAATAATTTACACGCGCTCTCAAACGAAGCTGACATCGCTGAAAAATAAGCTTTGAAATCAAAGCTGTCAAGCATGGCCCTTTAGATCAGAGAAGCGCGGTTTTTGGTCTCGGAGGCGTTATCAGATTCAGAAAAGCTTTTAAAAGTGAACAGAAGGTGACAGCACTACGCAGGGCTTCAACGTAATCTCGGAAGCGCGTCCTGCTTTTCAAGCACGGGACCTCTATAACAATTAAAACGCGCGGCCTTCCATCGTACTTATAATTTCTCTTCAAAATAATTTACACGCGCTCTCAAACGAAGCTGACATCGCTGAAAAATAAGCTTTGAAATCAAAGCTGTCAAGCATGGCCCTTTAGATCAGAGAAGCGCGGTTTTTGGTCTCGGAGGCGTTATCAGATTCAGAAAAGCTTTTAAAAGTGAACAGAATGTGACAGCACTACGCAGGGCTTCAACGTAATCTCGGAAGCGCGTCCTGCTTTTCAAGCACGCGACCTCTCTAACAATTAGAACGCGCGGCCTTCCATCGTACTTATAATTCCTCTTCAAAATAATTTACACGCGCTCTCAAACGAAGCTGACATCGCTGAAAAATAAGCTTTGAAATCAAAGCTGTCAAGCATGGCCCTTTAGATCAGAGAAGCGCGGTTCTTCGTCTCGGAGGCGCTATCAGATTCAGAAAAACTTTTAAAAGTTAACAGAAGGTGACAGCACTACGCAGGGCTTCAACGTAATCTCGGAAGCGCGTCTTTGTTTTCAAGCACGCGACCTCTCTAACAATTAGAACGCGCGGCCTTCCATCGTACTTATAATTCCTCTTCAAAATAATTTACACGCGCTCTCAAACGAAGCTGACATCGCTGAAAAATAAGCTTTGAAATCAAAGCTGTCAAGCATGGCCCTTTAGATCAGAGAAGCGCGGTTCTTTGTCTCGGAGGCGCTATCAGATTCAGAAAAGCTTTTAAAAGTTAACAGAAGGTGAAAGCACTACGCAGGGCTTCAACGTAATCTCGGAAGCGCGTCCTGCTTTTCAAGCACGGGACCTCTATAACAATTAAAACGCGCGGCCTTCCATCGTACTTATAATTCCTCTTCAAAATAATTTACACGCGCTCTCAAACGAAGCTGACATCGCTGAAAAATAAGCTTTGAAATCAAAGCTGTCAAGCATGGCCCTTTAGATCAGAGAAGCGCGGTTCTTTGTCTCGGAGGCGCTATCAGATTCAGAAAAGCTTTTAAAAGTTAACAGAAGGTGACAGCACTACGCAGGGCTTCAACGTAATCTCGGAATCACGGCTTTGTTTTCAAGCACGCGACCTCTCTAACAATTAAAACGCGCGGCCTTACATCGTACTTATAATTTCTCTTCAAAATAATTTACACGCGCTCTCAAACGAAGCTGACATCGCTGAAAAATAAGCTTTGAAATCAAAGCTGTCAAGCATGGCCCTTTAGATCAGAGAAGCGCGGTTTTTGGTCTCGGAGGCGTTATCAGATTCAGAAAAGCTTTTAAAAGTGAACAGAAGGTGACAGCACTACGCAGGGCTTCAACGTAATCTCGGAAGCGCGTCCTGCTTTACAAGCACGGGACCTCTATAACAATTAAAACGCGCGGCCTTCCATCGTACTTATAATTCCTCTTCAAAATAATTTACACGCGCTCTCAAACGAAGCTGACATCGCTGAAAAATAAGCTTTGAAATCAAAGCTGTCAAGCATGGCCCTTTAGATCAGAGAAGCGCGGTTCTTCGTCTCGGAGGCGCTATCAGATTCAGAAAAACTTTTAAAAGTTAACAGAAGGTGACAGCACTACGCAGGGCTTCAACGTAATCTCGGAAGCGCGTCTTTGTTTTCAAGCACGCGACCTCTCTAACAATTAGAACGCGCGGCCTTCCATCGTACTTATAATTCCTCTTCAAAATAATTTACACGCGCTCTCAAACGAAGCTGACATCGCTGAAAAATAAGCTTTGAAATCAAAGCTGTCAAGCATGGCCCTTTAGATCAGAGAAGCGCGGTTCTTTGTCTCGGAGGCGCTATCAGATTCAGAAAAACTTTTAAAAGTTAACAGAAGGTGACAGCACTACGCAGGGCTTCAACGTAATCTCGGAAGCGCGTCTTTGTTTTCAAGCACGCGACCTCTCTAACAATTAAAACGCGCGGCCTTCCATCGTTCTTATCATTCCTCTTCAAAATAATTCACACGCGCTCTCAAACGAAGCTGACATCGCTGAAAAATAAGCTTTGAAATCAAAGCTGTCAAGCATGGCCCTTTAGATCAGAGAAGCGCGGTTCTTCGTCTCGGAGGCGCTATCAGATTCAGAAAAACTTTTAAAAGTTAACAGAAGGTGACAGCACTACGCAGGGCTTCAACGTAATCTCGGAAGCGCGTCTTTGTTTTCAAGCACGCGACCTCTCTAACAATTAGAACGCGCGGCCTTCCATCGTACTTATAATTCCTCTTCAAAATAATTTACACGCGCTCTCAAACGAAGCTGACATCGCTGAAAAATAAGCTTTGAAATCAAAGCTGTCAAGCATGGCCCTTTAGATCAGAGAAGCGCGGTTCTTTGTCTCGGAGGCGCTATCAGATTCAGAAAAGCTTTTAAAAGGTAACAGAAGGTGACAGCACTACGCAGGGCTTCAACGTAATCTCGGAAGCGCGTCCTGCTTTTCAAGCACGGGACCTCTATAACAATTAAAACGCGCGGCCTTCCATCGTACTTATTAGAACGCGCGGCCTTCCATCGTACTTATAATTCCTCTTCAAAATAATTTACACGATAAGTATACGATGGAAGGCCGCGCGTTTTAATTGTTAGAGAGGTCGCGTGCTTGAAAACAAAGACGCGCTTCCGAGATTACGTTGAAGCCCTGCGTAGTGCTGTCACTTTCTGTTAACTTTTAAAAGCTTTTCTGAATCTGATAGCGCCTCCGAGACCAAAAACCGCGCTTCTCTGATCTAAAGGGCCATGTTTGACAGCTTTGATTTCAAAGCTTATTTTTCAGCGATGTCAGCTTCGTTTGAGAGCGCGTGTGAATTATTTTGAAGAGGAATGATAAGAACGATGGAAGGCCGCGCGTTTTAATTGTTAGAGAGGTCGCGTGCTTGAAAACAAAGACGTGATTCCGAGATTACGCTGAAGCCCTGCGTAGTGCTGTCACCTTCTGTTAACTTTTAAAAGCTTTACTGAATCTGATAGCGCCTCCGAGACCAAGAACCGCGCTTCTTTGATCTAAAGGGCCATGCTTGACAGCTTTGATTTCAAAGCTTATTTTTCAGCGATGTCAGCTTCGTTTGAGAGCGCGTGTGAATTATTTTGAAGAGGAATGATAAGAACGATGGAAGGCCGCGCGTTTTAATTGTTAGAGAGGTCGCATGCTTGAAAACAAAGACGTGATTCCGAGATTACGTTGAAGCCCTGCGTAGTGCTCTCACCTTCTGTTAATTTTAAAAGCTTTTCTGAATCTGATAGCGCCTCCGAGACCAAGAACCGCGCTTCTTTGATCTAAAGGGCCATGCTTGACAGCTTTGATTTCAAAGCTTATTTTTCAGCGATGTCAGCTTCGTTTGAGAGCGCGTGTGAATTATTTTGAAGAGGAATGATAAGAACGATGGAAGGCCGCGCGTTTTAATTGTTAGAGAGGTCGCATGCTTGAAAACAAAGACGTGATTCCGAGATTACGTTGAAGCCCTGCGTAGTGCTGTCACCTTCTGTTAACTTCTAAAAGCTTTTCTGAATCTGATAGCGCCTCCGAGACCAAGAACCGCGCTTCTTTGATCTAAAGGGCCATGCTTGACAGCTTTGATTTCAAAGCTTATTTTTCAGCGATGTCAGCTTCGTTTGAGAGCGCGTGTGAATTATTTTGAAGAGGAATGATAAGAACGATGGAAGGCCGCGCGTTTTAATTGTTAGAGAGGTCGCGTGCTTGAAAACAAAGACGTGATTCCGAGATTACGCTGAAGCCCTGCGTAGTGCTGTCACCTTCTGTTAACTTTTAAAAGCTTTTCTGAATCTGATAGCGCCTCCGAGACCATGAACCGCGCTTCTTTGATCTAAAGGGCCATGCTTGACAGCTTTGATTTCAAAGCTTATTTTTCAGCGATGTCAGCTTCGTTTGAGAGCGCGTGTGAATTATTTTGAAGAGGAATGATAAGAACGATGGAAGGCCGCGCGTTTTAATTGTTAGAGAGGTCGCATGCTTGAAAACAAAGACGTGATTCCGAGATTACGCTGAAGCCCTGCGTAGTGCTGTCACCTTCTGTTAACTTTTAAAAGCTTTTCTGAATCTGATAGCGCCTCCGAGACCAAGAACCGCGCTTCTTTGATCTAAAGGGCCATGCTTGACAGCTTTGATTTCAAAGCTTATTTTTCAGCGATGTCAGCTTCGTTTGAGAGCGCGTGTGAATTATTTTGAAGAGGAATGATAAGAACGATGGAAGGCCGCGCGTTTTAATTGTTAGAGAGGTCGCGTGCTTGAAAACAAAGACGCGTTTCCGAGATTACGCTGAAGCCCTGCGTAGTGCTGTCACCTTCTGTTAACTTTTAAAAGCTTTTCTGAATCTGATAGCGCCTCCGAGACCAAGAACCGCGCTTCTTTGATCTAAAGGGCCATGCTTGACAGCTTTGATTTCAAAGCTTATTTTTCAGCGATGTCAGCTTCGTTTGAGAGCGCGTGTGAATTATTTTGAAGAGGAATGATAAGAACGATGGAAGACCGCGCGTTTTAATTGTTAGAGAGGTCGCGTGCTTGAAAACAAAGACGCGTTTCCGAGATTACGCTGAAGCCCTGCGTAGTGCTGTCACCTTCTGTTAACTTTTAAAAGCTTTTCTGAATCTGATAGCGCCTCCGAGACCATGAACCGCGCTTCTTTGATCTAAAGGGCCATGCTTGATCTAAAGGGCCATGCTTGACAGCTTTGATTTCAAAGATAATTTTTCAGCGATGTCAGCTTCGTTTGAGAGCGCGTGTGAATTATTTTGAAGAGGAATGATAAGAACGATGGAAGGCCGCGCGTTTTAATTGTTAGAGAGGTCGCGTGCTTGAAAACAAAGACGCGTTTCCGAGATTACGCTGAAGCCCTGCGTAGTGCTGTCACCTTCTGTTAACTTTTAAAAGCTTTTCTGAATCTGATAGCGCCTCCGAGACCAAGAACCGCGCTTCTTTGATCTAAAGGGCCATGCTTGACAGCTTTGATTTCAAAGCTTATTTTTCAGCGATGTCAGCTTCGTTTGAGAGCGCGTGTGAATTATTTTGAAGAGGAATGATAAGAACGATGGAAGGCCGCGCGTTTTAATTGTTAGAGAGGTCGCGTGCTTGAAAACAAAGACGCGTTTCCGAGATTACGCTGAAGCCCTGCGTAGTGCTGTCACCTTCTGTTAACTTTTAAAAGCTTTTCTGAATCTGATAGCGCCTCCGAGACCAAGAACCGCGCTTCTTTGATCTAAAGGGCCATGCTTGACAGCTTTGATTTCAAAGCTTATTTTTCAGCGATGTCAGCTTCGTTTGAGAGCGCGTGTGAATTATTTTGAAGAGGAATGATAAGAACGATGGAAGGCCGCGCGTTTTAATTGTTAGAGAGGTCGCGTGCTTGAAAACAAAGATGCGTTTCCGAGATTACGCTGAAGCCCTGCGTAGTGCTGTCACCTTCTGTTAACTTTTAAAAGCTTTTCTGAATCTGATAGCGCCTCCGAGACCAAGAACCGCGCTTCTTTGATCTAAAGGGCCATGCTTGACAGCTTTGATTTCAAAGCTTATTTTTCAGCGATGTCAGCTTCGTTTGAGAGCGCGTGTGAATTATTTTGAAGAGGAATGATAAGAACGATGGAAGGCCGCGCGTTTTAATTGTTAGAGAGGTCGCGTGCTTGAAAACAAAGACGTGATTCCGAGATTACGCTGAAGCCCTGCGGAGTGCTGTCATCTTCGGTTAACTTTAAAAAGCTTCTGGGGGGTTCGATAGGGCATCCGAGACTAAGAACCGCGCTTGTTTGATCTCAAGGGCCCCGCTTGACTGCTTTGATCTCAAAGCTTCTTTTCTTATTGACGTCAGCTTGGTTTAAAGGAGCACTGACACAAAAATTTTGCCCCCTTTTTTTTTTTTTTTTTGTTGCAATAGGTAGCTTACGACCCACTTATCACGGCTGGAAACCTCGTTTGCGCGAGTGCGCGACGGTTAGTTATTTACAGACGTTTTTAGAGCGCCCAGTCACAGTTTCGGTTTCAAAGGGCACCGAGCTAGTCAGGAGCAGTTTCGGTAGCAAGATAAACGCAGCTGGCCACGTGACCACACAGAACTGTGACGTAGGCGGCGCGCGCGAGAGCGGGCGCGAGCGGGTGCCGCACTGACAGCTCGTCTGCTACGCCTGCACGTGCTGTGCAATGTCGTCGCCATCGTCGTCGTCGTCATCCGAAGACGACGATTTTTTCAGGCAGGAGTCGCCGCCTTGTTAGATGTGGCCAACCATTTTCAATTTGACCCGCTCGACAGCAGCGGCTCGGAAAGTGACACCGACAGTGGAACACCCCGGCATATTCACACTTATCGTAGAGTCAGTGCCGAAATATCAACAGAGTTTACAGAGGTGGTGCACGACATCAGCCAACGGGCACGACGAGCGTACAGCGGAGAGCGCAACCAGCACACGCAAAGACGCAAAGCCGCAGGCACGGAGGAAGACATCGCAGGTAGCGCAAGGGCACAACCAGCCAACACAAAATCGTGACGTAGTTTGTTTACATTGCTACCGCGTTGATGTCGGCGTCGCGAGGGGCTCGCATCTCGCTCAGTCGTGCGGCATGCACTTTGAAATTGATTTTAAATATGTTCTAGGCTATATTTGCCCTTGATATTTCATAGGCGTTGTCTATGTCTCCACATACATCTATTTCACTCATTATCTCGCCTTCGAAATTTTGTGTCAGTGCTCCTTTAAGAGCGAGTGTAAACCAGATGAAAGAGCATTAATATGTACGATAGAAGGCCGTGAGTTCTCCTTGTTATAATGGCCCCGTGCTTGTAAACGGAGACCCGCTTGCCGTCAATGATATCAGGATGGCTGAAAAGTGCTGCTGTCTTTATTGTTTGCACAGAAGCTGTCCTCAATTGCTTATGACTTCCAAGCCAAACAGAGATGACTTGTTTGATCTCAAAGGCCACACCTTTCGCCTTAGCCTATCAGTATCGCGTTGTGATCTACTGTAGCTTTGTTTTTCTTTGGAGGCATTGGACGAAAAAACCCGTAAACATGAGTCGTGTGTTCAAGCCTACATTTCGACAAGTGGACTTGCCTTCCTCAAAGCTAGAACTGATTTTTTTAGTGCTAGCGTGTGTAAGCTTCGTGCCTTCTCCTCCATTCTGAACAAAGTAGGCAAATAGGTTAAGTTTGGGTGTAGGGGTGCGGGAGTGGGGAGGAGAGGGGGGGTGACGTTAGACGTTGTGTGTGCGAAAGCGAAGAAATATTTCGTGAATAAATAAGAAGAAATTGGCGGAGGGAGTGGAGAGGAGGGATGTTCGAGGTTTCGCTGAATCGCGGTTCTCAAAAGAAGCTCTTCTTAGCTATGCTAGGTTTGAAAGTAGTAGGAGGTGGGCTTAAAGGGGCAGTGACACGAAAATGTTTATTGCTTCTTTTCTTGCCTGAAATGAAAGGCCAAGCCCTGAAGAGACTAGAAAATGTACTGCTACGTGCGAGTGAACCCTGAACAACGAATTACAGAATGTTTTGAAAAGCTAGTTCCGTCTCCTACTGTACCCTGAAGTCACAACATGGTATGAGCTTCTGGTCTCGTGCTCGCGCAAGTTATAGTGACCGCCCCGTGGCTCCGCTGGTGGCGCACAAGTGGCCATTTTGAATGTTTTGAAGTCACAGCGAAAGCTGGAAGAGCCGCCTCTCTAGAGCCCTTTTTAAACACTCTTAGTGTAACTACCTCAAGCACACTTGCATGGTACCCATTAAGCAAGCGTCCACTACGCCAGTATTCATCATTCTTCGGAAAAGCGTTGTACCCGTCACACACTTGTAAGTCATTATGTGCACTTTGTTGCTGCCGTGGCTGACGACGATGAAGAATTACGCCTGAGGTTGCTGTGATGGGTTGGAGCATTCAACGACCAACTCGTTACGCAATTCGCATACTGTCACGCCAGGTTGCTACTTTACTCTTCTAAAACTCATTATTACACAGTCTAACGCGACTTCTTACCCGACATGGAGCCTGCGTAGGGTCAGTTTCCAACGAAGATTGCTGCGACCGACACCGGTATATGTGAGCACTGCGGTAAAGATGAAACTATTCACCATATTCAATGTGCGTGCCCACAGTACTGTTTACAGAGAGAGTCACTTTGCAGCGAGCTTGATAAACTGGGCGACCGAACTCTTTCGGAAGAACGAATCCTGCGCCATCGACCGGACCTAACGTCTCAGAAGAAGGCTCTGCAAGCTCTACTGCGCTTCCGGTATTCAAGTGGCCTCTCAGAACGGCTTTGATTTGAACGATCTGCGTGTGTGTCCATGTGTCTGCGTTTTTTTTTTCGTTTTTATTTTATCTTTCTCTCCCTCTTTAAAACCCCTATTCCCGCGCCTCTGTGCAGGGTAGCAAACCGGTTACTTGTACCAGCTTAACCTCCCTGCGTTTTCCTTTTCAGTTATTTCTCCCTCTTTCTCTCTTTCAATTCGTCGCTACAGTCAGGTGTTCCGTGAAGAGCGCCACATTTTCGTATGAGAGCTGCAAACGGGTTTCAAACAGTGCCCCTACCCTCTCCATGCTGGCGATGCTTCTGAATGTAGCCAAGAATCTTAGGCGTAAAAACTGCCCACGTGTGCATGTGTGTGCTTTTTTTTGGGGGGGGAGGGGGGGGGGGGGGGTAATGCGAAGTGTCGCGATATGTTATTACTTCATATTTTCAATGAAAATGCATTGTACATATTCTTGCAGAAAATTTTGTAGCTCCATCCTTTTATTTTTTTGCTGCTTATTTGTCATGTTTCTTCATGAACTATCGACGTAACTGTGAGGCACGCGTAACTACAGGCACGCGTTTTCGTATGCAAGGTCTTCATCCGTGTATTCTACTTTTCCTTCGCTATAGAACGGTGGTGCTAACCGTTAATCATTATCGGGAATGGACCTGCTGCACGCCGACAATCGCATTAAGGTGACCAATTTTTTATGGGGCTGTGCCGAGGTATCCAGCAAAAGTATGCCTTCCCCACTCGCACTGAGGGCTTACGTCGGCTCTAAAGCAACAGAGAATAACTCGACATTTGGTGGAAAGTCCCCCCAGCTGCAACGGCGCAGACGGCAAGAAGAAAAAAAGATATTGAACCGTATACTTCGAAACCATCTGGCGCGCTCTTATCGCTGCTAGACGCGGAACGCAGCGCAATGCATGACGCATCATGTCTATATCAGATATTCTTGATTCATTGCCAGGTCGCGCCGTCTTCGTGACAACGCTGCTCCTCCACCTTTCAAGCATGCCCGCCTGAGGAGTGCTGCCATCTTCTCGCACAGTAAAACAGTTGTTCCGAGTCTTTTATGGCCTCGAAGACTACCAGCACCAAGAATGTTGATCTCAAAGGACATGCTTTACTGCTGTGAGTGGTAGGCTCGCAATGTCTGCGTTGCGATTCACGATTTTTTTCGTTTGGCGCGGACGAAAGTAAAGTTAGGCAAGGACCCGGCTTGTTTACTCTCAAATCCCATCTTTTACTGGCTTGCTTCGTAGTCTCGCGTTTTGATTCACTGTAGGCTAGTCTTCGCGCCGACGTAAATAATATTTGGTGTTATAGTTAGACGACAACTGACGCCGCGTACTTCAAAAGGATACATTCGAGACCTGCCAGCCTATGAATGAAAAATTTATTTCTCCGAAAAATCGTAGATGGTCTTGTAGGCTAAAAGGGGCTCTAGGCACCCTGAGTGGCTCCCTGAAGACCCCTACATTTCCAGCATACGACAGCCACGGTACAAATGTGTATATGAGGTCATAACTATAACATACGTTAGTAATATCGTAAAACTTCCAGTGGGGAGTACATCAGAGACAGACGAATTCTCATTAAACATTTAGTGCAACATATAGAAGTTAAAAATTAATGAAAGGAATTGTAATCACAAAAATAAAAAAAGGAAAACAGAATTCTATGAACCTGAAATTTCTCAGGCTTCTTGTACAATTCAAAGTGCGACAGTTTCGGAGAATAAGACCTGCATCAAGATGACAAAGTGCGCGCGCACTTCAAGACGCAACGTGAAATACGTGTCCGCTGTGTTGTCATGTCCCGCAATGCCGCACAGCTACAATTAGGAAAGCGCACCCCTGACATGGACAAAGCAAGCAAAAAAATTGGCCGCGTATCTGCGTGCTTCGCTGCAAATGTCGTCGAAAGACGATAGTCTTGTGCAGGCCGTACTCCTATGTTTTGCCTTCCTCAGACAGCGCCTACTTTACGTTGAATTGGCCGCATCTGGCTGGCATTGATAAAATAGAGGCGGCGCTGCGCGAGATGTGGACGCCATCGAAAAACATGAGCTTGTGCTGAACCAAGGGCCACTGCCAGCGGCTGGACTTTATCGTCGGCAAAGCGCTTTTTTGTGCAAAGCGTTGCAGTTCATGCACAGCTTCGCATTTTCAGCACAGCCTAAAAGACACTAGGGTCTTTAGAATTACGTATCTGTGTATTTTCTAATAAAAGAACACACGACCTGATACTTACATATTAATGTTGCGCCTCAGGTATGCGTAGTATTTGCTTTTTGATCGAATATGTTCGCAAGTATAAGTACGAACGAAAACACCAGTTCAAGATGGCTGGGCGTTCAGAAATTAGTTAAACTTTGGCCCTGTAGCTAGCTGAATCGGGTGACAGACAGACAGACAGACAGACAGACAGACAAACAGACCAAAATTTTTGCGTTTAAGTATCCCAAGAAAGACTATCGTCTTTAAAAACAGAGGTGGTGACGCCGTGCTGAAGATCCTGTTACAGCTCGTCGCGACGTCATAGATATTTGCGTTTAAGTATCCCAAGAAATACTATCGTCTTTAATAAAGGGACATTCTGTAGCCAATGTAGCTATCTTCAATATCCAACCAATGAATTTATACGACATTTTCATTGGGCAAGTATTCACTACCAGATCCACATGACTAAAGCAATACAGCATAGGTGATGGATGAAATCGCTGCCCTCTTTCACAATTCGCGTCTTCTGAGGCATACGAGCGTGACGCATCTTCTCTAAAGGAGTACTGACTCCAATCTTCTCAGCTCAATTTTCTCTGTCTTAGAAATATGCTGTATAGAGACGCTATAAACAAGTGTGAAGGTAAGAATGTTCACGGCGTACTTTAATTTGATATGAATGTCGAGTTTAGTCAGGCTACAGTACCAATTTTGGTGAGTTCTCGCACCAATACGGCTGGATTATGATGACGCAAGGCGTACGAAAAAGCCGCTCGGGCGTCACCAACGGAGCCACGCAAGAGAGCGGCGCTGAAAATGTCTCGATATCTTTCGCGAGAACTTGACGAAAAGCTCATACCATGTCGTGACGTGAGGATACATTAGGAAGAAGAACTAGCCTTTGAAAACACGTTGTAATGAATTTTTCGAGCCAAACTTACGTTTAGGAATACATTTTCCGGGCACTGAAAACTTGTGCTATTCCTGAACGCGAATTGTGACAAAATGAAGAGTTTTCGCTGAGTTCTACTATGAACGTTCCAGCACTCTTCCAAATTACAGTCCGGTTGCCCGCTTGCCGGCACCAAATGTAACTGCGACAACTTTCACAGAATAAACAACAGGCCTTGTCATTGAAGATGTAAGAAGCGAATAATCAAACACGCATTGCGTCGGGTCATCATCACATGACTATTATGATGATTATGTTCCGATAACATGGCTCTAGTCTACAAAGGGGCGTCGGCCAAAACATGCTTTGTGAGAATAGGAAATGCCAATCAGAGCACACAAGAACTACTGACATTAATCCGTTATCAAACACGCTTTTTCTTAGACCCACCTCGGTATCTGAAGTAACAACGCTATTTATTAGAATAAATAATAGTCAGAGGTGTGATCCTGACGACTTAGAAATGTGGTCAATAAAGTATGTATTAGACCTCATTGCGGACGTGCTAGCACTTATATACAACTTAGTGATATCA
This sequence comes from Rhipicephalus appendiculatus, assembly GCA_030522465.1. Taxonomy (NCBI): domain Eukaryota; kingdom Metazoa; phylum Arthropoda; class Arachnida; order Ixodida; family Ixodidae; genus Rhipicephalus; species Rhipicephalus appendiculatus. Next base: position 448,410 of record JALIZH010010787.1, on the reverse strand, counting down.
ACAGTTATTTTCCCAACCAACATGCACCTAGAGAAAGGTACTGCAATATAAGACGGTAGATAAAAACAACTTAAACAATTGTCGCCGAATATCCATACTCCCCATTTTCCCCGAAATGTCCTGAAAAAATAATAAATGAATGATTTGACAGTTTTTCGAGAAAACATGCTCTAATAACCGAATGGCAATATGGTTGTAGAATGAAACTTTCAACGGAAAGTGCTTAATATCCTAAAGTGGGTTTCGACACTTGCTTTGTACTTGGATTTATGAAAACCCTTAGATATCGTATCTCATGTAGTGTTATTACACTCTAAGAAAAAAAAGAGTCAAAAGAGGATTACGAAGCCATTATTCTCTTCGGGTATTCACTTGACCCCTTTTGGATGGTAGACGCAGAGAAAAAGAGTTGGCAATTCGAGAGGAGTTACAGAACTCTCGTGAAGCGCGTTTCGATTGGCTTCCGTTATGAAGGCGCCGCCGTATACGCCATACATGTTGCGCGTTTGCCGTTCGGCGCCGTTGGGCCGGGCACACATTCTCGCACTGGCGCCAGGGAGCCTGCGCGCCAGGCAAGCCGCGCGGCGCCTCCGCCTGCCTCCGCCTTTCCGCCTTTTGGAATGCGTTGCGCTGGTCGCGCGTCTTGTAGTTTTGAGTTCGAGTGAACATGCGTATTTGCAGTGGCGGTCACGCCAGGCTTCATGCTCGAAGTGACGCTTGTAGTGAGGAATATTCTTGAAGTTGCGGACATGGACTACGTGCGCCTCTTAACGGTGAGTGTATTGCTTTCGTAGGTACTAATGGTGCAGGTTCGATCAGCACGCTCGAGACATGAATATCGAAAAGAATGCACACGTACGCTTTTTCGACGTCTCGAAAATTCGACGAACAACAATGCCGTTCGAAAGGTACAGGTGAACTACAGGAGAAGTTAGCCGATGGAGAGCCGTGGATCGTGGCCGTTTCATCTCCCTAACTATTTCGCTTCGCTGTTCGGGCTCGAGCGTGTTGGCAGCATACGGCGCTCCATCCACAATAATCGCGCTACCTGCAGTACACAAGAAAAATTATTCGTTTATTTTGATCGCGCTGAATGATATTGTACATTAAATACAACCAAAGTGAATTACGAGCGCGGAAACACAATAACGCACGAGGGGACGTAAGTGCATCTCACTCCTCGTGAGTTTGAAGCTGATCGTTCATCGTCGCTGTCCCTCTCGGTGTTTCACAGCCTTCTACGTCCAGTGAAAAATCCTCGTCGTCAAGATGGTTTTGTTTCAACATCTCTGCTGAAAGAAATGTGAAGAATTCCCTCCGCCGAACGACTTCGACCACTACGCGTCACTACGTTAACTAGCCCAGAGAATATGTACACGCCTTTACTTCACTGGGCGCAGAACCTTTACCTCTCAAACCAGTCAACAAGCAAATCGCTTGCAGTGTGCTGCCACCTATCAACAAACCTACAAAAACAAGAGGCGCTGCGCTGGCCAATTTGAGATTGCTCGCGAGCTTACGCGACTTCCCGGGTACGTGTTTTTGGGATTCATGCACTGCTAAAGCCCTTACGAATGTTATATGCAAGTAAAACAGGGAGAGTTTCAACTGGACACGTCAGACGATAAAATTTAACTAACCTAAGCGACTATCAGCGTTTTAGATAGAGAAAACCTCGCGAAGCTATGTGTACACTATGGGCTATAATTGCAAGTGCGAGCTGCCACGTATTTACTTCGCGTATCGCAAGAACAAACCATATTTATCGTGTCATGGAGGGCCTGGTTCGTTCACTGATGCAGGAAACATGCAAAGTTGTAGGGTTCGTTTCTCGCTAACGCGTTAACACTGAGGCTAGCACAGCCGAACAAGGGAGCGACTGCGCAGAGCTGCCATTGCGTAGTCTATTAATCCTCATCGAGAGGACGCTCGTGAATACCACTTGGTGGCGCGAGAGTCTATGGGCATTGCGAATTCTTTCTCGGAAAAGTAATATTAGCGAGGAGCAAGAATGCTGCACGATATATTTCAATTATGAATGCCGGAGGCTTAGTGCTCCGCAAATAAGTATTCCTTCTAGAACATGGCCACGAGCATTTTCAGACTTCAAAGTGCACAAGGCGTCCCTTTCGTGCGTTTCATAATCCTTAAATTCGAGGTTAATCACGGTCAGGGTCCTGGAAAAGTGTAAAAAAAAAAAAATCTCAATGCTATAACGGTAAAGAAAAGGTTGCTCTTGATGGGCCCCTCCTAGCTTCACTATTTCCACTTCGTTTTTGTTTTCCTTCCATTTACACTAAGATAAATCAAGAAGCAATAAACTCAGTGATCGTTTGCAATGATCGTTTTCAAGTTTCTCTACCGACGTATGATAGAAAGAAGTGTAAACTTGAGGGCTCGTTTGCTTTGTTAAACTCAATGTTAATTAGAACTAACAGACAATGATGCCAAGGAAAGTATGGGGGGATGTTGTTAGAAGAAATTGTAATGTAAATCTGAATAAAGGAAAGTGGACAAAAAGATAACTTGCCACCGGCAGGGACCGAAGCTGCGACGTTCGAATAACGCGTCCGAGACAGGAGCATCGGACACGTTATTCGAACGCCGCAGGTTCGGTCCCTGCCGGTGGCAAGTTATAACCCAAGAAGCGCTACTGCGCTTCCTGGGTTAAAGTGGCCTCTCAGAGCTGCTTTAATTTGAACGTCCTCCGTGTGTGTCCATGTGTGTGTGTGTGTTTTTCTTCCTTTTTATTTTATCGTTCTCTCTCTCTGGCCTCCTTACAACCCCTTTTTCCCCACCCCTGTTCAGGCTAGCAAACCGGTTACTTGTACCAGGTTAGCTTACCTGCGTTTTCCTTTTGATCTATTTCTCTCTCTCTCTCAATTTGTCGCTACGGTCAGCTGTTCTGCGAAGAGCGCCACATTTTCGTTTGTGAGCTGCAAACGGTTTTCAAGCGACTCCCGGCCCTCTCCTTCCGGGCGACGCTTCTGAATGTAGCCAAGAATCTCGTGCGTAAAAACTCCCCATGAGCGTGTGTGTGTGCTTTTTTATTGCGGCAATGCAAGGTGTTGCGATAAGTTATTACTTGATATTTTCAATGAAAATTCATTTTACGTATTGTTGCAAATTATTTCGTTGCTCGATCTTTTTATTTTTTGCATGTTTCTTGTTTCATTATGAACCATCGCCGTAACTATGAGGCACGCGTAACTAGCGGTACGCGTTTTCGTGTTCAAGGTCTTCGTTCGGGCAACGTACTTTCCTTCGATTTAAAACTGTGGTGCTTATCGCACTTATCGCGGCTAGACGCGGAAACCGGCAGATTGCATGACGCGTGATGTCTATACAAAATATTGTCGATTCATTGCCGGTAAAGCTAGATTGCGCGCCGTCTCCAAGGCAACGCTGCTGCTCCACCTTTGAAGCAAGCCCGCCTGAGGAGTGCTGCCATCTTCTTTCAGAGTAAAACGGCTCTTTCGGATTCGTTATGGCCTCGAAGACTGCAAGCACCCAGAGTGTAAATCTCGAAGGACATGCTTTACTGCTATGAGTTGTAGGATTGCGATGTCTGCGTTGCGATTCACGAGTTTTTCGTTTGGCGCGGACGTAAATAAGCTTAGGCAAGGACCCTGATTGTTTAAGCTCAAAGCCCAGCTTTTACTGGCTTGCTTCGTAGTCCCGCGTTTTGATTCACTCTAGTTTAGTCTTCGCGCTGACGTAAATAACAGTCGTTGGTATAGTGACGCCGCTTACTTGAAAACGATACATTTCAGACCTGCAAGGCTATGAACGAAAACTTTATTTCGTCAAAAAAATCGTTGATGTTCTTGAAGGCTAAAAGGTGCTCTAGGCAGCTTGATTGGCTCCCTGAAGAGCTCTACATTTTCCACCATGCGACAGCCACAGTACAAATGGGCATATGAGGTCATATTTATAACATACGTGAGTAATACCGTAAAAGTTTCGGTAGGAATTAGATCAGAGACTGAAGGATTCGCATTAAACATTTAGTGCAACATAAACAAGTTCAAAATTAATAAATAGAATTGTTATTACAAAAATGGGGGGACCCTTAAGCTTCGCATTTAAGAGTTGAATACGATAGCGATATCTTGTCCCTAGTGCGCACTTCAATCACTTAGTGCATACCATGTAATGGGTAGCATGCTTTAAAGCACGAGCAGTTATGAGCGGGAAATGTTTTCGAAGTTGCTATGCACCTACTAAGTGGTCTTAAGGAAATACGCGCCGTAACGTGTGTGCCTTTTGTAATGGGTGGCCGGCTTTGAACGACGATGACATTATGATATCCACATGTTCTGACGCCCGAGGGCAATGTACTCTTGTACCACGCAATATTACTGCGATATTACATGTTGTATTGTGACGCCTATATACAGGATACGCGTGTTTGTAAAGTATGAAAGTTATTTTCACTGCATTACCAAGCAGAGGAAGTTATTTTCGATTCCAAGCTGAAGCGTGGCTGTGTGGTAAAACACCTGCTTGCCACGCAGACGGCCTGAGTTCGATCCTCACTCGGACCCGGAAGTTTTTATTATTTATTTTATTTGCACCTTTCTCAATTTTTCGGTCACATCCAACGATACCGAGTCCGGAATTTCGTTTTTTAACGAGCTCTTTAACGCTATCGCGTTAAAATAGTCAGACCTGTGATCCTGACGGCATAGAAATCTGGCCAACAAAGTATTTAGTAGACCACATGCGGGAAGGGCTAGCAGATACATACAACTCAGTGTTATCAACAGGTATTTTTCCAACCAAAATGCAAGTAGCGAAAGTTTCTGCAATATATAAGTCGGTAGACAAAAAGGACTTAAGCAATTACCGCCCAATATCGATACTGCCAATTTTCCCGAAATGCGTTGAAAAAATAATCAACGATAAAATTGACAGTTTTTCGACAAAACACACTCTAATTACCGAATACCGATATGGTTTCAGAAAAAAACTTTCAACAGAAAGTGCTTTATATCGAAAGCTAGTTTTGACAGTTGCAGTGTTCTTGGATTTCAGTAAAACCTTACATCGCGTATCTCATGAACGGTTATTAAATAAATCAGAATGCTCTGAATTTAAGAGAATACCAGTGAAACTTATGTACTTATACTTAATTGCGTGGTCTCAGTACGCTGACATAAATGGGTTCAGGTCGCGTAAACAACCAATTAAAACCTGGATTCTACAAGGTAGTATTCTGGGGGTCTGTATTATTTTGATACTATGTAAATGACATTATCGACATGGGTGAAAATTTTAATTTCATAATATATGCCGATGACTGTACACTGTTTTTTACCTGAAGAAATTTTAGTATCTTTGAGGCTCCAGCGGCCAGTACATGTTATAAACTTCGTGATTGGTCCACTAAGAAAAATTTATTCCTAAATGAAACAAGAACAAAATTATCGAGGAGCAAGAATGCTGCACGATATATTTGAACTATGAATGCCGGTGCCTTAGTGCTCCGCAAATAAGTATTCGCTCTAGAACATTGGCACGAGCGTTTTCAGCCTTCAAAGTACACGAGGCGTCCCATTCGTGCGTTTCATAATACCGAAATTCGAGGGTAATCACGGCCAATGTACTGGAATAGTGTCAAGGAACAAACAAAAAAATCAAAATGTTGGAACAGTAAAAAGAAGGTTGCCCATGATGGACCCATTCTAGCATCACTATTAGCAGTCCGTTCTTGTCGTCCTTCCTTTTACACTAATATAAATCAAGAGGCAATCAACTCCGTGATCGTTTGCATTGATCGCTTCCAAGTGTCTCTTCTGGCGTATACAACAAACTACCTCATTGCTACCCGCGTTCAAAGTATGAGGGCAGATCTAACAACAATAATATCTGGGGTCTTACGTCCCAAAACGACGATATGATTATGAGAGACGCCGTAGAGAGGGGCTCCGGAAATTTTGACCGTCGCGCGTTCTTTAACGTGCACTGACATTTCGCCTCCATCTAAATGTGACCGCCGCGGCCGTAATCGAACCCGCGGCCTTCGGGTCAGCAGCCGAGCACCGTAGACATTGTTCCACCGAGGCAGTTCTAAAGGAAAGTTAGGAACCAAACGCTGGCAAAGTCGGGCACGGCCAAGCAAAAAGAGAAAAAAAAGCTAAAGAAAAATGCCGACATATCGCGCGCAGGTGTTATCGTGTCTAGTCACGTAGCCCGGAAAGCAGCCATCCGTGTGGCGCCGCACGTGTAGAAAAACTGTTCATTCATTGTCAGCAGAACTCTTTCTGCCGAGATTACGCTGTCGGCCTGTGGAGTGCTGTCATATTCTGTTAACTTTAAAAAGCTTATCTGAGTCCGATAGGGCCCTCCGAGATTAAGAACCGCGCTTTTTTGATCTCAAGGGCCATGCTTGACATCTTTGATCTGAAAGCTTCTTTTGTCATTGACGTCAACTTGCAAGGTTTATAGGCGAGCGTAAATCAATTGAAAAAGCAACTACATGTACGATGGAAGGCCATGAGTTCTAATTGTTAGAGAGGTCCCCTGCTTGAAAACCAAGACGCGCTAAAGTCAGGTTGCTAAAGGGTGCTGCTGTGTTCCTTCATTGCACCAAAATTGTCCTCACTTGGTTATGCTTTCAAGACAAACCTTCATGACTGCTTTGGTCTCAAAGGCCACGCTTTTCGCCTTTGCCTATCAGTTCCATGTTGTGATCTACTGTAGCTTGGTTTTTCGCAAACCTTATTATAGGTTGTTGAATAAACTCCAGGAAGCGGAAGATGGAAGCTCTCGATGAAAAAAATCACGCCATATCCACGAAGTGAATGATGATGAGTGGGCGAAGCTCGATCGTTTTCATCCACGGCAGAAAGATAATGTGTGGTCTGGAACGCGCTTATACTTCATGGTCATCAGCGTCATCGTCATCGTTATCACGTGTAGTGGGTACATTCCACCATACTGGAACGCGCTTATACGTCATCGTTATCACGTGTAGTGGGTACATTCCACTATACTGCGTCATCGTCATCTTTATCACGTGGAGTGGGTACATTCCACTATACGTGGCCACCTACCTACCTACCTACTACAACTACAACTACTACTAGGGACAGACCCACACCCTAAGGAGCTTCGCCCCTAAAAATCTGTAAACAGGGGTAGTGTGCTCGAGCCGACACTCCGGTAAGTGCACTTCTCTTCTTCATGGCTAGAACCTGATTTGCTTAGCACTTCCCTGTGTAAGCTGCGTACCCTCTCCTCCAATCTGAACAAAGGAGGCGGAAAGGGTAACTGTGGATGAGGTAGTGGGGGGGGGGGGGGGGGGGGTGAGGCATCGTGACAAATTGAGCATGTAAAAAGGAAGATGTAATTCGTGAATAAAAAGAGAAAGAAGAAGCGGGGTGAGTGGAGGGATGTTAGACGTTTCGCTGATTTACGATTATCAAAAGAAGCTTCACTTAACTATGGTTGGTTTGAAATTCTTAGAAGGAGGGCTTAAAGGGGAACTGACGCGAAAACTTTTGTTTCTTCTTTTCTTGCCTCAAATGAAAGGCCAATGCCTCTAGAGACTACAAAATGTACTGCTAAGCGCGAGTGAACCCGGAACAACTAATTACAGTATGTTTTTAAAAGCTAGTTTCGGTTCCTACTCTACCCTGACATCACAACGCGGTATGAGCTTCTCGTGTCGTGCTCGCGTAAGATATATTCACGTTTCCATGACCGCACCGCCCCGTGGCTGCTTTGGTGACGCATAAGCGCGCATCTTGAATGTTTTGAAGTCACAGCGAAAGCTGAAAGAGCCGCCTTTCTAGAGTCCCTTTTAAACACTCTTGGGGCAACTACTACAAGCACACTTGCATGGTATCCACTACGCAAGCGTCCACTATGCCATTATTCGTCATTCTTCTGAAAAGCGTTGCACCCGCTACACACTTGTAAGTCATTATGTGCACTTTGTTGATGCTGTGGCTAACCGCGATGAAGAAGTATGCCTGAGGGTTTTGCGATCGTTTGGAGCGTTCAACGACCCACTTGACCGTTACGCAGTTCGGATTCTGTCATTCCTGGTTGTTAGTTTACTCCTTCTAAAACGCTTTATTACACATTCTAACGCGACTCCTTACCCGACATGATGCCTGCGTACGGTAAGTTTGCAACGGCGTTTTTTGCTGCCGACACCGCTGCATGTGACCACTGCGGCAGTGATGAAACTATTCACCATATTCTGTGTGAGTGCCCACAGTACTGTTTACTGAGAGAGTCGCTTTGCAGCGCGCTTGATAAACTGGATGACCGAAACTCTTTCGGAAGAACGAATCCTGCGCCATCGACCGGACCTAACGTCTCAGAAGAATGCTGTGCAAGCGCTACTGCGCTTCCTGCGGTCAATTGCCTCTCAGAACGCCTTTGATTTGAACGTCCTGCGTGTGTGTCCATGTGTGTGTGTGTGTGTGTGTTGTTTTTTCCCGTTTTTATTTTATCTCTCTCTCTGTCCTCTTACAACCCCTGTTTCCCCACCCCTGTGCAGGGTAGCAAACCGGTTACTTGTACCAGGTTAACTTACCTGCGTTTTCCTTTTGATCTATTTCTCTCTCTCTCTCTCTCAATTTGTCGCTACGGTCAACTCTTCCGCGAAGACCGCCAAATTTTCGTTTGAGAGCTGCGAACGGTTTTCAAAGCAGACTCCCGGCCCTCTCCTTCCGGGCGACGCTTCTGAATGTAGCCAAAAACTCTCTTGCGTAAAAACTCCCCCACGAGTTTTTTTGCGTGTTTTTTTTCTTTCGCAATGCAACGTGTGGCGATAAGTTATTACTTGATATTTTCAATGAAAATGCATTGTACGTCTTGTTGCAGATAATTTTGTTGCTCCATCCTTTTATTTTCTTGGTGCTTACTTCCCCTGTTTCTTTATGAACCCTCGGCGTAACTATGAGGCACGCGTAACTACAGGCACGCATTTTTATAATCAAGGTCTCCATCCGTGCAACGTAATTTTCCTTCGCTTTAAAACGGTGGTGCTAACCGTTAACAATTTTCGGAATGGACCTGCTGTCTTCCGCAATCGCATTAAGGTGACCATTTTTTAAGGAGCTGTGCCGATGTATACAGCAAAGGTATGTCTTTCCTACTCGCACTGAGGGCTGACGCCGGTTCTAAAGCAAAAGACAAAGACTCGACATTTGGTGGGAAGTCCCCCAGCTACAGGCGCAGAAGGCAAAAAAAAAAAAGAAATTGAAACGTATACTTAAAAACCATCGGGCGCGCTCTTATCGCGGCTAGACGCGGAACGGCGCAGATTGCATGACGCGTCATATCTATGCAAGATATCGTCGACTCTTTGCCGGTAGAGCAGGCAGCGCGCCGTCGTCAAGACAACGCTGCTCCTCCTTCGTTCAAGCAAGCCCGCTTGAGGAGTGCTGCCATCTTCTTGCACAGTAAAACAGTTCTTCCGAATTAGTTATGGCCTCGAAGACTGCTAGCACCGAGATTGTCAATCTCGAAGGACATGCTTTACCGCTATGAGTTGTAGGCTTGCGATGTCTGCGTTGCGATTCACGATTTTTTTCGTTTGGCGCGCACGTAAATAAGGTTAGGCAAAGACCCGCGGCTCGTTTAATCTCAAAGCCCAGCTTTTACTGGCTTGCTTTGTAGTCCCGCGTTTTGATTCACTGCAGTTTAGTCTTCGCGCTGACGTAAATAACACTCGTAGTTAGACGACAAGTGACGCCGCGCACATGAAATGGATACATTTGGGGCCTGCCAGCGTATGAATCAAAACTTTATTTCTCCAAAAAATTGTGGATGATCTTGAAGGCTAAAAGGTGCTCTAGGCAGCTTGATAGGCTTCTAGTAATGGTGTGTATAAATAGCACACGAGCTTAAAAAGAAGGAAAACAGGTGAAACATTTATAGTACGCCTTCATCAGATGCCAATAACAAGAAAGCGCTTCTTACAGTCCAGAATGGTGTACCTTCTGCCTGGAAGGAGTCTTTCCTATGCAAATGTAGTTATCATCATTATACCCATGCGAGAAAGGCCGGAACCGATGGATGCATAAAGACGCTGTTTATCATGTCGCAAAACATTGCTATGGCGTTCATTCGCCGCGATTTAGATGTCTTTTACAAGCTAACTGAAGTCTGAATAAATTGTTGCAATTTATACGAGAGACGAATTCAGATTTTACTTCCGGATACCGTTGGTATTGGACCATATATATTTTAGTTGCAATGTACATTTGAGGTATTCTTCTGACATGAGCACACTGGAAAAAATGTGGGAGCAGAACCGATCATATTTTCAATAGAATAAAAGAGAGCGTTTTTCTCAGTGTCAGTGAAAGTGCACTTGGCTCTTGTACACACACACACGCACGTACACACACACAGGCACGCGCACACACACACACGCACGCACAGACACATACACACACGCACACACACGCACGCAGGCGCGCACACACACACGCACACACACGCACGCACGCACAGACACGCACGCGCACACACACGCACGCGCGCACACACGCAATCTTACTTTATCGATATGGCACATCGGCTACGGCCATGGCCTCTTTGAAGGAACGAAACAGCAAATATAAGGAAACAAATATTTAGCGACAGCTTTGCACGTAGTTGCTATCACGGCCAGACATCTTCCCGGCAATACGCGAGCTACATGGCACCGCATTCTTGAAAAGTTGCCGATTCATCCTCGGGGCAGGAGATGGACTGCGGAATGTTGCCACCTCACGTGGTTACCAAAAACTGTACTTCGTGGGACATGGCCCCCCGAGATGAGAAACATGCCACCTTACCCACTCTCAAAGGCAAGGTCTTGTTGCCTTCGCCTGAAGTCCTTGTATTGTAGCATTCCTTTTAGCCATTAAAGGCCATGGTGACCACACTAGACGGCTGTTTTTAAATTGTCAAGAAAAAGTCGCAAATCATCATTAGCCATATTCATAGGAGATCACGACAGCCTTTCTTTTGGCTGGGTTGGGGGGGGACTAGTGCAAAGTGGTGTTACCCATGCAGTTGTGTTACAAAGATTGAGGCAATGCGAGAGGCCGAACTGCGCAATAAAACGTTCGGTTCGTTGAGGCTAATTGTTTGTTTTTGCAGCGTGCGATCGGAGGAACATGAGAGACACACTGATTATTTTTCCTTAAACGTCCAACCGCCCGAACCGACGCGTTCCAACCGCTCCATCGACCAATCCTACAAGTACGTCAATATTTCACGCAATCATGTACGAATGTCATTTGCATAAAACTTGCTAGCCGAGCAGGTTCCCTGTGTCTACCTTTTCCCGGTCTCCTGGAATTTGTTGACTTGGGTATACAGCATAAATGTTTCCATGCGCGCTCGTCCCCTGATTCTTCCTCTTCAAGGAGGCTCTTCACAGTGGCGTAGCCAGGGGGTGGCACACCGGGCACGTGCCCCCCCCCCCCCCCGAAATTTTTTTTCGCCATGGCATACATAGCGAAAAATGGCCGTTTCAAGGATGTGCCCCCTCCGAAATCAAGGAGGTGCCCCCCCCCCCCCCCCCCCCGAAAAAAATATTTCTGGCTACGCCCCTGGCTCTTCACCATCGAGTTTTCTGCAGATGCCCAAATCAGACTCAGTGGAGTTATGTACCTGCACCCTGTACTAACACTCGCTCCCCAGAAGTTGAAGGCCAATTTATACGGCGGACAAATGCACGCTCCATTCAACTCGGGACTGTTTTTGCGGGGATCTCCCTGACCACGTGCATGTCAGCAATAGCCCGTAGCTGTGGGCGGTGATCCGTTCCGAAGGGAGGGGTCACGTGTTTTCCGGGTACGGATTTTGAGGACGCTCGGCGCGCACGTGTTTTCGCTAACCTAGCCAACGAACACTCTGCCTAGGTTGTAGTAAAGGTGCTTTTAATATTATGCATCGAGTGATTGAACACTTATCTTCCGGCCATTTATTTGCCGTTGTGGTTAGGCAATGCATGAAGCAATCATCGACTCATCGTTTCCTAAGACTTCCTGAGACGTATACAACAAGAATACACACTTTGTGCTCGCCCACGACGCGTCATGCAGGCTATACGGGAAGCTCAAACAACAAAATATTAGTGCGAAGCCCCGCATCCACGGCAACGTAGTCGAAAGAAAGAAATCAGAAATAAAACATGATGTATCAAGCAGACGCATCGTGTGGAGCAGCTATCGCGGCTAGACGTGTTGTCCGTAATGCAGCCAGCTGCATGGCGCTGCCTGTTTGGAAAAACTGCCGACTCATTTCCGCTAAGGCAGGCCGCCCGATGTCTGGCCGATAACGCTCCACCTTCGGTTGCTTCGGTGTTGAAGCAAGCTTGCCTGCGGAGTGCTGCCATCTTCTGGCACTGCATGCAAACGCTCCAAACAGTTGATGGCTTCCAAGACGTGGTGAACCGGCTTCTTTGATCTTAGAGGCCATACCTCAGTAGTTCGCGCCGTAGGTTACTGTTTATTTTTGTTCTTTACGAGAGTATGGTTTTCGCGCAATGGAAACAACGTTAAATGACAATCGGTATGCGTCATAGAATGGTGCAGGTTCCATTACATTTAGATACTATGTATTTGAAAGGGGAACGTATTATACGAGACTACCATGATTCAAGCAAACTTGCCTGAAGAGTGATGCCGTTTTTTGTCACTGTGGAGCACGTGTTGTCGATCGGTTATTGCCTCCTAAAGGAATGCAAGTAGCATCCTTAATCTAGAAGGTCAAGCTTTACCGCATTTCTTTGAAGGCATACGCTGTGACTAACTCTAGCTTCGTTTTGTTTTCGCGCAGACGTCAGCTCTCGTATGTGTACCATAAAATGCCTTCGTTTGAGAAGGGTACGTACTTGAAAACGAAACATATTGTCACGTTATTATGTGACAGAAACCTGTAACTGTAAGGTCAGCGGAACGTCAGGCTGGTTTGATCATTGGCAAAACGAACTCGTCTGCTTTTTCACGTGCTTATCTTCATTCTTTTTCCCACAGCGGCACATACAAACCTGCCAGCAACAATACCGTGCAATACATGCTATTATGCTCGTGGCATTACCCTCCCGCCTGAGAGCATCGTGCCGATGCGGCATCTTGATTTCAATGAACATAATATATTTTATTACTCGGTAATATGATAAGCGCCCGCATATTTCATTTGAAACCAAGATTTGAGCAAGGTGACTGAGGAGTGCAACCTTCTGTTGTGACATTAGATTAATGTTTATCAATTTCTCATGGCTTCCAAGGACGAATGCCGTCGGGTGTCTAATTTCAAATCCCGGCCTGGTTATAGCTTTGCCTTGTAGTCTTGTGTTTGTGTTTCTTTCAAGCTTGGATTTTGTGAATATAATAGATCTGATAACAGAAGTGTCTTAATTAGGCACTTTTCATTCATTCTAGGCTTGCGGTCATTAGATGAGACGTGGTAGTCCAAGTCGATTTAAGACGCAGGAAACACAACTGCGTACTATAATTACGAACTGCGGGTAATGGGTTATTAGAAATAGATAAAGTGAATAATTATGTGTCATAGCTTTGCATATTATGGTTGGATTGAATGGGACGACCAGAAGAGTGCAAAACAAACAAACGGACAACAAACTACGCTGACGCCGACACCGGAATTATGGCGACACGAGCCATTTAACGCTATATTGTAAAAAAAAATACCAGACACAAATTGAGGCTTCCAGCCAATAACTAACCCAGACATTCTGCCTCACAGTCGAGCATTTTACATCAGTAACGCGGCGGCGTTTGAAACCACTTTGGATTCTATACACTCGGGATGTCGGGCATACAGTCCCGTTAGCGAATGTTATATCGCATGAGAAAAGCGTACATTGGTACCAAGCGCCACACCATGTGAATTGCAAGTCGACTTGGTTGGTCAAACTTTACTAAGTGTCCTGAGAAACGCGACTAGCGCCCAGCGGGCTCCTCCCACATGAGTGGTTCAAATTTGACCATCCCCTTACGGTGGGTCGAGATAGTATTCATGATGGTCTTCGTGACCAGCCACACCATCAACAAAATGTGCAGCCGCTGACACGAATTCTCATGCTCCGATGATGATGGTGAAGATTAACATGAGACCAGATGGCTTCGGCCTTCGGGGTCGTTTTGGCAAACGAATCAGAAATTCTCAGATTTAATTTTTGAAGAGCGAAGCGGTCCTATTTCTCGCGTGAAGTGTCGTGAGCCCAAAACTATCAGCATAATGAACCCGCACGGGCTTTCTTCCTCCTCTTCTTAATTTCCTGTTTAGCTCCCAGAAAACGTGCGCCGATTGCGTCCGGCGTGGCCTGCAATAACCGTGATGGATGAGAGGTTGAGTACATAAAGAGAAAAAAAAGATAGATAGAAAGAAAGAGGAACAAAGAAAGAAAGATATAAAGTAAGAGAAAGAAATTGTTGCCTTAGAAAATTCTTCGCGGGGTGGGATTCGAACCCGCATAACCTCGATCCGAAAGAAAGCGTCATAATCACTCGGGTATTCAGACGCGCTAGTAGAGCACAGAATAGCCTTGTGTAGTATAGATGTAGTAAGGGGGGTGGGAAAAAGAAGTCAGCGTCAGGAGGAGACATGTGATGGTGAGGAGGAGAAAATGATTAAATATGATCAAAATTCTAATATTGGTCGTATTTAAATAAATCTGCTTCAGTTAAAAGAGCAGAAAGTCTGAAAGAAAATGATATATGGATTATGTGAATGTCCCTTTTAGTTACTGAGAAAACGGCAAAAATGGCCAAAAATGCATGGGACGTATGGGGCTTACCCGGTGCCCTTAATGCGTATTAAGGGCTCAAGAACGATAAGGAAAAATGAGAGATAAGCATTGGTTGGTTCGTGAATACGGGCATTAATGCACTTTCGGACACGAAATAGTGTAAAAAGTTGAAACTTCGAAGAGTCTCAGAGTCCGAAACTTCAGACGTTGTCATAAATTTGCTCGTTGGGGCTTCTGGCGACCCCGTGACAGCGTCCGAATTTTCAAACATGTCCAAAAAATCTTCTGCTTTCTCATCCTTAACACTGATGTCTGTTGGCGCATCCAATTCGATATAGTTTTCTCATAGCAGCCTGCTGTCCCTATACTTTGTTTTTTTTTTTTCGTGCAACCCGTTTATAACAATTATCGGTTATAACAATGAAATTTTCATGCCACTTCAATATTGTCACAAGTGGATTCGACTGTAGTTTAGCATTATTCGAAATTAGGGTTTGCAAAGTGATACAATGGAACTTGACTGCGGCCGCGGCGGTCGCACTTACGATAAAGCCGAAAATGCGAGCGACTCGTGTACAAAGGCTCAGGTGCTGATTGCTGGAACACAGACAGTTAACCTTTCCAGATTCTTCCATTACTGCGTGTATCACTACTATGTCGTGGATTCGGTGCGCAAGACCCCCAAGCAGTTGATATTATTTGCAAGGTGCAAGAATATTACGCGGTATATATAGACAGTTAAAATTTTCGATACAGTACTGACCATGAAATATTGAAACCAGAATAACATCGCGAGCATGCCTAGATTTTTAACTTCGCACGGCGAGATTCTTATGCAGTCTGTAGCCATGAAATGCGACGATGATAATGCTCAATGGCACTTGATAAAATGTCACAAAAATACTCGGGAAAAAAAGGTAAGTTTCGCCATTGTACACCCGGTAATGCATCAATAGTACAACCTCGGTTACCGATTTACTTGTATGGGAAGCTAATGGAAGAAGCAATCATCTACGTGGTCATTTTTAGGTAACTGATTAAGCGTATAAAACAAATTATCTAGTGTGCAACCACACTCAACGCATCACGCCCGCTGTATGAAAAATGTATCCAGCAAAAAAAAAAATTATTGCGCAGTCCCGTGGCCCCTCTGCGACGCCGAAGGAAAGAGCACAAAGAAAATAATATTGAGCGGAAGCATCATGCGTAGCTGTTATCGCGGCCAGACATCTTGCCCGGAATGCAGCCGGCTGTATGGCGGCGCGTACTTGAAAAACTGTCAATTCATTGCCAGTCAAACAGGCAACCCATCGTCTTCCAGATATCGCTCTGCCCTTTGGCGTTAAAGCAAGCTTGCCTTGAGGAGTGCTGCCATCTTCTGTGATTCTGAAACAAAAGTTCGGAATCCGTATTAGCCTCCAAGACAAGGCGCACCGGAATTGTTTAATCTCTAAGGCCAAGCTTCGGCACATTGCGTTGTAAGATTGCGTTTTCACTCACAACAGAGTTTGCCCTCCCCGACGAAAAATTATAGGCCGCCTATTTTAAAGCGAAACGTATGATACGCGCCGGGAAAAATTTGATCATGGTTGCTTAAAGAGCGCTGTCTTTTGTAATAATAATAATAATAATATGTGGGGTTTTACGTCCCAAAACCACGATATGATTATGAGAGACGCCGTAGTGGAGGGCTCCGGAAATTTTGACCATCTGGTGTTCTTTAACGTGCACTGACATCGCACAGTACACGGGCCTCTACCATTTCGCCTCCATCGAAATGCGACCGCCGCGGCCGGGATCGAACCCGCGACCTTCGGGTCAGCAGCCGAGCGCGCTGTCTTTTGTCATTGTAGAGCGTATGTTCTCAGTTGCCTAAGGCCTCCAAGACAAACGCACGCGTTTTGTCTGATCTCAAAGGCCACGCTTTACTGCTTTGATTCGAAGTCTGGCGTTGCGATTAAATGCAGCTTCGCTTTCGCAGCGCTGATGTAAAATACTGTCGTGTTTACCACAAAGTGCTGCATCTGCCACGCATTTTCGAATGCGCGCGCTTGAAGACGAAACATAATATACGCCCCCTTCTATTCTGTCTGCTACCAAGATTAAGGCTGGCTGCCTGAGGAGTACTGCCTCGCTTTTGCGACTTTTCATCAATAGTTCTCAATCGCTCATGCCATAAAGAACAAATGCAGGCGTTTTTTTTTTTTTTTTGAAATCTCGAAGGCCTTCTGTTATTACTTTGCTTTGTTGTTACGCAATTGTGTTTCACCGCAGCTTCCTTTTCGCACATATAAAGGCTTTGGTAAGCAGAATTGCTTGAGGACCTTCCATTAACGACAATTTCTGTGATTAGATGAGACGGGGTACTCCATGGTAATATAACACGCTCAATGCATAACTGTATTCTATGATCACGAATCACGCGCAACAAAGTTGTTTGAAAATCGGTGCACTAATTAAATCAATTGTGATGCGCAGCCTTACACAACGTCGTTCGATGTTGTGACGGTCAGACAAGTTGCGAAGGGCAAAGATGGTTATCAGTTGGTGGGTTACTGTCAAGCTGCAATTTCAACACACACTCGTTGTCAATATTCTATAGAAGGTGTTTGGAAAAAACCTGTATATGTCAAAGGAAATATAGATGAAAAACACGTTCATAAGGCGGCTCAGTAACGAGAATTACAAGGTGAGGCAAAGGGACGATAATTTATTTTTATTCACTTAAGCCTAACAAGACTGCTGCTTATAAGAAAGAGAGAAAAAAGTAATCAAAGACCAAACAGGGGTAGCTGATATCCTTGTCAGACCGAATTATGTGTCCGAATCGTACAAGGGTAGGTAGCGTAATGCGTAGTCCACATGACCGGTGACCAGTGAGAGCGACGGAATGACTACTGTAGACGCCAAGATATCAGCGGGTACGGAAAAACTGAGCCAGAAGTAAGCACGTCACTATGATAGAACGTCCGCAATTCTTTGCGTTTTCTGGCTGGCTGTGTTTATTTATCTTCTTTTCTACAGATACCATGAGCTAATTTGCAGACCAATGCGGCGTAAGGTTATTGGGGCGATGAAATTAAGAAATCGTGGGCATAGAAAGCCATCAGCCTTTCACTGTTCAGCGTAAATTGTTCCTAAACTGGGGGAGGCCTTCGTGGACCATTCATTAAAATGGCCCGAGCTATTATACATCTTCATCATGAGTAGCCGCACCATTACCGAAGTATCAGCTGCCGACGTGAACTCTCACGCTCCTGCAATGATGATTATAAGAATGATGATGACGGTGGGGATCAATATTGAAATGACGAGACTGGATGGCTTCAGCATTCGAGCCGTTTTGGGTGAATGCATGAGATACTATGCGAGGTTTATTTTTATTTTTATTGTTGTGAGGCCAGTGCCGTTTATGAGCGAGTTTTTATCATACTCTTCGTTCTCAAAAAAAAAAAAAAAAAGAAAGAAATCGTGCGCTTGGCGCAACGAAGGCCAATCAACGTATAAAAGTACAAAAGAAAAACGAGCAAATCGAAAGAGCGAGAAAGAGAATGAAGTAGATAAAGAGAGAGGAAGAAATGAATACAAATAAAGGGAGAAAAAAAAAAGGCAGAAATAAACTGAAAAGAAGACAAGGAAAACGCCGAGGAAATAAAAAGAAAACCGAGGAGAAAAAAAGAAGGCTCACCAACTCCGAACTTGGTACCCTTAGTGCTTGGTAAGGGTACCAAGTTCTTGGTACCAGTAGCGTAGCCAAGCGGGGGGGTTGGAAGGGTTCAAACCCCCCCCCCCCCCCGAAAATTTTCAGTTTTGCTTGCGTATATATGCACGCACACATACAAACGCACGCACGAACATACATAAAGTATGGTTGAACCCACCCCCCCCCCCCCCCTCCGAAAAAAATTTCTGGCTACGCTACTGCTTGGTACCCTTACCAAGGCTTGGTACCCATAGTGCGAAGTGCCTAAATTTGCTTTAAGTTTGCGGGAAAGTGAAGCTGCAGTAAATGGGGGAAGGAATATCATGTTATATTACAAATCGAAACGGATAGGGACAGCAGAAAAGCGGGTCCCTTTAAGATCAAACAAACCATATACATTCGTTTGGGAGGTCATAACCGACTGAGAACAATTGTTGTGCAATCACGAAAGACGGCAGACCCTACGGGCAACCTGACTTCATGCATGGCGAGCGCGTATCATACTCTTCGTTCTCAAGCATGCGGCACCTGAAAGAAGTGGAAAACTTGGCCATTATCCAACATATTAATGCTGCTCAACTTCATTTACGAACGTGGAAGAACCAAGCCAACCTGAATGACAAACGAAGCTTTCAGCTCAAGGCGGTGAAGCGTGGCCTTTGAGATTACAATCCCTATGTCTCCCGTCTTCGAGGCCATAATGGACGCAGAAGTGCTTTCTGAAATAACCAGAACGTGGCAGCACCTCTCAGGCACAGGTCATAATATCGAAGACAGCGAGCTGCCGCTGAAATGAATCGGCAGTTTTTGTAGACGTGCGGCGCCGCGCAGATGGCTGCATTCCGAGCTGCGTGGCTAGACACGACAACTCTTACGCGTGATGCGTCCGCTTTTTTTTATATAGTTTATTTCTTTTTTATCTTGCTAGGCCGTGTTCGACTTTACCAATGTTCCGTTTCCCAACTTTTCTTTAGAAATGCCGTGAGACTTTCTATTTATAATTTCTGGGTTTTAACGTCCAAAAACCGCGATATGATTATGAGAGACGCTGCAATTGAGGGCTCCGGAAATTTCGACCACCTGGGGTTCTTTACCTTCCACCTAAGTCTAAGTACGGGCCTCAAGCATTTCCGCCTCCATCGAAAATGCAGCCGCCGCGGCGCCGCGATACTTTGAACGGGGGTAACCGTGAGGTATTTTAACGCGACAGCGTTAAAGAGCCCGTTTGGCAGAAACTCCGGCGTCGGTGTCGTTGGTTGTGAGCAAAAAATTATCATCTTGTCCGTGACCGAAAAATCGAGAAAGATGCAAATAAAATAAATAATAAAAATTTCCGGGTCCGAGTGCAGATCGAACCCGGGCCGTCTGCGTGGCAAGTAGGTGTTCTACCACAAAGCCATGCCTCTGCTTGGAAACGCAGTGAAAATAACTTCCTCTGCTTAGAAATGCAGTTAAAATAATTTTCATGCTTCGCAAACGCAAGCCTCCATAATATAGGCGTCGCAATATAACATGTAATATCACAGGAATATTGCGTGGTACAAGCGTACATTGCCATCGGGCGTCAGAATATGTGACTATCATAACGATTTCGTAGTTTAAAGCCGGCTACCCATTACAAACGGCACACACCTTACTGCGCGTATTCCCTTAACACCACGTAGTGGGTGCATAGCAAGTATGCACTAAGTGGTTGAAGTAGGCATTCGGGACAGGATATCGCTATTGCGTTCAACTCTTAAAGGCGAAGATTAAGGGTCCCCCAATTTTTTTTTTCGATACACCTGTAGACCCCTGCAAAGGATATCTAGGTTGACTGCTTCTTGATTTATCTTAGTGTAAATGGATAAAAGAAACAAAAAAAAAAAAAGCGAAGAACTCATAGTGGCGCCCCATGGCCAAATCCCGGGGTTCGTGTGGGACCAGAAGTTTAAGATATACATCTACAGAATGGGTCCAGTCATAGCAACCATTTCTTTACCATTCGGGCAATAGGTGTTATTTTTCTTTGTTTCTTTCTTTTTTTTTTTACACTTGAAAGACACTGCAGCCACTGAGCGTTGACTACCCTCGAATTTTGTGATTATGAAAAGCTCGAAATGAATACGTTGTGGACTTCAAAATCAGGACATGTTCGAATCAATGCTCTAGAGTGAACAAAAACATAGCCTTTATAATGAAAAGACTGAGTGCTTTTATTGAAACATAAATAGACGCAAGCCATGAGGAAGAAAATTAGAGACATCTGTCTCTAATTTTCTTCCTCGTAGGTTTGCGTCTATTTGTATTTCAGTAAGCATGTACCAACTAGCCCAACAAAAAGTTTTATTGAGTGCTTTTATCTTAGAGCTCATAACCAATTCAGCAGAATGATCTACAGTCACAAAAGAAGGCAACACTTCTGAGGCAAGGTTGGTACAACCTCGGTTGTAGCTAGAACAAACGGGCGCGTGTATTATTTTTCGCTTCAAAGCACGCGCCCCCCTTCAGTAACTGCCACGTGCAGCATCTTATTCAACATACTAAGAATGCGTAAACAGGGGTTGTGTACTCGAGCCGACATTTCGACAAGTGCCTTTTCTTCTTCAAGGCTAGAGCTGTTTTCCTTAGCGCTAGCGTGCATATGCTTCGTACCCTCTCTTCCAGTCCGAACAAAGGAAGGGGGAGAGGGCAACTGTGGATTCGGGGGGGTGCGGAAGGGGGGGTTGGGGGGTCGTGACGAATTTTTTTAGTAAAAGGGAAGAGGTATTCCGTGAATACAAAGAAAACAGAGAAGCGGGGGGGTGGGGGGTTAGTCGTTTGGCTGAATCACGGTTGTAAAAAATGCACCACTTAACAATCGTAGGTTTGATATTGCTAGAAGGAGGGCAAACAAGTGATATTTGTCGAACAGGCAAGGCGTATAGAAGGACCCGTAGCGGCGATGGCGACTACGTTCCTCACTTAAGCAACTGAACGGAAACGTTTGTTGAAAGAAGTTAACCGCAAGCAAGCTATACAAGGTCTACAACGAAGCATGTAAAGTAGATAGGAAATCAACACTAGCCAAAAGGGCCCCCGTCACAACCCAACCAGCCGCCAGCAATTATAACCAAATACTCAAATGGACTCCCAAACATAAATAATATCCTGCGTAAGTTTTATCCAATACTGGAAAGCAACGAGCGCCTTAGCAAAACGTTTCCCGAAGTACCAAGGGTCGTGTATCACCGCAATAGAAATTTTAAGGACATGCTAGCGCATGCAAAACTAGACCCGCATTCTATTGGCCCCATAACACCTTTCTCTATTCCTAGATGCCAGAAATGCAAACAGCTTCAAGATGACGTTGCATTTAAAAGCATCGCAAGTGATTACGTCCATCATATAAAGTCCAGTTTATCTGCAATAGTTCGAACGTTATCTGCCTGATCGAATGTTCATATTGTCACAAACGGTATACATTGGCAAAATGGGACACCCTGTTACCGTTAGATTAAACGGTCGTCGCGCCGACACAGCACAGAAATTAGCGAAAGCAGTGGCACAGCATTTTAATGTAGCGTGTCACAGCTTCGACGACCTCAAACTTTACGTACTTCCGTCAAACTTTCGGTCTGCAAAATACAGAAAATATAAAGTCATACCTTATTCACAATTTTAATAAACTCTAGCCAGCAGGTATAAACGTTTCTACTGGGGGCTCTTGAATCCATTCGATAAAGTGGAGCTTATTTTGACAACCGTGATTCAGCGATACATCTAATGAACCTCCCCTCTACCTGCTTCCTCCTTTCTTTTTATTCACGAAATACCTCGTTCCCTTTCACACGCTCAATTAAACACGGCGCCCCCCCCCCTCCGCATCTCCGTCACCCCCCGCATCCACAGTTACCTCTCCACTTCTTAAACTTATTTCCCACGTTTGCAAAAAACAAAGCTACTGTAGATCACAACGCCAAACTGAGAGGCAAAGGTGAAAAGCGTCGTCTTTGTGATCAAACAAGTCATGTATGTTTGTCGTGGAAGTCATAACCAACTGAGGACAATTTCTGTGCAATCAAGAACGACAGCAGCACCTTTCAGGCAACCTGACTTGAATGACGGCAAGCGTGTCTTCGTTTTCAAGCACGGGACCTTTGCAACAAGTAGAACTCACGGCCTTCTACCGTACATGTGAATTCTTTTCCAACTTACGTACGCTCGCTCATAAAACAAGCTGACGCCAATGACAAAACAAGCTTTGCGAGCAAAGCTGTCAAGCGTGGCCCTTGAGATCACACAAGCGCGGTTCTTAGTCTCGGAGCCGCTATCGGGCTCCGAGAAGGTTCTTAAAATTAACAGAAGGTGACAGCACTCCTCAGGCCGACAGCGTAATCTCGGAAGAAAGAGAGGTCTGCTGGCAATGATTGAACAGTTTGTCTAGACGTGCGGCGCCATATGCATTCCTGGCTACATGTCTAGACAGGATAACACCTGCGCGCGACGCGTCGGCTGTTTTCCTTAGCTTTTTCTTTTCTTCTTGCTCGGCTGCGTTCGACTTCGCCAACGTTTGGTTTCCTAACTTTCCTTTATAGCTGCCCTAATTCTTTCAGCGCGGGTAACAATGATGTATTTTGAGACACTTGAATGAGATCATTGCAAACGATCACTGAGTTGATAGCTTCGTGATTTATCTTAGTGTAAATAGAATGATAACAATAGCGAAGTGCTGTTTGTGATGCTAGGAGGGGTCCATCATGGGCAACCTTTTCTTTACCGTTCTGGCATTTAGTTTTTTTTTTTGTTTTGTTTTTTTACACCCTTCTAGGACACTGACCGTGATTACTAGAGACCGGATTATAGGCAAATGCCTATTTTTTTTCCTTGCGTTCCTATCGCGCCACTTTGATATATGAGCATGAATTAGGGGTAAAGGAGGGCTTTTATAGTGTTTTTATAGTGCCTATAAATGCCTATTTTGGGGATTTGGGCCTAAATGTCTATAAGTGCCCATAAATGCCTATTTTCAAAATTGGAGGCTATATGAACGTTATTTAACCTCAAATTTTGCTTTCGAGTACGTCTGAGACCGTAATTCATGTTACCGGGCAAAATTGACGTTTCGGAACTTTATGGAGTGCAACAACCTAGTCCCCTAGTTCAACAAACATCCGGGAACCAACCGGTAGCAGCAGTGAAATGGGACGCGCCGGCCACCTTACCCCACCGCATTGACATGGCGCGAGCGGTTGGAGCAGGGGAGAGGAAAAGACGCTATTTCTGCAACCCTAAATGGGAGCACGTCCCAGCGTGTACAGTGGAATGGGGAGAGGAAAATAAAGGCGGGAAGAGGAGAGGGGAAGAAGAGGAGAGTGGCGTCTATGGCTGAGGACGTGGCGGGCGGCTGTTGCAGCCGGTTTTCCGGTCCAGTGTTGCCAAGGAATTGAAGCACCTCTTTGAAGACTTGGGCGTGGTAGGGCGCAGAAAACAGGAGGTGCCTGCGCGCAGCAGCAGGAATATGGAGAGCGAATGCGAAACCGTGGAGTGCCGTCAGGGGAAAGTAGAAAATAGGTTTAAAAAATCAGATGTGCACATGGCTTTTGTTTCGTTTATAATTTACTCTTCAAGGTTGCTTCACCAGGTCACATGAGAAATTTTAGTCAGATACTGGAAGTGTTCGCCAGCCCAATGAAGAGCTTTGTACCACAAGAACTTTTTGAATTGGTTCATTACGAGCCGCGAAAGCATGATGCCGGTAGGTGAGCTTGAAACCTTTGCCACTCGCAAGCCAAGTTCCTTCCCTGCCCTCTTCGGTATCAGAGAAACTCGGAGCCGGAAGATCACACGACGTTGACGCATCAACCCGCCATGCGCACGCAAGATTACACTATGTGCACATGACATGCCCAAGCCAGGTCGTGCGCACAAGCGGCGTTGTATCGTTTCGGCGTTCGCTCTATAGTGTACTGCCTGTTTCTGTGGGATGGATCCGTCTATGCGTTTGGAGAGGCTGGCATGGACCCTGTATCCTTACCACGACACAGCGCGTCGCACAGCTGGAACTGCTGTAAGGGACGATGCACCAAAAACATGCTAAGCGTTGTCAGGGCTGGCGGCGGCACGACGCGGGAACGGCGAGAACACGAACACAAAAGAAATATAGGCAGCTAAGTCTCGCATCGCTCTCGATTCGAAGAAAAAACTAAAGAAACACGCGCACACATTCCGTTTGTATGTTTTGATATTTCTATTAACTTTCAATCTTCTATTCAAGCAACACATTGCACGAAATTACACATGTGGCCTCGAATAATTCTCGCAGTTTCATGTACTACTGTGACATACACAGGACCATTCCTTGTTGAATTTCACCTCCCCCACATTGGTGCGCGCGCCCGTGAGATAAAGGGCACAAGGCATTCAGTCTGACATTTCACCTCCTTCCGGGGAGCGTAGCGTTGCGAACCTTGGCAGACGTGATCGTTAGCGCAGTGCATGCATTACACTTCTAGCTCGAACCGCCCTCAAACCTGGTAAGGGGCCCTTTATGGTGTTCACACAAAGAGGAGAAATTGACCCTGTGCTATTAGACCTAGCCAATACGAGGCTAACAAACCCTTCTGACCTTTTAGCGGTCTGGCTATTGAATCTTGTGCTGCCCTTCCCAGCCATGCCGAAAAGAAGCAGACCCAGGAGCGTGTTTATTCGATGGTGCACACTTAACTTTACCATTCTGGACAATAAAAGGAGAGACCGTGTTCTGGAAACCGTGCCCGTAAAGGGACCATTGCATGGCTATGTTAAATCATTAACGCCTTTGTACAATCATAAAATATAACATTTGTTTGCTTTCCTGTCGTAGACCAGGTCGCGCACGTCCTTATTCGAAAATTTGAGTTTTTGTAAAAATTTATTGTGCCTATATTTACGATTTTGGGGGCCTAAAACTGTGTTTTTCCTGCCTATTTTTGGCGCCTAAAAACACGATTTTTAGTGCCTAAAAATCCGGCCTCTAGTGATTACCCTCGAATTTCCAGGATCATGAAAAGCACGAAAGGGACGCCTTGCGTACTTTGAAGTCTGAAAATGCTCGTGGCAATATTCTACAGGGAATACTTATTTGCGAACCACTGAGGCGCCGGTATTCATAATTGAAACATATCGTGCAGCATTGTTGCTCCAGGCCAATCGTACTCTTCCGTGAAACATTACCCAATGTCTTCCCTTCCCATCATTGCGTAGCCTTTCCTTCCGGCACAGTCCTAACGACCAGAGTAAACGAGTGAATCACTCGATCAGTGCGTTTTGTCACCAAAACAGATACAATGGTGAAATTGAGGGAGATGGCAAAAAAGCTGCAATTACTGCAGCTTGACTAAACAGCGTCCCTCCTTACGGCAGCAATGACAGGGTTAAAACAATAAGCAGAGATGGAAGAAAAGCAAGTAAAAATACAATCAAGAGGCGAAATATAATGAGAGGGCAAAATGTACAAGCAAGAACACAAATATTTGATACAAAATAAATCATACAGCATATAGCATCGCGTTTTAACATAAGAAGAAAAAAAAACACCCAATGACATAGTATCTAGTTCTACACTTCGTGAAAAACACTCATGCAAAGCAACACAAAGTGAACAATGTAAACAGTGCCCACCTAGAAAAAACATCAGAAGTGTTTAACATGTCGATTTTTATGTCTTGCGGCTCATATGTATTGAGTATAGTTGGTAACCTGTGGCGTAGCCTTTGTGGGCCGTAAATAGTGCCGTGCCTGGGTGGCCGAGTGGTTACGACACTCGCCTTTTAAATCATGGTTACGCGGGTTCGAATCCCGCCTTGTCATGAGATTTTTTCGCCAAGTTCTCTCTTTCTCTTTGTATCTCTTTCTTCCTGTATCTCTCTCCCTTTTTCTCTTTCTCGCTCTCTGCGTACTTCTCCTCTGGCCCATAATAGTTATTGCATCAAACGCCGGATAAAGCGGCCGCACGTGTTCTGGGAGCGAAGCAGAAGATGAAAAATAGGCGAAGAGAGCGCGTGCGGGTTCATGATGATGACAATTTTCTGTTCGCTCTGCACGGACTAACGGTCAGCTTTAAATAGCTCCGCTGTTAAAAATAACTTGTCTCTCTAAACTGATTTAATGTTTCGCTCTAGTGTTCCTTAACTATACTGTTCGCGTTTTCGTTAACTTATTTTTCCTTAACGGCTGGGCCAACGGTGAGGACGACACAGGGTTAACAAACGGTTTATTGGGCGACTTCGCTTTTACACGGAAGCAACTGGTCTGGGCGTAATCGGCTATTTAATTTCACGAGGCCGGCAACCCCAGCCGCATACTAAACGGGCGGACGACACCATTGAGATAAGGGTGTCGTAGATTTCGGACGGCGGCGCGTAGCAGAGCACGGTCATGATGCAATCACAGGACCGCGCGCCCCGGCGGGCTGAGGGAAAGGGGGGAAGGGCGAGGGGAAAGGGTGGTGGGTAACTATCGCGCGAAACAGTTGTCCACGCAAGCTTCGAGGGCAGTCGGCGCAATGAACGCTCCAGCACCAACAGGTAAGCGTACGGCACTAAGACTTGTTCACGAATAACGTAAAGCACTGCACGTGGCAGGCGTTCGTGAAAACGGCGCCACAACAAACAACTTTTTGTATATGCGGTGTTTCTGACTGCACCTTCTCAGTCGCGAAGGGACCGTGGGCTTCCTAGATTTTGTTTGTGTATTTTTTTTTTGGGGGGGGGGGGGGATTTTTCCGTTTTCGTAATTGTGTCTGTTTGTTTACAGTCTAAACATATTTAATCCTCATGAGGAGCTTATATACCGATTAAAGAGATACGGGAAGGCTCGTCATGAAACTACTGCGCTGATTCCGAGAAATCGATGAGATTATAAGTTGTAGTGCATTTTATACGCTTTGTGTGTGTGTGTGTTTGTGTGTGTTTGTGTGTGTGTTTGTGTGTGTGTGTTTGTGTGTGTGTGTGTGTGTGCGTGTGTGTGTGCGTGTGTGCGTGTGCGTGTGTGTGTGTGTGTGTGTGTGTGTGTGTGTGTGTGTGTGTGTGTGCGTGCTGCGTGCGTGCGCGCGTGCATGTGTGCGTGCGTGCGTCTGTTACATTTAACTCCCGTGTTCAGCGCGCAAACATCACGTTATGATGGACGTGCCATGTACAGCGGAAGGGGGGGGGGGAGTGTTGAGGGGGGGGGGGGGGTATTCAGCGGAGCCATTTTGACTGATGCACTTTTTCAGTGTGTTCGACGTGCACAGGAAATATTAGCGCATGGACACAAGTTTTATTGAGCATATACTCAGATTTAGGTGCACGTTAAACAGCACCAGATGGTCAAAACTTCCGGAGCCCTCTCCTCCACGGAGGCCCGTCATAATCATAACTTGGTTTTCTGACGTAAACCCCCAACAATCATTATAAGCATAATGATAATTTTGTAATCGTCATTATCTTCCCTTCATAGTATAGCGCTATTAATGAACATATCTCATTGTCATTGTATATGCAAGTGCATAGAAAACTACTTTTATGAACTCTATCTGCTGTAGTTTGTGTGATCACCCTCTATGTAATAAATTATGTCCTTACACTCTGCCCATTCTTTATAAACCAGAGACCACACACACACATAGCGCTTATGATTGTTCTATTCGTTTCTTATTATGTTATTCTCTCCAGTCTTTCTTGTTTTTTGTGTGTCTCTGCGCTAGTACATAACAGCCTGTTGATGGGATAGCCAGCTACAACGTTGTCTTCCTCCCAATGTTATCTTTGACATATTTAAACAAAAAGATAAAGATACGGTTTCTTTCACCGTTTCGTCCCCAACGAAATCAAGCGGCAGCGGCTGGCAATCGCAAACAAAACCTCGTGTTTAGATAGTGTAATATTTATCGCAGAACCTTAGGCCAGCCCGTTAAGTCCGTCCTGTAGGTGTGCGCTCATTTGTGCGCGTGCACCTATACGGGCGTGTTTGTGCGTTCGTATGCGCATCTAAGCACGTTATGTTTCAACACGCGCCTGCGTGTGTGCACGCACGCATGCGAGCATGTGTTCCCGCGCGAATGCTTATCGCTAATGAACCTTACGGTAAGTGCCTGTTGTATAGGTTAAAACTGCTGATCGCGGTGCTCGTCATATAACACTAAACGCGGTATTCACAAAATATTTGATGTCAATAAGTGCAACATTCTTAGAATATCTGCATCTCGCCTGGACCAGTTAGTAAGGAATATAACGAGAAGAAATTTGTGACTGTTAACCTTTCATTAAAGTTCTTGACTGACCGACCGACCGACCGACCGACCGACCTGACCGACCGACCGACTGACTGACTGACTGACTGACCGACCGACCGACCGACCGACCGACCGACTGACCGACCGACCGACCGACCGACTGACCGACCGACCGACCGACCGACCGACCGACCGACCGACTGACTGACCGACCGACCGACCGACCGACCGACTGACTGACTGACTGACTGACCGACCGACCGACTGACTGACTGACTGACTGACTGACTGACTGACTGACTGACTGACCGACTGACTGACTGACTGGCTCTATGGAGGAGGAAGGCTTACGCAAGCCTGGCACGCTCTCGTAGATCGCGTTTGTTCAGAACACAGCATACGTGCCTCCCTGTCCTCCTGATTGAGGTACGCCAGGCAGTAGGGGTCCCAAAGAATACTTTATTTCACCATTGTAGTGAGTTGATCGTCACATCTATACCGCACGACCGGTGAGGAAGTGCGAACGTTTGGCAATCGCACTCGCACGTGCGTTCACCGTCCGTTTGGAGTGGCTACAGTTACGGCACCGCACTTCAGCCTTAACGTGGCTAGAATTCTCGCCATACTCCGGCTATCACACTTCTCTTAGCTCAAATTGGCTGTCATCGACACGTACGCCTCTTTTGATCAGCCACATGGAGCGACACGCTTCACGTTGGTTGCGTACGCAGGTATGGCAGGGTGAAGTAACAAGCGACCTCGATAAAAGATCGGACTGCCATATTCGAAAGGGCTTATCGCCGGCAGGCCCATAATCCAGAGAGCATCATTTGAGAGCGGCACATACAAACAGGCACGCGGCCGGCTTGCCTTCCAGGGCCGCATTCCTGCACACTCACCAGCACTGGGTTTTTCGCGTACGACAACGCCGCCACCGAAGATGGTGACTGATAACAAGCTGCGCTTGAAAAAACAGGTCTGGCTTACTTATGTGTATACATATTTGACTTGTCCCTGCCGAATTTCATAGACTTGACTGGCCTCGTTCACTCATTGTTACCTACACCTTATCGGCCTTGCAGACAGACCGAATGGCGAGGTATTTGGCACTCCTCAGACCCCTCAACACTTCTTGTGCGTATGCCCGCGGTATAACATGCAAAGAAAAATCGATTGCCACTTTCGTGTTCAAATATATGAAGCGACAAGTATCAGCAGTTGTTTTGAGACTTCCACCTCGTCATGAGCGAAAAAAATTGGACACTTTGTACATTCCAAAGTGTGTACGGCGAAAGCGTGTGGCCATTCGACTGACTATACCATGTCTTTTTTCTTTTACACTCTCAGTGGGATAACACACAAACCGAATGTGTGCATGTTTTCTTGTTTAATTTTTTACCGCGAGTCTCACCGAGACGCGAGACTAATCTTCCTCCGTTCGCATGCTTTCGTATTTTCTCGCGCATTGCGCATCGTGTAAACGCCATCCGCGTTCCAGCGCTTAAATTGACGGACCCTTTATAAATTCCAAAGTGTGTTCCGCGAACGCCTGTGTCCATTGCGACGGCGTCGGTCAGAAGGATTCCAAACGCTTGGCACAGCGACGCTACGCAAGCAAAGCGCGAGCGCTGTAGAGTCCGACGCGACCGGCGTCCGTTTGCGCACCCCGGCGGCCACCTGGCTCCGTGCCAGGTCTCGGACGGACGGACGGACGGACATGGACGGGCGGATGGAGGGACATGGACGGACGGATGGACACGGAGGACGGACGGATGGACGGACACGGAAGGACGTATGGATGGACGGACGCCGGCCGGACGGACGGACGGACGGACGGACACGGACGGACGGACACGGAAGGACGCACGGACGCCGGACGGACGTGAGCATGAGACATTAAAGGCTTTCGCCTTAAATTCTGAAAGCGCTGAACAAGTTTCTGCGGGAGACGGAACTAGACAAGAGACGGGTGAATAGTTTCTGGACATTCAAGGTTTCGTTTCATCGCCGCCTTTATCCTCAGCATCAACACCTTCTCTCCTCTCTTTACCAGCCCTCCCTTTTCCTAACGCTGAGTAGCAGGTAAGAAAATTGATTCACGCCGACCTCACAGCTTGAATGTCACAGTAACCCCCCCTCCCCCCATCTAACTCTCCTGAAACAACCACGCCCATTACAGGAACCCAGGGCTTGAGGAAGGACGACAGCGCGATCCCGTCGGCTGACGAATTGCTAGAGCAAGATGGGAGTCCGCTGTGGCGCCGCCTCGTGGCCAGGTGCCAGAGAGCGGCGGTGTGGGTCGTGTCGCTGGGACCGGTGCCTCGACACGTGTGCCTGGTGCCCGACGGCCACCGGCGCTTCTCCAGAGACACCAGCACCGACCTGCGCCGGGTGTACGCCATCGGGGCGCACAAGTACGCCAAGGTGGGTGGGTGTTCCTTGGCCGGCATTTACTCGGAAATGTGCAAGGAACAAGCACGTACAAAATAAACAACATGAGTGCCGTAGAGGGAGAACGAGGCAAAAGAAGTCAAGCAATGAAAGAGATAGCAAAAAATTTGAATGCTATACGAAATTACGCTAGACTCCTGTAGGAAATGCAGCCGCTGCAGCGAGCGAACTGACCTTCATGCTGTCTATAGTTTCAATGCACACTTTTCTATCAGAGCACAACACGTACAAGGGAATGAGCCGTCTGCTGATAACCTCAAAATATAAGGGGCACGCTACCAGGGGCGTCACCAACGGAGGGATGACCGCCGCCGTCGCTCAGTTAGTAAAGCATCGGACGCGTTATACGAAGGTCGCAGGTTCGGTCCCTGCCGGCAGCAAGTCATCTTTTCGTCCACTTTTCTTCCTTCACATTTGCGTTACAATTACTACCCATAACACCCTTATACTTTCCTTGGCATCCTTGTTTGTTAGTTCACATTAATATTGTGTCTAACAAAGGAACACGAGCCCTTAAATTTACACTTCTTTCCTTCTGTCTTTTTTTGTAATTTCAATTCGTTTCTCTTTCACAGGTGCGCGAGTGGTGGTTCCGTGCCGGGGTGGAAGTGGTGAGCGTCTTCATGTTCAGCGTGCGAAACTTCAGCCGCAACACGTTCGACATGACCTCTGCTCTAAACCAGGCCAATCAGATACACGTCGACATCGTGGACAATGTGTGAGTGGGGATTCGATTAAATATGAATTCACTGGCTCACAATAATGCGCGCTGCCGCTTGCTATTGAGCGCTGTGCTATTTTGTATGCGACAATGTACATCAGTACGCGGTGTTAGTAAAGCGCTTGTCACGAACTGTCGAGTGCGTAAAAAGGTAGAAGGAAACGGGACGTCACACACGTACAAGGACATTGCAGAGTTCATCCCTGTTTGCGCGCTCTGCGTCAAAAATTATTGCAATTTTTAAGGGAAACCTGCTGCGTTGATGCAATAGCTCGGCGTCTGTGTAGTGAAGCAGGTCGTTTGAATACCTGCGGCGAGGCCAGTCAGGTACAGGAACCGGAACGCAAAAGCTCGTCCGGTACATACAAAAAAAAGAACATGATGAGACCCCGGGAGAACCAAAATTATTCCAGATCCACTTCCGCCCATCCTATCTGTAAACATCTCAATTAAACTTTTCTTTTTCATTTAGTATATAAATGAAATGCCGTCTTCGTATCCCGAGTAATTTGATTCGATTTGTTATTTCAGAGCAATCCCTAATTGACATTGCAAACGATACTGCAATAACGCATCAGGTTTGTCGAAATAAGTGCGGCCGCTGTAACGTACTTCGCGAATATTTATTTATTTATTTATTTATTTATTAGTACCTCAAATGCCCCGTGAGGGGTATTACATGAGGGGTGGGCATGGAGCAAGGAAAGCTAAGGAGAGGCCCTCTATCCGAGCTGCAGTGAACGAAAAGTGTGGCGGAAGTCACGTGCTTTTGCAGGGGCTTGTGGGATTCCTTGGTCACGCCGTCGTCTCTTGTCGTCTGCATCACCACCCATACGACCGCGTTGTTGAGAGAGTCGTCTGGAGTTCCGAATGCGCAGTTTTATGCAGCTGTTCCACTTCAGAGATATGCAATGTGTTGGAAACCTACAGTGAGCGTTGGTCTTCACGGTTGCGAGTTTAGTTCAAATTGCTTGCGGTTGAAAACAGTTGTTTCCGAAGCCCGCGACCACTCCTACGAAAATGGTTGGCGCCGCAGCTTCGCTTTTTTGTTTCGGCACTGTGCTGTTGCGTGCCTCAGCGATGGAAGGCTAGAATTCCCAGACGAGAATGGCAGCGCCTACGGCTCTTAATGCTAGAGGCGGCGGTGACCCGTTCCCGTGTACGACGGTCACAGCTATCGGAATGCAGTGGCCCAGTGTGCTCACCGGAGTTTCCAGAGTCAAGAATTACAGACGTGCCTGACCAAACAGTGTTTCACACAGTAAGGCGATTTATTGTTTGAATTATCGCATCCTGTTTACGTTTTACGATATGGTCGCAGTCGGTCGACCGGCGCTGCTGCGAATGATACTCGTGCGAATGTATCGTGACACACACGGGCAAACAATGATTCGGAGGAGCTTCATCTTGTTAAATAGGACGACCAAATAAGATTTCACTGTTGCATTGTGTTCCTTACCCCAAACTTACCGTATCTGCAGAAAAAGACGGCATGTCCGTTGCGATTATCCGGCAGAGTCGCACCTTTGCTGTCTTGCATTCAGTGGATTAAACACAAAGTGCAGAGCTGCAGGTTTATTGTAGATGCACAATATGGGCCGTAATGAGGCTGCGAGTGGCACCCAGGCACTCTACAAGCGAGTATAGCAGCACGTTTGCTCTTAATCGGCGCAAAAGTTTTGCTTTTCCATTCGTCTGTCAGCTGGCGGCGGCTACAGTGGCTAGCACATCGGCTCGCGCCACTCGCGCGGCTCGCCTCCCTCTCGGCGGCGCCAGATGCGCATGCGCGAGCACGCTGAAGCGTGCCCAACCTTGCGAGGAGGAGCCCTTTACCCTCCCCCCACTTCCGGCTTCACAAAATGTGACGTAACGGCCTCTCCTCAGCCTTCCTTCCTCCATGGGGGTGGGCATAACTAGTCCATGATGGTTTCGATTGGTGCCTTGAAAGATGTATGGCTGGAGTGGTGCACCACGTCGGCAGGAAGACGATTCCAGTCCTTTGCGGTCTGAACGAAGAACGAATTCGTGTGGGCGGTAGTGCGGGCTGCCGGGGGATAAACTGCTTTTGGGTGGTCATGACGGGATGAAGAACAATGCAAGGATTCGATATCAGTCTGATGACGTAGGAGGGGACAGAACTTATGAAAAAGACATAGTCTTGCAGTTTCGCGGCGCTGCTCAAGCTTTTCAAGTTGAAGGCATGACTTTAGTTCGATGACACTGGTGTGATAAGAATAGTTCGAATGAACAAACCTAGCAGCACGATTTTGTATGGATTCCAGCGCGGATGAGAGGTTAGTTTGATGCGGGTCCCAAACTGAGCAAGCGTACTCAAGTTTTGGTCGAACAAGTGTTAAGTATGCTAGTAGTTTTACCGGGGGAGGAACAAGGCGCAGATTACGACGCAGATAGCCAAGCGCGCGATTAGCTGAGTTTGTGATGTTAGAAATGTGAACGGGCCAAGTAAGGTTATTGCATAAGTTAACACCAAGGTATTTGTATGATGAAACTGCGCTTATTTCCGAGCCACCTATCGTGTATTTAGTGGAAATGAATGATTGACGACGATGAAAAGTTAGAAGTGATGTTTTGCTTACGTTTAGTGACATTAGCCATTTGTTACACCAAGATTCTATGAGAGAAAGGTCAGACTGTAGGGTGAGGATGTCAGCGTTGTTAAGTATAGGACGATAAATTACACAGTCATCAGCAAACAGACGGATTTTAGAAGTACAACCGTTGGGTAAATCGTCAATGTATAAAAAAAGCAACGTTCCCAGGACAGTGCCCTGTGGCACGCCTGAGACAACAGGCGATAAAGGAGAGGAGTGTAGGTTAGCGTAAACAAATTGGTGACGGTTAGATAAAAAGTCACAGAGCCAATTGTAAACGGGAGGGTTGAGATTTAATCGTGAGAGTTTTAGAAAGAGCCGTTTATGAGGAACCTTGTCAAATGCCTTTTGAAATTTTAGGAAGAGGGAATCAACGGGTATGTTTCGATCGAGGTGAGAGGATATTTCATGGATGAAAAGAGCGAGTTGAGTTTCGCAAGACATGCCCTTTTGAAAACCATGCTGGTTAGGATTGAAGAAATGACAAGATCTTTCCATACTCTCACTGTTCTTCGCACACCTTCGGTACCATATTTGAACTGCGTTCGAGTGCAGTGTGCGCACAACCAGTGTTCCTTTCTAATGGCGCAAAATATAAATATTTGCTGTTTTACGTGCAATGCCACACACGATTATGAAAATTATGAAGCACGAAGCTGTGGGAGACACCAGGTGATAGTTTTCACCACCAGGAGTGTCTTTCACGCGCACTTAATAAAGCACACAGGTGTCCTCGCATTTCGGCTGCAACGAAGTGTGGAAGCTTTGATCGGGAATCCAACCCACGCCCTAAAGCTTAGGAGCTCATAACGCCTTATCTGCTAGCTATAAAGCGACCGTTTCAGTCTCAATGTAATTCCCTTCCACATGCGTTTACCCACCGTGGTGGTCTAGTGGTTATGGTGTTCGACATCCGGCCAGAAGACTGTGGGATTGAATCCCAGTCACGGCGGCCGCATTTTGATGGAGGTGAAAGGCTAATAATAATAATAATAATAATAATAATAATAATAATAATAATAATAATAATAATAATAATAATAATAATAATAATAATAATAATAATAATAATAATAATAATAATAATAATAATATCTGGTGTTTAATGTCCCAAAACCACGATATGATTATGAGAGACGCCGTAGCGGAGGGCTCCGGAAATTTCGACTATCTGGAGTTCTTTAACGTGCACTGACATCGCACAGTACACGAGCCTCTACCATTTCGCCTCCATCGAAATGCGACCGCCGCGGCCGGGATCGAACCCGCGACCTTGAGGTGAAATCCTAGAGGCTCATGCACTTAGCACGCTTTAAAGAACCACAAATGGTCAAAATTTTCAGAGCCCGACACTATGGCACCCCTAATGAATCAGATCATGATGTTGGGACGTAAAATATGATTATTACTTCCTTATGCATTACCCTAACTTACGCCATCTGACAGCCATATTCGGGTGTGGTTAACTATCCTTGTTTGAGCCCGGTTATGACGCTATCTCCCTCCTCAATCAGGGACGCGTTCCGCGCCATGGGAATGCAGTCCTGCGCCTGTGGCGACCTCGAGCGGCTACCCGAGGAACTGCGCGCCAGTCTGGCCCGCGCTGAGATCGCCACGTCGAACATACGCGAGAAGAGGTAAGTGTGACGTCATCACTCCTGCCCTTGCGTCCAAGAGCATAGGCGTGCGCAGGGTTTTCCTTCAGGGGGGAGCGAAGGTTCGACGCACCACCCCCCCTCCCTATTTGGTCAATGTATGGGGCTGACTTTGCGCCCCCCCCCCCCCCCTCGAGTCGCAGCGCCCCCCCTCCCTATTATGTCAATGTATGGGGCTGACTTTGCGCCCCCTCTTAGGTTACTAGGGGGGGGGGGGGGGGGCGGCCGCCCCCTCTGCCCCCCCCCCCCCCTCCCCCCGTGCGCACGCCTATGTCCAAAAGTGCGCCAAAGATACATCCTCTGGCTAATATTTACACCGGAGTCGAGGGTTCTGCGCATCACCTGCTCGGAACTGCTCACTTTCGTTGTTCCACGCATTTCGCGTAACATTACCGTAGAGAGCGAGTGAAATTTTTGTCTCACAGTAACACCTTCAGTCTTCGATGTCTTCAGCCAGCCGATGTCTTCGATTGTGCGACTGCTTCTTCCTTATTCTAGTCACGCTTTAGATGTCGTAAGACTAACCTGCCGACTCCATCGTGTATTTACGAAGCTCATTACTAATTAACTGACCTATTCTATATTTCTACAGCCCCTTGCATTCGAGGCATACTTTTGCGTTTTGTAGACGACGTTCGTTTCCCTTTCGCAAGTTGTTTATCGTCGGTTTGTGTGTGTGTGTGTGTGTCTGTGCGTGCGTGCGTGTGTTTGTGTATGTGTGTGTGTTGTGTGTGTGTGTGTGTGTGTGTGTGTGTGTGTGTGTGTGTGTGTGTGTGTGTGTGTGTGTGTGTGCGTGCGTGCGGGCGGGCGGGCGGGCTCACCCTATTGTGCGTGCGTGTGTGTGTGTGTGTGTGTGTGTGCGTGCGCTTTCACTGTTGCATACTGTCACCCACACCTGCCTAAAGCCTGAAACTCAGGTCAGCATTCCTCGCACCAGCAAGCGAACAAGTAAATAACGGCATAAGTAGGGCTGCATAATTTTAGTTCGCTTTTGGTTTCTCTGCTTCACTCAGCCTCAAAACACAAATGTCGTGCGCCGCCTACAACACCACGTACCAGATGTCCCGGATGGCTCAGCGCTTGGGCACGGCCGTCAAAGAAGGACACATCTACACCGAGTAAGTACTCGTAAATGAGTTCAAAGCTACAGTCGTATACAACTTAAAGGCCAACTCCGGCGATTTTTTGAGGTCAATGGATCTGAATGAAATTCGCTGGGTACGTTCCTTTGCACATTTCCGTCATTTATGCCAAATTTCAAGCTTGCGAGAGGCACTGATTATTTGCAAATGAATTTTAAAGAGTGTCTTCAAACGCCCACCCGGCTTCCCACAATTATTGCCAACATTGCGTGTGTGACGTGTTGGTTTGGCGGTCGACGGAAGTGACGCAGCCGATGGGTTCGCTAACTTTGGCCGCTGCAGCGTATATTGTGCTGGCCACAAGGCGACGGTGTTTGGCCGGCGCTTCGCTGGTTTGGCGCGCGATTTTCTGTTCTCTGTGGAGGAGCGTGTGATATTCCGCGCCGGCGGGACCAGCACGCCTTGTACGACTTCCGGTTCGTAACAAACTACTACGTCATACGTAGACAGTACACTCGGTTGGGTTTCGGTTTAGGTATTGCGCCTTTTTGCTTATTAAAAATTATTTTCGAATTTTCTGATCATTCCAGCTATCGGGCGCGCGACAAGAGCGTCTCAGGAACACAAGAGCACCATTACCCTGACACGGTCAAAAAATCACCGGAGTTGGCCTTTAAGGAATCCGGAGAAGTCCCGCCCAGACTACCGAAGCGTGGCAGCCGATCGCCTTTGCGACTAAAGAAATACTGCCGCTCATGCACTCGGCATTCTTCTTCGAAGGCGCGGTCACCGGCCGTCCGGCTCATGACGTCAGCCTGGAGTGCGCTCGCATTGGTGCAAGCTTGTTTGCGTTCGACCTTGAGCAGAAAATGCCGCGTACTTCTGAAGTAGCGCCCTACTATAAATAAGAGGCCTTGTAGTGTGACGATGAAATGCAATAGGGTTCAAAGGGTCGTTCGGTGAGACTCATGTTCAGACAAGTGTCGCACCCTATTGTCGAATGCGAACGTTAACGCACTTATTCGCTGAGCGAAGGCGAGCCTCGCGCCATACCTTTCTCTTGTACGTTTTGATCATACTTTTTGTACGTGTCTCATAATCATATCGTGGTTTTCGGACGTAAAGCCCGAAAAATTATTATTACTATTGTCATTAAAGAAACCAAAATAAACAGAACGTTATCGTATATGAGCAAACATGTTTTCCAGCACTTAGCCGTCGTTTTATGCCCCGCTACGTCAGAGGAGCGGGCAGTCAGAGGTATGGCGAGATGGCGCATAGCTTTTGGCAACATTAGAACGAGAAACTAGACATTCACAAGAACATGCTGTGTCTCTCGTTCGTGTGATATGTCTCGTTTTGCGCTCCAATGTTCCCAGAAGCAAGATGTGTGGTTTGGGGGGCGCTCACCACCCTTTCCGAAATCCTGATATATTGTATGTGTATGTATGCTTTCACACATACAATAAACATGCATGGACATGCAAATAGGTACCCTCCACCCCCCCCCCCCCCCTCGCACCACAAAAAAAAAAGCTGGGTACGAGACTGATTCATGCGGCAAACAATCAACGTCCTAATTACAGTGACACTTGAACATAATTTAACTCAGCACACGACGACGCGGACACAAGAGAAGGGACAGACCACAGCGCTGACTCGCAACTGAATGTTCAGTCCTTCTACTGTGACACGCTGAAAACCTTTCCCGCTAAGCATGCACCCGTAATAATAATATATGTTTAAGTTTTACTTCCCAAAGCCACGACATGATTATGAAGGACGCTACAATGGAGGGCTCAGGGAATTTCAACCACCTGGTGTTCTTCAACGTGCACCTAAGTCTAAGTACTAAGGAAAAAACATTAATGGTGCAAAGAATACGGGGACAAAGTGAAGGACGGACAGACATGGGCGCCCATGTCTGTCCGTTCTTCACTTTGTCCCCGTATTCTTTGCGCCATTACTGTTTTTTCCTGAAGTATGAACCAACTAGCTCAGCAACGAGTCCTGTTAAGTACTAAGGCATCCAGCATTTTCACCGCCATGCGAAAATGCGGCCGCTGCGGCCGGGATTCAATCCCGCGACCTTCGTGTCCGCATGTTGAGCACCATAACCACTAGATCACCGCGGCGGGAACATGCAGTCGCGATCTGTGCCAAACAAACGGCGTGCTCTCAGGGACCTGACCGCCGAGTTCCTGGACGAGTACGTGGCTCTGACCGAGTGTCCGTCGGCCGAGCTGCTTCTGCGCTCGGCGGGCGACCAGCGCTTCAGCGACTTCGAGGTACTACAGTGCAACTACGCCTTTTTCCACCTGGGTGCCAAGAAGTGGCCCGCCGTGGGGTTTCTCGACTGGTTGCGAGCGATGATCGACTTCCAGCTGAACTGGCCCACCATACAGGTATGCACGCGTTGTTTTCGAAGACTGCCGCAAATTCTCAGAGATGGGTTTTTCGTGGCATTAGAGAAAC
Source organism: Rhipicephalus appendiculatus (assembly GCA_030522465.1). Classification (NCBI taxonomy): domain Eukaryota; kingdom Metazoa; phylum Arthropoda; class Arachnida; order Ixodida; family Ixodidae; genus Rhipicephalus; species Rhipicephalus appendiculatus. Next base: position 408,764 of record JALIZH010010787.1, on the reverse strand, counting down.
TACCCCAAAAAAGAAAATCGCACACTTCTCCCCGTAAGGGAACCCTGAGTAGTACGCGAAGCAGCCAGGGGAGTTCTGTAAAGTTGCTCTTTATTCATCATCGTAGATGACTTTAAGCTCCGGAGAACGTTTCCCCTTGAGTATAACGGCCTCGTGGTCCGTAAAGTATAAAGTTAAGGGATCTTGTTGCAAAGGTTGTAGTTTAAAGTTTGAGAAGGCGATGTCTATGCACGTTCCCCTGATGGTAGTATGATGTTTGTAATCGTACAAAATGCACCGAAGAGCGTAATGGGACACCACGTGCTGGACTAGCCAGTCCAGCACATGGTCTAGAACGCGCTTATTCTTCATCGTCATCAGCGTCATCGCCATCGTTAAGACGTATAGTGGGTACATTCCATGTGCTGTGCCGTGGTGGCAGCGTCATCGTCATCGCACTAGCGTAGCTACGGCGCAGGGGGGGACAAGCCTGGTTCATAAGCTGTTTCGCATCTAAAAGTAAACTGCCAGGTACGGCGAACGTCCATGTTCCTAAATCATTCTAACTCGTATTTCATTAGGCAAACTTCACTAAAAAATTGGCCGTCATCCCGCCCTGCAAACATGAGTGTCCAGTGAAGCTGTTCCACAACCATTTTTCAGCAAGACGAATTCGTTCCTTTCGTCGAGCGTTGTGTTCTCGCTATTTTCCTGGTGTCTTCAATTTCCGTGCTGTACGATGGAGGTCTCAGGATGAACTGAATGAGTTGCTAGACGGGTGTCCCTTTCATATACGAAAGCAGGAAACACAAGCGGGGAGAAGGAAGGGCCGTTTGACGTCATTCGAAGCCCTCGCGTGTAGTGCAGAGCAGCTGCAACGTAATCTTTACCGGGAACGCGTGAGAGGGTGTTCCCATTGTTCACAGGAGCCTTATCATCCATCATGTGGTTTTGATGCTTGTTTTGGGGTTTTCTTTAGTGAAACGACTACTGAGCTCTATGCTGTATGCCTGACTGCAAATAAAGATATGTCGTTTGCCGTCAATTGTTAAAGTGCGCCGAAACCACCCAGAGGTCGAAATTTAGTTGCGGCGTTGCAGTTGTGCACGAGCCTACCGCTAACACGTTCGTCGGCCGTCTGTCTACCTCGCCGATTGCCCTTCCTCCGCGTAGCGTTCGAGGCGAGACAACGCCACCTACAGAAACTTCAGTGTTTTTTTTTTTAGGTGGCATTAGGTGAATACGCGAGGGGCGCGCGCCTCTGCTACCAGAGGAGCGCGCGAACGTCTGTTGGTGGTTTAGGCGCCCTTTAACCTGGCGTGTTGTGTTTACGCCACGAAATTTTCCGACCAATGAAAGGCATACAGCTTCGCAGTAAAAAAAAAAAATTGAAGGACACTTTGTGAATTCCGAAGTGTGTTCGTCAAAAGCCTGTGGCCATTCGACTGACTATGCCATGTCTTTTTTTTTTTAATGCGAAGCATTTCTTTGCGTACTGTAAGCACTTTTGCGTTTCTATCTATCTATCTATCTATCTATCTATCTATCTATCTATCTATCTATCTATCTATCTATCTATCTATCTATCTATCTATCTATCTATCTATCTATCTATCTATCTATCTATCTATCTATCTATCTATCTATCTATCTATCTATCTATCTATCTATCTATCTATCTATCTATCTATCTATCTATCTATCTATCTATCTATCTATCTATCTATCTATCTATCTATCTATCTATCTATCTATCTATCTAGCCACCTACGTATCGATGCTCTCGTGATCGCCTCCTTAAAGGGACCCTGAAACGGTTTTGACGATTTTGTACAAACACATTGAGCCAGTAGACCAAGTCCTAAGGCTCATTTACAGACTAATTTAAGCTCTCTGCGTACACTGTGTAATTGATTACAACGCTATAAAGCTGCGAATCGCTGCAGATCACTGCGGCTCAGCCCAACGCGTTTTCAACCGCCCCTCCCCAGTATGACACGCAGTCTGCGCACGATCTGATTGGCTGCGGTGTGCGCGCACGAGAAATTGGCTGGTAGGGTGGCGGCACCTGTCGGAGCAAATATCAACCCCTCCGCGATGTCTCTGTTGCCAGACGGCGTGCGTGCTGCCGGGCGCACTGGGGCTATGGTCTCCGAGATGCACGCAACCTGTCGGCGTGCAGTCTCAGAGGTCATCACTGGGCGAAGCTCAAATCATCGAGTGTGCTCACATGAGCTCTGCGATCGCCAGCGATGCCAGCGTGCATCATGAGTTGAGGAGGCAAAGCAGGGGTAAGAAGGAGGGTATGATATAATTGGCCGTAGCCGCCTTGGTACACGGCGTGCAGCGAAATTTGTGGTGCCAATGGTTCGATGATGCTCTAGCCTAAACGCTGACAAAGCTTCAAATAACCGTTTCAGGGTCCCTTTAACTTGGGGTAGACCAAAATTTCTATGGGAGGATAAGAGGTATTGACGAATATATCTGGCTGGTCAATACATGAATAACTTGAAAATAGTGTCACGGACATCGTCAAACCCTTTCCTGCAGACACGTGTGGCACATACTCGTATACCACGGACCGCGGTATGCGGGTATGAGGCACACGTGTTTGACAATTTATATCTACCCAGGAACGCCGAGGACAGACATTAGTCATTTAGATGCGAGAGCGTTAAGAAAAACTGACGTCGGCAGCGTTGACCCGATGAATGCAAAAAATAAGTATCAGGGTCCCAGTAGGAATCGAACCCAAGCAAATCTGCGTCGCAATAAAGTATTCTATCCACAGAGTCACGCCAGGTCTCAGAACTGCTTAGGAAAAGGACCCTAAGTAGGCTTAATGTTGGTGAAACGTCAATTGTAGTTGCAGTGCTGGCTATGTAAATTTATAAACATTACATATGTACTCCTATGAGGCAGGCGTCATGTCGCATTAACGTCAATTGTATACATAAGCGCCATCCACTGTAGTTGTCCACGAACCACTATCCTGGGCTACCATCCTCGCAAGCACAAGTGCTACATATCAGCTTACCGCTTCTGGTGTTGGTAGCACGTTTCTGTTGGCATCGTTGCGCAACTGTATTTTAATAACTGTATAACAATAACTGTATTTTACCTACAATTTCCCGCAACTGTTTCAGTCTCAAAATAAATAAGCAGTATTTATTTCAGTAAGCCAAATGACAAAATTATCGGTAAATTAAGTACTATTTTTTTGGTGCGGTAACAGGCATGCGCTTTGGTTCTGTCGCTTCCACAGTGCTGCCAGGAAAAGTTGTCGCCGAGTATCGCTCCCATCGATGCGTTATCCTTCCTCTCGCTTTCCAGGCTGTCAAGGAGAAGCACGATAAGATGGCGTCCTACGGCAGCGGCAGATCGGACCCCGAGCAAGTCATACGTCAGCGCAAGTTCCTGCGGCACGTCCACGCTGCTAACATCCTCAACATGGAACGGCTCGCCGGCCTCCACAAAGGTGTGATGTGGCAATAAAGTACTACAGCACATCGAACTGTACATGCAGCGAAGCTCCTCCACATTTTTCCACTTTTCACCCACAAACAAGGACATCGGCGGAACCTAGCAGAAAACAAGAAAAAAGAAAGGGGGGGTGTACACACCTGCAGGGGCTTTAACTACCATCCCAGCACGGGCAGCCTTTCTTTTAATGCTGTGACATGACCGGCAAGATTAGTCACAGTGTGCAACATGAAAACTTGGCTCGCAATCATAAAAGCCGTTTCACGTGGGTGTGCGTTACCTGCGAATGATAATCAAGCTCT